>CM064485.1:8141882-8151882 GCA_032716605.1 Paralithodes platypus
TTTAGTTTGTACCCTAGACCTTCGTCAAGCTTAAAAATTACACTCGCTAGACCCCCTTCAAGAAAAATTTGTACATTTTTCGGTAGAAATGTCCCGGCCGAAGGCCGTTTCCTCTTACATTACAGGCTCGCTATCGCTCGCCAGGAAAAAATCGACACCTAAAAGGCACGAAATTTCTAAAAATTGACAGAAATGGGGCGAAAGTTCTTAAAATCGCCAAATTAATGGGGTGAACGTCTTAAAATCTCAATAGCAGTGGAGTTAAACATGAGGGAGAAAGGGGTTAAGAAAAAAATCCCTCAAGTGGAAATCTCCCCTTAACCAACGCAAGCTAAGAAAGCCTTACCTTACCCAAATCTGATCTTCGCCTTAACCTAATCTTAAAACACCTAACCTTAACCCAATCTGACCTTAGTCTTAACTTAAGCTTGACCCAATCTGACTTTAATATTAACCTAAACCAACAAAACTCAAATAGATTACAAATTATACGAACCAAGCCGATTGTGGGCGAAAGTCTCATGGACGAAACGACAGGTACCTCGACTTCAGCACGTAACCGAGAAGCTGATATGACGCCTCTGGATAAGTCGCAAATTATGACCCTAGTTCAGGATTGACTACCGAGTGTCTGTGTGGCATGCAAATGATGTAATGTTAACCCTCTCAATATTGTGACGCCTTTTGACTGTTTATTCTGGCTATCATTAGACGATTTTATGCCATTTAGGAAGGATCTGTGGGAATTATAAGGGTAAAGTCTATGGCAACTAACCCTCCGACTTCCATATCAATTTGAATGTTTATTATGGCTATCATTAGACGATTATATACAATTTACGAAGGATCTGTGGGAATTAATAGAATAAAGACACTCTCAATTAACCCTCTGACTTCCAAATGCTCTTCCTAATGTGAATAAAATCGTCAAATAATGGCCAGAAAACTGAAAATAAATGCATTACGGTATTTTCTAAGGGTTAACAATGGCTTTACATCTTTATAATACTTTCCCTATATAGTATCCGAAATTTACCAAAAACAAGACAATGGCAATACATCAAGCTTTACTATTAGGGCCTATAATAACCATGGATTATACAGAGTAAATTATTAAATCAAAATTCAATTACAGAAAATATAATAAAATAATTTTTTTTTTTTTTATATATATACAAAATAATCAAAACATATCCACAATAATTGCTACGAAATATTCATGATATGCCAAAAGGTGCAATTTGTTTTCATTTTTCCTCTTCTCAAGTTGTCCAGTCTCTATATCATCTAAGGGTCTCCACACTACAGATTACACCGTGGGTATTATTGGTTTTGGTCTTAAAAGGGGTTATGTTCCTAGCGGGCCCCCAAACAGCTCCATCTCCATTAGTATTCATGTCAGAGTAAGCCCCGCTACCAATGACTGGGGAAGGTATACAGGGGATCGCAGCAATTGGTTCCCAGTCTGTGATTTTATGAATGATGACAAACAAAAGCAAATAAATAAATAAAATAAATAAATAAATAAATAAAACGAAATATGTAAACTAAACAATAACGTAAAAAGAAAAATTAATAATTAAATACATAAAAACAATACTTAATTAATACAAAATATATATCAATAAATAAAATAGTATGTCAATTAATAGTAGTAAATTAATACACAAAAATAGTATGGTTGAATTAAGAGTGTAGTTTGTAATTTTGATAGTTAAGGGGAGGTCTCCACTTGAGGGATTGTTTTCTTGACCCCTTTCTCCCTCATGTTTAGCCCCATTGCTTTTGATATTATAAAACGTTTGCCCCATTAGTTTAGCGATTTTAAGAACTTTCACCCCATATTAAGACCTTCCGTGCAATTCAGGTGTTTTTTTTTATCCTGGCGAGCGATAGCGAGCCTGTAATTTAAGAGGAATCGGCCTTCGGCCGGGACATTTTTCTACCGAAAAATGTACAAATTTATCTTGAAAGGGACTCGAGGGGGTGTAATTTTAAGGTTGATGGAGGTCTAGGGAACAAACTAAGTACCTCCCCTTAAGTAAGCTAATAAATAAATCTAACACAAATATATAAAATGTTGCGGTTGAATTGGTTGAATTATAAGTACCGGTATTTGATTATGTTGCTAGTTATATAATATAATAAATGCATGGTTTTGTAGCAAATTGACCTTATATAAGTCAATCATTCTATGTTTACTGCGATACATATATTATAAAATGGGCAAACATGCTAATGAATGTTGTAAGTCCATCACACCTATATTTACTTCCATACATACAATCACAGAGTGGGAGAGAATGCATGTGTTCTATTTGTACACACATATATCACAAGTCGCGTTTCACATTAGATCTATATATTCACATTTCTTATTCTAATAATAGGATGTGTTACTCATTCACAGAATAACAGAAACTTTGAAAATACATAGTTTATTTCTTATTTAATTTGGACATGTTCATATATATATATATACACATAACTAGAGAGACAACCCAAGATCATATGTTCATGATACGTTGTAAATAATATTTGTGTGTGTATGTGTGTGTATGTGTGTGTATGTGTGTGTATGTGTGTGTATGTACCAAGACAAAATATATAAATGAATACATCGAATAAGAAAGAAAACACTAATTGCAAAGTAACTGGTCCACATTGTAGGAATTATTCATTGACCCGATTTTACAAAGCCTCCCTGCTTGTACATTCATCACAGAGCACGCAATATAGATGCATCAATAGCGTACTCAAAAGCCTGGAAAAAAGTTGTTCCAATTGTTATGCAAAACGATCATTAAGCCACTGGTTATAGTATGTGGGTTACGGTACTAAAGATGCCACAGTTTGTTTTCTGAATTATAAAAACAGAAAAGTGGACAGAATTAATATAAACACCATATGAGGAGGACTTTATTAGTGAATATGTGTTCTATTTTGGACACACGATTATTTGACAGCGTACCACCAAACTGTAAATAAATATATATATATATATATATATATATATATATATATATATATATATAATCGTCTAATGATAGCCAGAATATATTGTCAAAACGCGTCATGATGCTCAAAGGGTTAGGAAAGAAAAGGAAAATATGGCTTGTATGGGTGAGCCACGCTTTTTTAACATGACTGTACGGCAAATAATGATGACAGGTTCGCCTTTGACCGGCATTTGTTAACCCCAAATTAGGCAATACTGGTTTCGTATAGAAATAATCACTGGAATGTCTTTTTGTTTTGTGTCTTGGTTTGTTTTGGTATTAATTCGTTGACCACTCACCTATACGGGTTTTGTTGTTCGTAATAAGGCAAACAGGATTCTCGGGTTCATCTCTAGGAGTGTGAGTAACAGAACTGCTGATGTTATCTTAAAACTTTACTTGTCATTAGTGAGACCCCATATGGATTATGCTGTCCAATTTTGGTGTCCTTATTACAGAATGGACATAGATTCATTGGAGAGAGTACAGCGTTGAATGACAAAAATGATCCATAATATTAGAAATCTTTCGTATGAAGAAAGGTTGAAGAAATTAGGTTTACATTCGTTAGAGAGACGCAGAGTTAGAGGGGATATGATAGAGGTGTTCAAGTGGGTTAGTGGGATTAACAAAGGGGACATGGCAAATGTACTAAAGCTCAGTGATAGCGAAAGAACTCGTACCAATGGTTTCAAATTAGATAAATTTCGTTTCAGAAAAGATATAGGCAAGTATTGGTTTGGTAACAGAGTTGTAGACGGGTGGAATGGACTACCAAGTGCTATAGTGGGATCTAAAACTGTAGGGAGCTTTAAGATAAAATTGGATAAGCATATGGACGAGAAGGTTGGGTGTGAAGGGGGATCAGCCGGGTTGGGCCAATCAGCGCTCTGCAGACCTCCATAATCCTGCGTTAATCTCTAACCGTTTTGGTAAGATGATCCTCAGGGTATTAGAGTGTGAAGCCTATAATTGGGCTTTGTAATGAATTGGGGTTGTGTGGGACAGGGATCTGCCTTGCTTAGGCCAATCGGCTTTCTGCAGACTCCCATTTTCTTATGTTCTTATGTTATGTTTTTGTTTTTGTTAGGAGGGGAAGGGGGAGGTATACTGCTACTCCTTAAGGGAGCCCACCTCGCTTTTTTTTTCTCTTTCTCTCCCTCTCTCTTTGAGTTGAATCCATTCGGCCCCATTCAGCCTACTGTTTAAAGACGTTTACCCCCATCCAGGTGTCAATATTTTCCTGGCGAGTGGTAGCGAGCCAGCATTGGTATGGAGAAATCCGGCTTCGCCGGAGAAATTTTTCTATGAAAAAGAAACAAAAAAAAATATATATATATATACTGTATATGCTGGCTCGCTACCGCTCGCCAGGAAAATGTTGACACCTGGATGGGGGTAAACGTCTTAAAACAGTAGGCTGAATGGGGCCGAATGGATACTAGTCAAACAGAGAGGGAGAGAAAGCGAAAAAAAAAGCGAGGTGGGCTCCCTTAATGGCCTTGACTACTAAAAAACGCCATACAATTAGGATTATTAGCCAAATTTGCCCTAGGGAAGATTTGGACCTGCAACATATGGAGAAGCGCTACCGTTTGATAAGTTAGGTTGCTAGTTACACTTAAGGGGACATTGGCCGTTTTTCTGGACCCCTTTCTCCCTCATGTTTAGCCCCACTAGTTTTGAGATTTTAAGACGTTCGTTCTACCGAAAAATTTACAAATATATCTTGAAGGGGGATCCTGGGGTTGCTTTGTTTTTAAGTTTGATGGAGGTCTAGGGAGGAAACTAGAAAATAATAGATACCTGAACAAAATCGACCAACAAGTGAACTATCCCCCCTTAATGGATACAAATAGAAAACAAATAAAAGAAAGGGTGCGTTGTTATTACACACACACACACACACACACACACACACACACACACACACACACACACACACACACACACACCAGTAACATAAGGAATAATTAGCCTTACATATCTAGGCGAGGAATTTGATGTAATATATAGAATCGGTGAAGGGTATTTTTTATTTTATTTTTTCAACCTGAGAAGAAGGGCGAAGGGGGGGGGGGGGGATGAATAATTTGCAACTATCTAATGGATTTCTCTAATACCAGCGCAATTAACCCTTTGCGGATTATGCCGCGTTTTAGCAGGTTATCCGGATTATCATTGGACGATTTTATTTAGCTTAGGAAGGCTCTGTGGGAGTCTCAGAGGCCTAATCAAGTTGGTTTTGACCCCTTAGATTCCTGGAGACCCTTCCTAACTGCATACAATCGTCTAATGATAGCCAAAATGGACCGCCAATATGTGTCATAATCCTCTAAGGGTTACATTAGGAATCATTAGCAACATATGTGAAGGGGAAGACCCGTTGTATGGATGAACGCTGTTGGCTGATACAAAAATAAAAATAAAAAAAAAATATATATATATATACCGGTATATATATATATATATATATATATATATATATATATATATATATATATATATATATATATATATATATAATGACGCAGACTCGTCTTTCACGTCGGTTAACTCTTCACCTTCAGGCTGGAGCCATCAAAGACTACTATCTCACCCCTAACCACCCTCACCTCACACGCCACGAGTTAGAGAAACACACCACCATACTCGATAAAGAAAGTGACCCAAGGAGATTACCTATACTCGAAGCTTTATATATCCAAGCCTTACATCCCAACATCAACAACCAAACTCTGGACCTTCAGATCCTTCCTTCTGCCAAAAGGCACTTTCCTACAGGACCTAACACCCCCCCTCGCTCCCCCGGTGCCCTTGACGCAGCCCCCCGCGCTACCTCCTTCAGCTTCGTCTTCCGCAGACGCCACACGTACTACACAACTTAGGCCACGCCCCTCGAAACGCAGCCAATCAGCTTCGACCCCGCCAACCGACCACCATCCCGCATCCAGTGCGCATGCGTGAAGCGGTTCTCTCTTTCTCTCTCCTAGAATACCCCTCCACCAATATATATATATATATATATATATATATATATATATATATATATATATATATATATATATATATATTGGCAGGTTAGCTTGACTCCTTGAGGATTATGCCGCATTTTGACAGTTTATTCTGGCTATCATTAGACGATCTTATGCAGCTTAGGGAGATATCTGTTGGAGGGTAAAGACTATATCGGCGAATTTATACAGCATAGGGAAGATCTGTGAGAATGAAATGGGTAGCGACTATCTCAATTTACCTTCTGACTTGCATAAACCCTTCCTAATCTAGAAACAAAAATCGTCTAATAGCGGCCAGAAATGGGTAAATGGGTAAATACTATCTTAATATACCCTCTAAATGACATAGGTCCTTCTTAAACTGCATAAAATCATCTAATTTTAGCCATAATTAAAGTGTAAAAAGGCGTCATGGTGCTGAAGGGGCTAAAACAAGGACAATATAATCGAATATTTATGACGTAAACATGACAGCAAACTGGAAATTGAATAGTACTACCCCAGGGTTAAGGGGAGATGGTCTGTTTTTATGGACACATTTTCCCCTCGTGCTTACGCCTCATTAGTTTTCAGATTTTAAGATGTTTGCCCTATTAGTTTGTCGATTATAAGACCTTTCGCCCCATTTCTTTGTCAATATTAAGATCTTTCGTGCTATTTAGGTGTCAATTTTTTTCCTGGCGAACGATAGTGAGCCTGTAATTTTGGAAGAACCGGTCCCGGCCAAACTACCGAAAAATATATAAATTAATCTAGAAGGGGGGTCTAATGGATTTTTGTTTAAAGTTTGATGGAGGTTTAGGGAGGAAACTAAAACAATAATAAATATACGAAATAATCGACCAAAAAATAAACCAATCTCCCCTTAAGGGGGGTGACCTGCTTTTTGTCATTACTGTCCGTTTCTCTCTTTCTCTGGCTTGTATCCATTCGGCCCCATTCAGCCAACTATTTTAAGACGTTTATCCTTATCTAGGTGTCGATTTCTTCCTGGCGAGCGATAGCGAGCCAGCATTATATGAAGAAATCCGGCTTCGCCGGAGACACTTTTCTATCGAAAAATGTACATATTTAGCCTGCTGTCAAACAAAAATAAAAAATATGTTGGCTCGCTACCGCTCACCAGTAAAAAATTGACACCTGGATGGGGATAAAAGTCTTAAAACAGTAGGCTGAATGGGGCCAAATGGATACAAGCCAGAGAAAGATAGAAAAGGACAGAACAAAAACAGGTCACCCCCCCTTAATATTAGCTTCATCATGAGAGCACATATTTACGATCATGGTAAAGGCACCTATTCATGAGAGCGATATGTTAACGCTTTCAGTAAATTATGAGACTATATAATTATATTTTTAGAAGAGACCCCTAGTAATCAAAGGGATAAACTTGATCGTAATCAACCCTCTGATTCCCACACAGGTTTCCTTAACTAAAAAAAAAAAAAAAAAAAAAAGAAAAAAAAAAAAAAAAAAAAAAAACTCACACACACACACACACACACACAGCAGCTCCAGAAAGGTCTTCCTCGGATCAAATAGGATTAATTGTTCAACATGCTCTTAATCACAGCGGAAATAATTGAAAAAAATAATCGTGTTCAATGTGTGCAAGAAGTTGATAACCTAGGAGGGTCTGCTTTTGTTCAAAACGAGTAATGCGACACCTAATTATAGAGGCTAAATATAATCTTAATTGTTCAACGTGTTTTTTTGTTACAGTGGGACACGTAACTAAAGACAGAGTGTGTTCAATTTATGCAAACATTTATTATTATACGTTCTACTAGAGGCTACATATCATCGTAATTGTTCAACATATTCTCAGTTTCAGTGGGAACCATATAAATAATACTAATAATATACATATATATTATATCTATCTATCTATCTATCTATCTATCTATATATATATATATATATATATATATATACAGTATATATATATATATATATATATATATATATATATATATATATATATATATATACCTGTATATATAATTGACGGCGTGTCCAGTTTCCGCAAAAACTTGATAACTTACAAGGGTTCGCTTTTATCCATACCGAGTAATGACCAACAAATCCTAGAAGCTAAGTATCATCCAAGCTATTCAACATATTCCTAATGACAATAAAAAGCGTAAGTGAATACAGAGCGTGTTCAATTTGATATAGCTTACGAAGACCTGTTACACTAAATCCTAAAAGTAGCAATAATGTCACCTTAATAATAGTCTCGGTTACAGCAGGTAATTAGAAAATAAAACTAAAAAAACAAAATAGGAAAAGTGGGGATTGGGCCTGAGCATAGAGAGAGAGAGAGAGAGAGAGAGAGAGAGAGAGAGAGAGAGAGAGAGAGAGAGAGAGAGAGAGAGAGAGAGAGAGAGAGAGAGAGAGAGAGAGAGAGAGAGAGAGAGAGAGAGAGAGAGAGAGAGAAGTTGAGTTTGTGCAAGAAATTGATAATATATAAGGACCTGCTTGTGTTGACAGCGAGTAATACTACCCCTAATCCCAGAGCTTATATTATGTTATAATAGGTCAATACCCTCTTAGTTATAAAGGGAACGATAATAATGCAGAGAGATGTGGGTATTAAAGATGATGATGATGATGATTGTAAAACATATATTACAGTAGCTCGTAACCAACCCCCCAATAATCTTAGTACTTATAGACTGGATTAGATTAGGCTAGGACTCTGCTTGCCACACGTTTAGATGCCCCTGGTTGAGAAGTACTGGTTGAACTGGTCTATTGGTTTAGTTATGCAGCAACCGGTTATCGGTGATTTTTTATATAAATATCGAGTTGAGCATTGATATTTCCCTGGACTTCCATAATTCACGGTGGCTCCTGTTCATCCCATAATATGGTACGATAGTTTACAATAGTATCAGCATTCTCAAAGCTACTCTAAATGCATCACACGAGTGATGTTTCACGCATTTTGCACACCATGTTTCACCCCATTAGTTTGGTGATAATAAGACGTTTCACTCCATTCAATTATCGATTTATTCTGGGCTAGTAATAGCAAGCCATGTAACTATTCATTAACATGCATTATTCTACCGATAAATTTAGCTTGAACGGGGTCTGGGTGGGCAATATTTTGTTTCAGGGAAATCTGGGACGGTGTTTTTGTCAGCCAAGGAGACAAACTAAAAGACATCGCCCGAAAATGTAAATAAACAAGTCAAATCCTAACTAAGAATTATACAAATATCATAATAACCCCAAGGCGTCGGACCAGATGGTGTTAACCCGTAGCACCAAAAGGAAATTAGACTATTACTGCACATAATAACCGGGTCATTAAATCTGCAAGTTAAACACCATTACCGGTATTATACGCACACATTACAGTATACCGGGGAAAGCTTGGCCCAAAGTCTTCAAATATAATAACTTCTGGAGTAACATACATACATACATACATACATACATACATACATATACATTATATATATATAATATATAATTATATATATATATATATATATATATATATCTATACATTATATATATATAATATATAATTATATATATATATATATATATATATATATGTATATATACCCGGTACATATATAATAAAGAGAAGAACCAACGCAGGAATGAATAATAACACCATCTTGTACGACGTTTCGAGAATCGCTGTTCTCATCTTCAGGCCTATAATTAAGATACAGCCAAAATTACATAATGAAGAGCAACATTGTGACTAAAAATATAAAGGCTAGTTTAATTATACACAAGAGCAATGCAAGGAATGAACATGGGACAACTGTAATATCAAAGCTGGAGTAAACATGGTCAAAATATAATTAATATATAATATATAATATAACCAATGTCAAAACTCTTTACAGAACTTAAATATCAAAGCTGGAGTAAACATGGTCAAAATATAATAATACACAACAAATACTAATAAAAATCCTTAAATCGTGAACATTAATTATAAATTAAGTGAAACAC
>CM064485.1:8156882-8191667 GCA_032716605.1 Paralithodes platypus
TCCTACCGGGATTAGAACCTGGGTTACCACGTACAGATCTTAAGGGGGTAGTGCTTGTTTTGTGTGTTTTTGTTTTTTTTTTTTTTTTTTGGGGGGGGGGGGGGGGACCCTTCCCCTCATGTTTAGCCCCATTTTTTTTTTTAAAGATTTTAAGACGTTCGGTTCATTAGTTTGGCGATTTTAAGACCTTTCATCCTATTTCGATGTCAATTTTAAGACCTTTCGCACCATTTAGGTGTCGATTTTCTCCTGGCGAGCGATAGCGAGCCTGTCATTTTAAGATAATCCGGCCTTCGGCCGGGAAATTTTTCTACCGAAAAATGTACAAATTGTTCTTGAAGGGGGGTCTAGGGGGTGTTTTTCTATGCTTGATGGAGGTCTAGCGAGGAAACTAAAAACTACATGAATAAATGAATTACTAGACCAAAAAACGAGCCACCATCCCCTTAAACACCCTAACCATTACACCTGTACCTGGCAGGTAATTGTAGACGACCCTGTGTTAACGAAGCAGTAATTGTGATTGTTGTCATGCTGTCACCTGGAGGCCATGATACCGGATTATGATGATTGTGTTGATGGTTGGTGCTTAGTGCTTTACATTAGTGAGCCCAGAGAGACCTTTCAGCGAGTCCTGATTATACAACTGTTGATTTGTTGTCTCTGTCATCAGGCTGATATGCTCAAAACTTAAGTCCCATGTTTTTAGTTATAATCATCAAACACACAAATTATAATGTAAACAAACCTCATCAACGATTTAGCAATATACAATTTATAAATATAAGACCAAAATAACCACCATATAGAATGTACATCACCATAGGAGTAAGTTAATTTGGGTCCCAAGCAAATTAGTGGCGCATATATTTACGTGATCTCGTCATACTTGAGGAAGTAGTCAATTTGGGGAAGTTCAGGACGTTCTGGTATACTCTGTATGAATAAAGAAACAATTGAAGTCGAAATATTATATTCTAACTAGATGTATACGGTACCCGGTAATAAGATGATAATACTGCATATTGAACAATAATAATTATTACAATAAAAAAAACAAAAAATCCAATTTGACAAGATATTATCAATAATACAAAGGTGAAGTTATGCTCCATAGTTTCTATTATATATACCACTGGAAGTGATTAAATGGACAAAAACAAAGCCACTTCATGCATTCTGATCATACTAAACTCGGTCTTGAAACATCATTAACCCGGGTTTCCACCCTGTTAGTCATTATATATACTGTAACTTGCACAATTGATAATTTGTAAACTATTATGCTTAACCGATGTATGTATATATGTATATACTCAGGCACATACCCCACAGCTGGGGGTAACCAACTCAAGACAGAGCCCGAATAGGGAAAGACAAAAAAATCGCACACATCTAGGTCGCCCAGGAGAAGATCCAGACACCCAGGTCCATTTTGAGGTTCAGCTTAGGCACTCAGGTCCCAGACCTCACAGAGAGGTCCCGTCTCAACAGGCAGACAAGCATGAGAGCTTACCACCACATTGCTCGCCCACCTTACTTCCAGGCATGACCCTTCACATTTCACAACATAGACCGGCTCCCCAGGCCAGGCACCTAACGGACTATTATCTAGTCCAACTGGCGCCAGACCCCCTCTCCCTACGACCGCGTTATCACTCATCTATTCAACAGCATTCTCCATTCATTCCAATTCATTACCACTTATCTTGCCTGTTTTACAGTCATCCCTCTACCTTCCAACGGTTGTAGTACACCATCTCTTCATTTCATCCGGGTCTTCCTCTCCCTCTAACTCTCCTTGTTTCGGACTCATATACTCTTTTTGTAAGTCGATATGCGTTATCAGTAAACGGTTTTATTCAACTTAGGAAGAACTTGTGGGAGCTGAAGAGTTAACTGTGATAGTATTACCCCTTTGATTCCTAGATATCCTTCATAAATTGCATAAAATCGTCTAATGATAACCAGAATAACCAGTCAAAACGCGGCATAATGCTCAAGGGGTTTAATCTACCACACAGTGCAATAGTAGAAGGTTGTCTGATCTTCATATTCCACAACATCTCTACTTTTAATGTTTGATACGATGGTTGTAGTTGTCGAGATCATGTACTTGTCGAGATCATGTTTATAGTTATGGCAGATGCGATAGAACGATAAGTGGTGGTATAATCGGGTGAAGATCGCGTTGTTAAGGGGACAATGGTTATTGTTTTGGTCTATTTATCTATATATTCATTTATTGTTTAGTTTAATCGCTAGACCTTCATCAAGCTTAAACAAATAACTCCCTAGACCCCCTTTCGAGATCAATTTGTACATTTTTCGATATCATTTTTTTCGGCCGGTTTCTCTTAACATTACAAGCTCGCTTTCGCTCGTCAGGAAAAAACCCGACACCTAAATGGTACGAAAAGTCTTGATATTGATATAGAAATGGGATGCAAGTTCTTAAAATCACCAAACTAATGGTGCGAACGTCTTAAAATCTCGAAATCAATGGGGCTAAACATGAGGGGGAAAGGGGACGAGAAAAACGGCCTATCTCCCCTTTAATGGTTTTGATTCGCTATGGAGGTCATGTTATTGTTCATAGTAGATGCGATGGAAGATATAGTGTGTGATATAAGATAATTATAGAGACTAATATGATCGCATGAGAACTGGTATAATAAAGAACGTTAGAACCACGTATCGCTGTCGAAACAATGTATAATTATGTGTATAGCAGATGCGATAGATAGATATTGGAGGATGGGTTATTATCTAATTAATTTATTTCACTCCCAACACCAAAACACCTCCCCAATTAATTTAATGAAAGCATGTGTTCTGGGTTACCACATATACACATACATATACAGATCTTCAACACTCTAACCATTACACCATCAAGACAGGTAGTAGTTGTGATCGGGCGAGACAAAAATAGTTCAGAACATTAGAGTTGTGTACCGAGGTTAAGACAATGTTTATGTTTGTGGCAGATGTGATGGAGAGAGTATAATTTAGCCAGGGTATTATGGTGGATGTGATCGTGTGGGAAAGGAGTAATGAAGAACACAAAAGTCATGTATCGTTATCGAAGCAATGTTTATGTTTATGGCAGATGGGAAGGAGAGATAATGGGCTAGACGAGGTAGTTACGGTGGATGTGATCGAGTGAGAGCTGGGGTAGTCTGGAACATTAGAGTCATGCCTAGTTACCGAAGCAATGTTTGTTTATGGTAGATGCGATGGAGAGATAGTATGTTAGTCTGGTAAACAATAGCGAGCCTGTATTTATAGAGGAACCGGCCTTCGGCCGGTAAATTTTTCTACCGAAAAATGTACAAATTTATCTTCAAGGAGGGTCTTGGGTGTTTTTTTTTTAAACGTGATGGAGGTCTAGGGAGGAAGCTAAAACAAATATTTAAAAAGATACATAAATGAGTAAATAAATACGCCCCCCCCCCCCCCTTAATATGATACAGAGACATAGCAGCTTCTTATTTGTCCATTAATTATCGAGCAATCAGCTGCTAATGGAGTAAGCATTTCGTCAGGTGGGAAAAAGTAGACTATATTTATGGTGGATGTGATCGTACGAGAGCTAGGGTAGTCCGGAACAGTAGTCATGTCTATTTTTTTTTTACCGAAGCAATGTTTACGTTTATAGCAGATGAGATGGAGAGATAATTATGTTAGACAGGGTTCAAGTAGCGGATGTGATCGTGTGAGAAAGGAGTAATGAAGAACACAAAAGTCATGTATCGTTATCGAAGCAATGTTTGTTTATGTTTATGGCAGATGGGATTGAGAGATAATGTGTTAGACGGGGTTCAAGTAGTGGATGTGATCGGGTGAGTATTGAGGTATTTGTGGATATTAACCCCTTCAGCACCATGACGTTATTTTCATCGTATTTTGGTTACCATTAGATTATTTTCTTTAGCTCATAATACTGTATATCTCTAGGATCCAAAGGGGTAAATGCGATCGACTACTTTCTTTAGCTTATAATCAATATCTAGGATCCAAAGGGGTAAATACGATCTCCATATACCCTCCAGATAACACAGGTCCTTCTTAAACTGCAGCAAAACCATCAAATGTTATGCAGAATAAAAGGATAAATAAGAATGATAGTGCCGAAAGGGTTAAAGTCATGTACAGTATAGCCATCAAGTCAATCTAGTATTATTTATTATGACTATATATTATTATATATTAGTATGTATTATTATTATTATTATTATTATTATTATTATTATTATTATTATTTATAATTATACCTTGTTTAGTATAGATAGACCAGAAATCCTGACCACTAACCTCAACAACTATAGTAATCGAACTAATAACTCTACCATTTGGGAAGAGTCAGTCAGGGAATTGGTGTGGAAATTTACAGCCCATATTTGCTCTAGCCCTTTTTGAGTTACAGAAGCTAGGAGTCACGATGGCCTACCTATAATGAACAGGGTACAGTTGTTAGTACATGTGTTAATTTGGATCGTGAGTAGGGTCTTGGCATTACACACTTAATTAAGGCGGTGTCACACGAGCGCCTGTTCTGGCAATGTTCGATGAGCAAGTTATTTCTCGTACTATTTTGAGGCTCTTTCGCATTGGCATCAGGGCCTAGATCGAAGGTAGATTATGTAATGCAGTTTATTGTTTGTGGAACGTATTTTTTAAGCTACCAGACTCCAATTGCTCGTAAAAAGTGCCGGGAAAATCGCTCGTGTGACACCGCCATTTATTACGACCGACTAATTATTTGATCCCCGTTATTGTTTGCACTAACGTAATTTAATTTAGTGAAGGAGTGTTACGTGTGTTTGTAATTGAGTGTGTCGTAGTTTTTGCTCGGACCCATCAACCGCTTTATTACTGCAATTAATGCTCTCTCTCTCTCTCTCTCTCTCTCTCTCTCTCTCTCTCTCTCTCTCTCTTTCTCTCTCTCTCTCTCTCTCTCTCTCTCTCTCTCTCTCTCTCTCTTACACACACACACACCCTAAGCCTTCGTTTCCGATGTCGCCAATTGGCTAAATACAGACTACACACACATCCACAGCCATTCCAACAGTACATAAAACACTTAACATGCATTTCACGCAATACATTCCCAGTTAAGGAGGCGCGATAATAATGAGCTTAGCTCGCATTGCGTGGATTCCCCTTGACGAACAAGTAACTGAGAGTAACTGAGTAACGAACGTCTTAAAATCTCAAAACTAATATGCTAAACATGGGGGCGAAGGAGGTCCAGAAAAAAGACCCATCTCCCCTTAAGTGAGGAATACCTGTATATGACTGGTGGCAACCTAAATACAGTGTTGGTATAGGACCTGTATTATCTTCCCTCCACCCGTCTATAGTCTATTCGCTGTAAGTTGGCGAGATATTATGACCTCTAACCTCTGTAACTCAAAAACGACTAGAGTAATCGAGCTAATATGTCTACCATTTGGGAAGAGTCAGTCAAGGAATAGATGTGGACATTGACAGCTCATTTGCTCTAGTCCTTTTTGAGTTACAGAGGTTAGAGGTCATTATTTCTCGCCTACTTACAGCAAATAGACTATAGTAACCTCGACGTAAGACTGACGGATGAATAGGGTCTGCGGGCACCGGGGTACAAGGCGGGTACAGTTGGCTTAAGATGTTCGTATATCCCACCCCATGTTTACATTGTTTAGTTGTGTATGTATGTACTGTATATATGTATGTATGTACCGAGGCACATACCCCATAGCTGAGGGTAGCCGACTCGAGACAGAGACCACATTTAAAGTTCCCAATTCTTAGGGTATGCGACCAATTTCGCGTTCCCTCGCCCCTTCCTCTGTCTCGTCTAGTAAGTGAAGTCTAGAAGGAGAGGAGGATTCCTAACCGCCCGCCCCCAGAAGGAAAAGTAGTACAGTAAAAGAGACAGACAGAAACGGCTAAGGTTGGGTAGAGAATGCCAAACCTCACTCTGAATAGGACCAGCCCTCACCCTGTTTGTTCAGTTGGCTAATATTAATAAAATACAGGCCCAAGATCAACCTATTCCGTACAGACCTAAACAACGACAACAAAAGGCTCCAGCACGTACCCATACACGTTGTGTTTTTAGCACGTTATTTATGGTGTGGGGTACATGAACATCTTGGGCCGCCTGTACACGCACCCTGGAGAAAAGTTGTACCCTGGACCATAAACAGACCGAACACCATCCACTATCCGGTAGCTACTCGGTAACTAGGGCATCATAAACTCAGTAGGGTACTTCAGACTCGCAATCAAAGTTCGGTACCGGTACGTTATTTGGGAGAAACTTGATCCTTATCCTATTACCAGCGGATAAAGAATATATTTAGCTTGAGTTAAGGGGGAGGTAGTCGCTTCTTATGTTTAGCATACAGGTTTTGAGATTTTTTAAGACGTTCGTTCCGTTAGTTTGGCGATTTAGAGACCTTTCGCCTCATTTTCTTTGCCAATATTAAGATAGTTTGTGCCATTTAGGTGTCGTTTTTTCCTGGCGAGCGATAGCGAGCCTGCAATTTTTTACCGAAAAATGTAAAAATTTATCTTGAAAGGGGTCTAGGGGTACTTTTTGTTAAGCTTGATGGAGGTCTAGCAAGGAAACTCAAAAAAAAAATAATATATAAACATGTAGACCAAAAAGCAAGCACTGCCTCCTAAAATACATGTATTATATCAACTGCTATTCATGTGATCTACAAGGTAACTCGCCTATTACAAATTCACAATTACATTTTATATATAATACACATTAATGAGTGGATGCAATTTGAACTTTTAAGCATAAAGCTAGTGTCACACGAGCTTTTGTCCGATAATTGTGGTCCGACATCCTCCGAATTAATGTTATATATAATTTCCGTCTCTTAAAATCATAT
Organism: Paralithodes platypus; assembly: GCA_032716605.1. NCBI lineage: Eukaryota > Metazoa > Arthropoda > Malacostraca > Decapoda > Lithodidae > Paralithodes > Paralithodes platypus. Next base: position 8,163,776 of record CM064485.1, read on the forward strand.
ATATTCAGTTTAATTGTCGATTCCAAAGTTAAATATATATATATAAAATTGACGGAAAAACGCTCGTGTGACATTCCCTTAAGACTACGAGAGATCTGCCTCGATAAGAATAGAACTGTGTCATCAATAGTACTCATAATATATTCAAGAATAAAATATATAAATGTGTAGTTAAATACTCAAGGTAACTTTTAGTCATATTCGATACATTAATTCAAAACTGAGGACTGTCTACTATTATGTCAACATATCTAGCGTAAGAAGAAACCAAAGTACAGTTGACCACAATTTGTATGCACTCCATGCACTTACAGTATGTATGGACGTAAAATAAGTGTAATTGGCTTACAAGAATAATTCGTTATAAAACTGTTCATTGATCATATTATTTAACTCCTGCCTTACTAGTTAACCCATCCAGTAACGGTGACGTCCTTTTTATTATACTCTGGCAACTAGTAGATGGTTATATTCAGCTTATGAAGGACCTCTAATCAATAAAACGCTACAGCCTAACTCATTTATCCCTTTTCACTACCACAAATCCTTCTTAAACTACACACAATCGTCTACAAATAGCTAAAAGAAAGATAAAAAGAGGTCGCCGGTACAAAATGGGTTAAACTTCTAATTCAATCAGATAAGATAATAAATAATAATAAATAATACATACTAAATACAATAATGAGTGCCGTATACAAATCCACGTGGCCATCATCTGTACACAAGGCACCAGAAATTCGAGTCCTAACCAGTAGCAACAGGCAATAATAACTCGACGATCATAAACATTCATATAACGGCCAATTTCTAAGCTGGGGAAATAATCAGTGCCCCGTAATACCCCAGTGTCTGCCCCCGGACTGTCAATCTACATAACAAAGGGCATCATTTTGGCTAATGTTGCCCGGTAATAAACGAAGACAATAACATACGGCCCCCGAACTCCTTCTCGCGTAACCCTTTCCGGTACGACGTCTTGGGGGTTGATAGGATACTTGGGTTAAATTCTTTATTGAGGATCTGGGTTGCTTTTGTCATTTTCGAGCAATGTATTTTAAGTTTGTCCCCTAGGCTACCAAAAACGACCTCCCAGACTGCCTTCAAGCAAAAAAAAAAAAAAAAAAAAAAAAAACAGAAAAAGAAAAAGGGCCCATCTAGATCCTCTACAAGCTATTAATTTGTAAATTTTTCGATAGGAAAATGTCGCGGCCAAAAGCCGATTTCTTCTACGTTTCAGGCTTGCTATCGCTGAGCCAGAAAAATCGGCACCTGAATGGGGTGAAGCGTTTTATTACCGTCAAGCTAATGGCTTCAGTACAAGCAATTCCTAAGCTGCATAAACTTATCTACTGTTACCCCTTTTCATAACATCAGTACAGGTAATTCCTAAGCTGCATAAACTTATCTACTGTTAACCCTTTTCATAACATCAGTACAGGTAATTCCTAAGCTGCATAAACTTATCTACTGTTAACCCTTTTCATAACACCAGTACAGGTAATTCCTAAGCTGCATAAACTTATCTACTGTTAACCCTTTTCATAACATCAGTACAGGTAATTCCTAAGCTGCATAAACTTATCTACTGTTACCCCTTTTCATAACATCAGTACAGGTAATTCCTAAGCTGCATAAACTCATCTAGTGTTAGCGAAAATTAACCTCTTAGATTTCAAAACGTTTATAGTCATAAAGTACATCAATATTACAACCATATCATACAAACGTCCTATAAACTCTATGACAACAGGGAACTGATGCCATCTGGCATATATGTCCCCCTTAAATGTGTTACACTAATACAATTTAGTCATCAAAAATTTCATCAAGAAAGTGCTAAAAAAAAAAAAACGTGCTAAAAAAGAAAAAGAAAAAGAACCTTACTACAATTACAAACAAATTCCGTCTAGAATAATAATCTGTTCACACTCAAAACTACCTTAAAGATTATTTAATTTCACTACTCATCAAATATTCTTTAATCTTTCTTTCGAATAAGTAGAGACTACAGTTTAAATGTATCTTATCCATTATATTATTCCATATTTAAACTCCTTTGTGCCTAAATGTGTTGTTGAATACATTTGTTCTAGTAATGGGAACATACCAGCGCTATCGAAAATTGCCGATATCCCTGGTGTGAATCCGGTTTTAGTAGCACCAACTATTTATCTGACCTCCTCAATAAAGCCATAAAATTAATGCTGGGTTTCGCCTTATTTGAATTTTAGATTATGATAATGCGGATGGTGAATATCTAAGACATTTATCATACACCTACATGTGGTGGACGGTTTACTAAGTGGAACTGCTCGGAGCATGTAGATAAATGGATAGATAGATAGATAGATAGACAGATAGATAGATAGATAAATACATAGATAGATAGATAGATAAGCAGAGACAGACAGACAGAGAGAGATAGAGAGAGAGAGTGTGTGTGTGTGTGTGAGAGTGAGAGTAAAAGAGTGAGAGTGAGATTGTGTTACAAGGAGTTACAAGGAATAGTTTGTATCTTAAAGACTTTGCTGTCCATTCCAGGGAGATACTCGAAGTGGAGAAAGAGAGATTGTGTAGTGCATTTTACTCACTGCAGTGTGGAAAATACTATCCATTCTCCTCAGGGATGTTTGTTCTGGGTAGAAATTATCTTAAATATGAAAAAGTTTCCAAAAATACTATTGCTGAACCTTTTCAATTCTAACTTCAGAATGAGAGAGAGAGAGAGAGAGAGAGTTTGAGTTTGGGAGTGTGTGTGTGTATGTGTGTGTGTGTGTGTGTGTGTGTGTGTGTGTGTGTGTGTGTGTGTGTGTGTGTGTGTGTGTGTGTGTGTGTGTGTGTGTGTGTGTGTGTGTGTGTGTGAGTAAGAGAGAATATGTGTGTGTGTGAGTGTGTCATGCGCGTGTGAGAGTGTGAGTGTGTAAGTGTATGAGAGAGAGAGAGAGAGAGAGAGAGAGAGAGAGAGAGAGAGAGAGAGAGAGAGAGAGAGAGAGAGAGAGAGCGATTACATAATTATGAGTGTGTGTGAGAGAGAGAGCTACAGTAGTATAATATAAACTCCTTAAGAGAAAGTGAAACAGCCGACTCATGTAAGCTCATCTACTTGAACGTGATGGATAGCAAGGGGGCAAAAAACCGGAGCACTTTATTAAAACAAAACACCCCGAGAAAAGAGCTGGGAAAGGGAGACAGCACCCTAACAAAAGCTAATGGATGAGTGCACGAAAAAGAAGGGGTTATCAGGTAGAGCAACATTTATTTTGTTTTATAGTAGATTATAAACCGAACACAGAAGGTTTGAAGTAGAGTTATATTTATGTTTTGAGATCAGTATATATATAAAAAAAAAAAAAAAAAAAAAAAAAAAAAAAAAAGGCAGGAGGTAAAGTAATATTTCTTTTCTGATATTGGAATTTAAAGCGAAAAAAAAACGGTAACACGTAGAGCAATATTTCTCTTTTATATATTAGTTTATAAGGCGAGATAACAGTGTCCAAGCTTGAGATGCATCTTGAATTTAGACAACTGGTTTAATAAAGGCAAAGACTGAGACAAGGAACACACTAATACAACATTACTAGAACAGTATTACTGTATATGTTCATATAATATATTGTCGATATGAATATTATATTCTAATAGAAAGAGAGGATGGACGGAACCAATATATAAATATAGAACATATAGACATTTTTATGATATAAAATATACAAATATATAAATGCTGAATGAAATCGTCTAAGTTTAGCAAAAAATATATACAAACCGCAATATATACTGTATATCTATCTATCTATCTATCTATATATCTATCTCTCTCTATATATATTATGATCCCTATGTATTGGCAGAGTTAGAACAAATAGAAAACTAAGCGTCTTAATAAATAGAGAGAAGAGATACAAGCCAGATAACTGGATCCGAAGTAATAAAACATTACGGTACATTATTCTACCAACCCAACCTAACCTTAACCCGACCATTAGTTACGTTAAGTCAGGTTAGACAGGGCTAGAATATGTTACTGTAATAATAAACACACACACACACACACATCCAAACTTCGGGAATATGTCACTGGGTTCCGAACACCAGTTGCCAGATTTCCAGTTAGACAAAACATAGATTAACACCGCCGTAGTTCCAGAGAGATAATTTTAACCCTTTCAGTACCGATGCCGTCCTTTTAACTTTATTCTGGCTACTATTAAATTATTGTATTCACTTTAAAAAAGGCCTTCAGCAATTAACAAGCTTCGAACTATCTCACTTAACCCTTTATACCACCACAGACCCTTCTTAAACTAAATATCTTTTAACTGTATTCTGGCTACTATTAAATGGTTATATTCAGTTTAAAAAAGGCCTTCAGCAATTAACAAGCTTCGAACTATCTCACTTAACCCTTTATACCACCACAGACCCTTCTAAAACTAAATATCTTTTAACTGTATTCTGGCTACTATTAAATGGTTATATTCAGTTTAAAAAAGGCCACCAGCAATTAAAAAGCTTCGAACTATCTCACTTAACCCTTTATACCACCACAGACCCTTCTAAAACTAAATATCTTTTAACTGTATTCTGGCTACTATTAAATGGTTATATTCAGTTTAAAAAAGGCCTCCAGCAATTAAAAAGCTTCGAACTATCTCACTTAACCCTTTATACCACCACAGACCCTTCTAAAACTGCACACTCTAGTCTAAATAAGATAGAATTAAATAAACCCATTCAGTACCGGCGACGTTTTCTTAATTATATTCCGACAATTATTAGACGATTTTATTCAGCTTAGGACGGGCATGTAGCAATTAAGAGGCAACAGACTATCTCAATTAACCCTTTTAACTACCACAGATCCTTCCTAAACAGCAACAAATCGTATAAATACAGTTAGAATAAAAATTACAAATACGTCGCCGGTACAGAAGGGGTTAAGAGACGCCACCAGTACAGAAGGGGATACAAATGGTCTAGTTTCTCGTGCCTAGGATTCGATTACTAGATTAGCATAGAGACAAAGGATACGCCGGAGAAGACCAACCAAGGAATTATAGCATTACATTTAAAGGGAGGGGCGAAAATCAGAGCGCTGTGAGGGTTTTTATTATTTATTAGTATTATTATTGTTATTACTATTATTATTATTATTAATATTATTAGTATTATTGGTTGTATTGTTATTGTTATTGGTAATACTATTTGTGTTAATATAATTATTATTATCATCATCATCAGTATTATTATTATTATTAATGTGTATTCTAGTTATCAATTAAACTATGTTATTCAGTTTACGGAGGACATGTGGGACTAAAAGGAATATTTGGTATAATTATTACTCCTCTAATTCCTGGAAGTCCATCCGAAGCTGAAATAAATGGTCGAAGTTTAGCACCAAACAAAAAATAAAAAATAATAATAATATATATATATATATATATATATATATATATATATATATATATATATATATATATATATATAACCACACCTTCGCATTGATGAAGTTTAAAAAACAACTAGAAAACTTAATTAGTAGAGAGAAAAGATACAAGTCCGATAACTGGATCCGCAGTATTGAAACATTATATCTGAGAGAGGTATGAGGGATGTGAAAGTTAATAAGGACTGGGATGAGCTGGAAAGAGGGATGGTTTGAGGTATGTGTGGGCTAATAAGGGATATGTAGGGCTGGTTTGAGTTAATAAGGGCTGAGGGGAGGATGGTATAAGGATTGTGTGTGTAAATAATGAGGGTTTTGCTGGGCTGTGTAGGGCTGAGAGTAGGACTGTTGTAGGGGCTGTACTATCTCATTTAACCCTCTGACTTTTCAAATGCCTTCGTAACATAAATACAATCGTCAAATAATAGCCAGCAATAGAAATTAAAGCGGTCTCGTATCTTGAAGGGATTAAAATGAATTCCAAAAATTGACAGAATGAATATATACATCTTTTGAGGAGGAACACGTTTATTGTCCAACATTTCGCAAACCTGAAGAAGCTATCTGTGAAACGTTCTTAGTAAAGTGCTCCTCCTCAAACGATGTTTTTAATTAAAAAAACTGAACCCCTTGAGGATTAGGACATATTATGGCAATATATTTTGGCTATCATTAGATGATATTATTCAGCTTAGGAAGGAACTGTTGGAGTCAGAGGCATAATTGAGTTGGCATTGACCCCTGAGATTCTTGTTAGTCCTTCCTAAACTGAATAACATCGTCTAATAAAAGCCAGAGCTCACTGACGAAACTGTTCATAATCCTCAAGGCGTTAAACTGAAGAGGGTCACTGGAACACAGACGGGATATATAGTTAGCTTTTTAAAAGAGTCCATTATAGGTTACAAAACATTATCTCTCGTTAGGTATAATACAAGCGACTCAGCATTGTCGGCGCTGTAATAATAATAACGACAAAAACAGTGGACATTAGGATTGTTAAGCTACTGTTTAGAGAAGGGCAACTAGTGTAAGGCTGATGAAACCACTCACCCAGAACCACTCACTCACTCACTCACACACTCTCTCTCTCTCTCTCTCTCTCTCTCTCTCTCTCTCTCTCTCTCTCTCTCTCTCTCTCACCAAGAAAGGTGGTCGATAGTAATTCAATTGATACGTTAAGAAGAGACTGGACGATCATATGATGGAGATTGGATCGAAATGAATTAATCCGTAGGTAGGTGTAAATTCTCTTTCAGAATAAGTTCTGTCTATACTCTATGAAAACATTCCTTGGACATTTCCTGATTCATAAGGATACATTTTATTTTCCGGTACGGCATTTTTAGCCGGAGGGTGGGGAGAGAGCCTTCTATGTTGCTGTCCAATTTTTCTACCATAAACTGGTCTAGTAGTATTAAGGCCGGATCACCTAGTAGGGACCGAAAAGTTTGTGTGGTCTGAGTATATTTGTAACTATGTGTAGCTCTCCCTCCCCTGCCCGGTCCAGAAGAGAGTGTTCAGTTAATGGGTATCGACTTGTGTTAATTATAATGGTACAGCAGCGGTCCCTCCCCCATGGTCCGGGGCCGATATAGGAGAGGCCTTTATTGGTCCACCCGGGGGAGATTTATGGCCCCAGACACAAGGGAAGAAATCAGAATGGCCACACTCCCAAACGGCCACGCTCCAAAACGTTTACACTACAACACGGTGTCACACTCTAAAACGTTTATACTCCAAAACGCTCAAACTCCAAAACGGCCACACTCCAAAACGGTCATACTTCAAAATGGCCAAACTCCAAGACGGCCACACTCCAAAAATGGCTACACTCCAGAACGCTGTCACTTCATAACGGCTACACTCCAAGACGGCCACACTCCAAAACGCTGCCACTTCATAACAGCTATACTCCAAAACAGCCACATTCCAAAACGTCTACACTCCAAAACACCCACACTACAAAACAGCCACACTCCAAAACGGCCACACTCCAAAACGGCCACACTCCAAAACGGCCACACTCCAAAACGGCCACACTCCAAAACGGCCACACTTCAAAGCAGCCAAGGGATTAGATTAGCTTGGGTTTAGGGATATTACCTTAGTCTGGATTATGATAAGATAGGCTGTTCATTATAGGTGGGCCACAAATCCTAACTCCTAAACTCTATAACTAAAAAGTAGCTGGAGTAATTGAGCTAATATTTCTATCATTTGGGAAGAGTCAGCCAAGGAATAAGTGTGGAAATTCAAAGTCCATTTGCTCGAGCCCTTCTCGAGTTACAGAGGTTAGGGGATACGCTAATGACGCATAATTAATTTCACCACAACACCAAACATCCCCAATGAAATCAATTAAAGTATATCATGTTGTCGTTCGGGTTGTGGCTGACTAGGAGTGAGGCCGTTTTGGAGAGTGGCCGATTTGCAATGAGGCCGTTATGGAGTGAGACCGTTTTGGAGTGAGACAGTTTTAGAGTGCGGCAGTTTTGACTCATTTTACACAAGGGTGCTTTCTCCGGCACTTCTTTTGGTAACATTTATCAAGAAGCTTCCGAATTAACCACTTGTGAATTTCGGCCTATAAGGAAGTTGGAGCTGTAGACATCGATATTTAACACAAGTACCGGCTAAAATACATTTGTGATGCAGTTATTTATACATAAAATACATTTGTGATGCAGTTATTTATACATAAAATACATTTGTGATGCAGTTATTTATACATAAAATACATTTGTGATGCAGTTATTTATACATAAAATACATTTGTGATGCAGTTATTTATACATAAATACATTTGTGATGCAGTTATTTATACATAAAATACATTTGTGATGCAGTTATTTATACATAAAATACATTTGTGATGCAGTTATTTATACATAAATACATTTGTGATGCAGTTATTTATACATAAAATACATTTGTGATGCAGTTATTTATACATAAAATACATTTGTGATGCAGTTATTTATACATAAAATACATTTGTGATGCAGTTATTTATACATAAAATACATTTGTGATGCAGTTATTTATACATAAAATACATTTGTGATGCAGTTATTTATACATAAAATACATTTGTGATGCTGTTATTTATACATAAAATACATTTGTGATGCAGTTATTTATACATAAAATCAAATCCAGCATACTTTATATCCATCTTAACTTACACTATTATTGCATTTATATTTAATATCGATGTTTACGGCTCCAACTTACTCGCAAGTAGTCAAATAAAAGCTTTGAGCCAAATATCACAATCTAACGGGGGAAAATATGCCGATACCGACAGAAAACCAGCCTCAAATTGCTGCCAGAACTATGGAATGTTGGAGGTAACTAGACAACTCAACCAGTGCACCATTGCCACCAGTATTTCTCAACCAGTGCCAACTCAACCAAGGTCAACTCAACTAATGTTCAATTAAATTCCTAACCAACCTTATATAAACTTTACATAACCTAACCTAACCTAACCTAACCTAACCTAACATAACATAACGGAATTACCTTCGCCAACGTAATTGAAGAGATTATGTTTTTGCCTCCGTGTGTCTGTTTGTAGACAAGATAGCTCAAACAGTTATATAGCGACTTTCACTAAATTTGGTGGGCAGATAGGATATGCGCCAAGGAAGAAGTGATTCTATTTACGGGGCGATCGGTAGAGAACATGCCTCCGCCAGCGTAGGCGAGTGCCCGAGTGCCCCTCTAGTTAAGCTAAATGGGATGAGTTGGCACTGGTTGAGATCTACCGGTTGAAATGGCGAACTGGTCGACTTCTCCGATTACCTTTGAAGATATATTGGCGTATTTATTTACCCACCCGATATTTATGAAGCTCAACCCACTACAGGAAGGAGGGTGTGTGTGTGTGTGTGTGTGTGTGTGTGTGTGTGTGTGTGTGTGTGTGTGTGTGTGTGTGTGTGTGTGTGTGTGTGTGCATGCGCCAATTACCCTAACACACCTCTACCTTCCTACCTCATTACGGTGAACAAAGCCACTCTTGGTAATGCTCTCAGGATCAATTTAGTGAGTGGTGTGGAAGTTCTCATTGACCTGAAGTACGAATAACCATTACACACACACACACACACACACACACACACACACACACACAGTTAGACACTTGTAACTCAGGAAGCGGGACAATACGAGCCTAAAAGTTCAACGCCTGTATGCTATAATTATACACACACAAATGATGATGATAATAATAATAATAATAATAATAATAATATTAATATTACTAATGATAATAATACAAATAATAATAATAATAAACATAATTAATAAATATAAATAACTAAACTAAAAAAAAAAAAATATATATATATATATACAGTATATACTGTATATATGTTAGTATAGCCAGGTAATAGATTCTCTTTTAAACAGACGAGGTTATAGGCAACAGCTGTTGCCTTTAACCTCGTCTGTTTAAAAGAGAATATATATATATATATATATATATATATATATATATATATATATATATATATATATATATATATATATATATACCGTAAATATAATATCAAGTGCGTTTTGCGAATACATTGCCTGTTCTGGGATTTAAAAAGCTGGACAGTTGCTTGTTGATTACAAAACATAAGTTTGATACTTCAAGTAGCATGTCGAAAAAAAAAAATATATACAGTTTCAACTGAGCACACTCAAAGGTTTAATTATATGAACATATTGGTAGGCTAGGTACACAGTTTGTAACACTGCCTTATGTTAGGGCTATCCTATAGGAAATATTTATATGCTGGAAATAATTCAGCTCAGTATCTGAATTGGGTTACATAAAATGTCAATCGCATTTAAAGGAAAACGACGATATATGTTATTAAAAGCTCCGTTTTCTTCAACACACACATACAGTACATACACACATACGTGTATACAGTACACCCACACACACACTCACACAGTCTCTCTGTCTCTCTTTCTCACTCACACACACACACACACAGTCTCTCTTTCTCACACACACACACCCACACAGTCTTTCTTTCTCTCTCACACACAAACACACACACACACACACCTCAACCCTCCCTTCGACAGTAGGACAAAAACCCCAAGAGGAAGCCAACCCATGAAGAGCAGCATTGTAAGCCTCTAAATAATGGCTTCTCTGTTTAGGTTAGTGCTTCCAATCTGCTTGTAAGAAGTCTACCCCCCCTCCCCCCCCCCCTTCCCAGTGCTCCCGAGAGACCCTATAGTAACGGAGATCGGCCAATTTCTGCCATTTTGGGGCCACTGGTGATATCTACCTCTGATTACACCCGAATATCTTCCATTCATACGCTCACCTGTATTATTTTGTCATTATTTTTACTTCCTCTATTCATACAGTTGCCATTTTTGTTTTATCTACATCTTTCCTTCATTCACTGTCTCTTTAAAAACAAATAAGAAATTAAATCATAATCCCATTGTTTGAAAATTGAGGTACCAACATGGCGGACTCAAGATCAAGTTGGCCACTCTCTCTAACAACAGGCTCTCCCGCGCTCCCCGGCCTTGCTTGATCAGGCGCAGGAGCAGGAACATCCCTGCATTAATTGCCAAGCACGTGTAATTATGCTTGGGCGAACCACTTGCGCACGAATCGTCTCTTTTTGTTCTGCTCCCTCCCTCACAATCACTCGCTCGCTCTCATTATCTCTCTCACTCTCATTCTCTCTCTCTCTCTCTCTCTCTCTCTCTTTCTGTATCTCTCTCCCTCTCTCTGCTACCATCCTGCCTTAATGTTTAACGATCTATGAATACTGTCTCTCCGTGTATTAACTATTGCGAAACTTAAGAAACGGGCGTAATTGACCACCAGCGAGTTTCAGGCTATAAGGAAGTCGGAGCCGTCAACCTCGCTATTTAGAAGATACGCAGCACTGAGGAGAGTGTGTAATGGTTAGGAAGGTTGGCTGAATTGAGACTTTATGTATTCTTATAAAGCCCGCTGCTAAGTATCAATGTCTACAGCTACAGCTCCATTACAGCCCGAAGCTCGCAAATGGTCAATAATTATGCAAACATGATCTGGAGAGGATGGATATTTTGCTTTAACAGGCAATACTTATGTATAATAATTATGTGCATTACCTTGTGTAAGTCTCCATTAAGGGGGATGGTTCAATTTTTGGTAGATTTTTTTCATTTATTTATTATTTTCTTTAGTTTCCTCCTTAGACCTACATCAAACTTATAAAAACATCCATCAGATCCCCCTTCTAGATTAATTTGTACAATTTTCGGTAGAAAAATGTCCCGGCCGAAGGCCGGTTACTCTTAACATTACAGGCTCGCTATCGCTCGCCAGGAGAAAATCTACACCTAAATGGCACGAAAGCTCTTAACATTGACAACGAAATGGGGCAAAAGGTATTAAAATCGCCAAACTAATAGGCCGAACGTCATAAAATCTGAAAACGAATGGGGCTAAACATGAGGGAGAAAGTGGTCCAGAAAACCGGCCCATGTCCCCTTAAACACAGCAGAGGTAATAGAAGCTACCGGTGTTTTTAAAGTTGTAATACCAATAAACTTGCATTATTAACGATCAGTATAATACGAATAACGCACAATACATGTTTGCTTACTTTATATTGTATACGGGAATTTGGAATATTATCTGCAGTTCAAGATTTGCATTAAGTAGATACATGTGTAAGATGTTGGATTCAGCGGGTGAAAGTGTACTTGTGGTAGAAAATTGAGCAAAATCCATACATAAATAACCCGTCTATGGGGGTTTTTTAAGTTTTCATAATCAAAATTAGGCCTATTGGGCCTACAAAATAGTCTAAATCCAAAAAATCATATACCGTTGGAATCGCAACGACGAGACGAATCTATATATACCCTTGAAAACACAATGTTTAATATAAAAAAAATAGGTCTATTGGGCCTAAATATGGTCTAAAAAAAAATATATATATATATATATACAGTAGTATATATACCTTTGGAATCGCAACGACGAGAGGAATCCATATATACCCTTGAAAACACAAAATTCGAACATGTAATGCAGAGTACTCCGATAGTGGATGACATGATAAATATAGGTGATGTCACGCACACACACACAAACACTCACTCACAAACATTCACACACACACACACACAGACAGACACACACACACACACACACACACACACGTATTAACCTGCTCAACCTCTATCTATAGTTACCCATTAGAAACCATAAGACAATACATATTAACCGTACAGAAATACAAATATATAAAACAACTCTACATTAAAATAACAAGACTTGTGGGGCACTCGGCAGACCCATACCTCCACCTACGCTGGCGGAGGTATGGGCTCTACCGATCGTCTCATAAATTGACCACTTTCAAGTTTCAGGCTATAAGGAAGTTGGAGCTGTAGACATCGATATTTAGTAGAATTACCAGCTATAATACGGTTGTAGAACATTTATAAATACAAAAACCCAATTCAACATACCATTTATCCATCAGAAACCTACATAATTATTGCATTTGTGTTTGATATCGATGTTTACGGCTCCAACTTCCTTATAGCAAGAAACTCGCAAGTGATCAATTGAATCCCTTCTTGGCGCACATCCTAGCTGCCCACCAAATTTAGTGAACATCGGTTCATAACAATTCATGTTTGTTCTAACCAACCCACCAATTAATTTACAAATAAACCTAACGAATGAAATCAATGACAGTAATGAATACATGTGGTACTCCAAGGACTCGAACCTAGGATACTCACACCGAAATTCCGCACACTAAGCAATACGCTATCAAAACAGTTATATATTTTCTAGACAGACAGACAAACAAAAAGACTAACAAACAAGCAGAGACAAAAACATAGCCTACGTCCAGTTACATTACCGGATACAATGATCACGAAATAGCCACTACGTTCCAAATTAACCGATCTATAATATACATCACTAATATCACTCCGGCCCTTACCGACCATTACATTATGTACAGTCGCGCAAATAAGTCATGTCACGGCACCAAGTATATTTCGATCAATAATTATTGGTATCAGCAATATCTAAGTTTCATTTCTTCATATCGAGTGAAATATACAAACATGTTCCTACACTTACCCACTCTATTCAACATCTGACAGACATTAATACAGCACAGAGCAAGCCAAACGTAATGACAGCTGGGACATGACTTATTAGCACGACCGTACTAGCCGATAGTACAAGCCTTTCCTAATGAAGGAGGAGGAAAATGATAGCGCCCCGTACTAGAACCGACTTGTCCTGCATTACTTAAGGGGAGATGGGTCGTTTTTCTGGTCCCCCTTTTTCCTCATGCTTAGCCCCATAGTTTTCAGATTATATGACGTTCGGCTCATTAGTTTGGCGATTTTGAGACCTTTCGACCCATTTCCTAGTCATTATTAAGTCTTTTCGTGTCATTTAGGTGTCGATTTCTTCATGGCGAGCAATAGCGAGCCTGTAATTTAAGAGGAACCAGCCTTCGGCCAGGACATTCTTCTATTGAAAAATGTAAAATATTATATTGAAGGAGGGTCTGGGAGGGGGAGGGGGGGGGGGGGGGGCGGGTATTTTTAAGCTTGATGGAAGTCTAGGGACGAAACCAAAAATAAAAATCAAAATTCCAATCAGCAAACAAATACGCCTATATCCCCTTGAGTTGTGCATAAACACTCCAGGTCCTCTTGTGCGACTGTTTATGCGGACAGACAGAGCTCCACACTTATAATTAATGATATGGATGTGATTTCCATAATAAGCTGGACAGTCACGATCAACATTTAACCCCTTCTGTACCGGCGACGTCTTTTTAATTTGATTTCAGCTATATTTAGACGATGTTATGAAGCTTAGGAAAGATATATGGCAGCTAAAAGGATTCATTGAGATAGTCTGTAGCCTCTTAATGGGTAGACGTCCTTCCTAAGCTGAACAAAATAGTCTAATAGTTGCCAGAATATAATGAAAAGTACATCACCGGTACAGAAGGGGTTAACGCCCTACCTGCATACGAGTACCGGTATTGACCTTGTTTTCGCCTCCGTTTGTTTGTTTGTTTGTTTGTCAGAAACACGATATCTTACAGAGGTATGAACCGATTTTCACAAAATTTGGAGGGCAGAGAGTATACGCGCCAAGGAAGAAGCCACTCACATTAGGAGGCGATCCATAACCTATGAACCGAATTTAACGAAATTTGGTGGACAGATAGGATATTCGCCAAGAAAAATGTGATTCAAATTATTCGGTGATCCGGATCTTGGTGTCATTGGTGTGTATTTAAGGGGACATTTCCACTTGAGGGATTTTTTTCTGGACCCCTTTCTCCCTCATGTTTAGCCCCATTGCTTTTGATATTTTAAGACGTTCGCCCCATAATTAAGAACTTTCGCCCCATTTATGTCAATTTTAAGACCTTTCATGCAATTTAGGTGTCGATTTTTTCCTGGCGAGCGAAAGCGAGCCTGTAATTTAAGAGGAAGCGGCCTTTGGCCGGGACATTTTCCTACCGAAAAATTTACACATTTATCTTGAAAGGGGGCCTAGAGGGTGTAATTTTAAGCTTGGTGGAGGTCTAGGGAACTAACTAAAAACCTAGATAAAAATAGATAGATAGATAGAATTATATGTGATGACATAGCCAGCGTAGGGGGAGGTATGCGCTATATCGAGTGCCTCTCTGTAGCCTTTAACCGTCTTGGTGGTGTAATGGTTAGAGTGTTTCAAAAACCTGTGTGTGATAACCCATGGTTCGAATCCCGCTGGTTCACATAATATGCTTTCATTAATTTTATTGGAGGTGTTTGGTGTTGTGGTGAAATTAATAAAATATAGATTTACAGCTATCATTGACCAATGTACAGTGTGTTACTCAACATTCCTACAACAAGCGCATTACATGAAGGGGAGATTTACACTTGAGATATTTTTGTCTGGATCCCTTGCTCCCTCATGTTTAGCCCCATTGCCTTTGAGATTTTAAGACGTCCGCCCCACTAGTTTGGCAATTTTAAGAAGTTTCGCCCCATTTCTGTCAATTTTAAGACCTTTCGTGCCATTTAGTTTTTTTTTGTTTTTTTTCCTGGTGAGCAATAGCTCGCTAGAGGAACCGGCCATCGGCCGGAATTTGTTTATGCCGAAAAATTTACACATTTATCTTGAAAGGGGGTCTAGGGGATGTAACTTTAAGCTTGATGGGGGTCTAGGATACAAAATCAGAACCTCCCCTTAAACTACACAATAAAATAAACCACCAAACTAACTCAAAGCACCGCAATCTATTTATCAAGAACAAGTGCCATTAGATCTGATTGGCCTCTATCGGATTCCTTGTGTCAGCCAACTTCACCATGTTTCATTACGGGTGGTACATGGCGGTGGGATTCAAAGTGGCTATTCAGGTTGTTTTCCTCCACAATAAGTTTGATTAGATATAGCTGTTGTCTGATCTTAGTAGAGCAACTTTCATTTAAACAGTTTAGTAGTGAGTTTTTTATTAATGGAGCAATCAAACTCTGGGGTAGCTTAACTAATATAGTAATTTAAAAGCACTACACACACACACAGTTTCTCTCTCACACACACACACTTTCTCTCACACACACTCACTCTCACTATCTCTCTCTCTATCTTCTCTCTCTCTCTCTCTCTCTCTCTCTCTCTCTCTCTCTCTCTCTCTCTCTCTCTCTCTCTCTCTCTCGCTCTCTCTCTCTCACACACACACACACACACACACATTACTTTATAACCAGTTGCCTCTTGCCCGCCTCCTTCCCAAACGAGGTCCAATACATCATACTCCGGAGTCTTGTATGCCCCGACCCGACACCGACACCCGACCATCCGTCCCGACACCCGACCATCCGTCCCGACACCCAACCATCCACCCCGACACCAGACCATCCACCCCGACACCCAACCATCCACCCCGACACCAGACCATCCCCCCGACACCCGACCATCCACCCCGACTCCCAACCGTCCGTCCCGACACCCCGACCCCCGACCATCCACCCCAACACTCGACCATCCGTCCCGACACCCGACCATCATCCATCCTGACACCCGGCCATCCACCCCGACCATTCACCCCGATACCCGACCATCCATCCCTTAACTCAACCATCCGTCCCGACACCCGACCATCCGTCCCGACACCCGACCATATCCACCCCGACACCCGACCATCATCCATCCCGACACCCGACCATCCACCCCAACACTCGACCATCCGTCCCGACACCCGACCATCATCCATCCCGACACCCGACCATCCACCCCGACACCCGACCATCCACCACGACACCCGACCATATCCACCCCGACAACCGACCATCCGTTCCGACACCCGACCATCCAACCCGATACCCGACCATCCACCACGACACCCGACCATCCACCACGACACTCGACCATATCCACCCCGACACCCGACCATCCGTTCCGACACCCGACCATCCAACTCGATACCCGACCATCCACCACGACACCCGACCATATCCACCCCGACACCCGACCATCCGTTCCGACACCCGACCATCCAACCCGACACCCGACCATCCACCCCAACACCCGACCATCCACCCCAACACCCGACCATCCACCCCGACACTGCCTGCAATCCTTCCTTTACCTAAATCACTTCTGATCATCCGCGTTAACCCTTTCAAGATCCGATTTTACGCGTGTCTTTTCTGTTTTCGCGCTAGCATTAAACGATTGTGTTCATATTACGAAAGGTATGTGGAAGTCAAAGGGTTAACTGAGATCGTCTTTACCCGTATAATCCCCACAGATCCTTCCTAAGCAACACAAAATCGCCTCAGTGATAGCCAGAATAAACTGCCAAAACGCAGCATAATCTTCAAAGGGTTAAATGTCTCCCAGCCAACTAAGAGATGGGGGTCTATGTAGAGTGTAGGCTATACAAGATTACTATGCCAAGAGTGAATACCTGGATTTTGTAAGGAGAATTTGCTCAGCACTCGTAAAACAACAACAGTTCTCCTTTCATAGTCCTTTTATACATCATGTAAGGAAGACTTAACCCCTTCGGCACCATGAAGGCTTTTATACATGGAAGGAAGACTTAACCCCTTCGGCACCATGAAGGCTTTTATACATGGAAGGAAGACTTAACCCCTTCGGCACCATGAAGGCTTTTATACATGGAAGGAAGACTTAACCCCTTCGGCACCATGAAGGCTTTTATACATGGAAGGAAGACTTAACCCCTTCGGCACCATGAAGGCTTTTATACATGGAAGGAAGACTTAACCCCTTCGGTACCATGACGGCTTTTTACCTTTGGTTCTGGCTAAGATTAGATGATTGTAAGCACTTTAAGGGGAGATCTCCACTTGAGGGATTTTTTTCTTGACCCCTTTCTCCCTCATGTTTAGCCCCATTGCTTTTGATATTATAAAACGTTTGCCCCATTAGTTTAGCGATTTTAAGAACTTTCACCCCATATTAAGACCTTTCGTCCAATTCAGGTGTCAATTTTATCCTGGCGAGCGATAGCGAGCCTGTAATTTAAGAGGAACCGGCCTTCGGCCGGGACATTTTTCTACCGAAAAATGTACAAATTTTTCTTGAAAGGGACTCAAGGGGGTGTAATTTTAAGCTTGATGGAGGTCTAGGGAACACACTAAATACCTCCCCTTAAGAAGGACCTATGCTATTAAGAGGGGTTTATTGAGATCGTATTTACCCATTTGAGTGGATGAGTTAGATTATCAAAAGAAAATCGTCAAATGGTAACCAAAATACGATGAAAAAATACGTAATGGTAGCGAAGGGGTTAACCACTACAATAGGTTAGAATGATCAGAACTGGGTTGCACAAAGACCCACTCGTCACACCGACCGACACGCTGTACAATCACGTCTCACGGATGAAAAATTACCGCAGTAAATTCCGATTGAACTTTAGCGGCTTCCCAGACAAACGGGGAACGCTGTGAAATTGAGAACGGATTTTAAGAGCTGTTCGTTTCTCTGCTCACCTGGGTTTTGTGAGTAGCGAGAAATATTTGGAGAGTGGATTGTTGATATGAAATGTCTGTATTTTGGCTAATATATAGTATATACTGTATATACCCTGTATATATATATATATATATATATATATATATATATATATATATATATACTGTATATACATATATATTTTAGTAACAAGTGCCTTCCACAAAGTTGAAAGACTGACAGAGAGCCAAATCCAAGGTATGTTGGAGTCTTCAATGTCTGGACACACGGAGCTCGAAGCAGTTTAAGTCATAGGATGAGGGAAAGACAGATATAAGGAGAGAGTTCTAAAGCTTACTTGATGAGTAGAAGAAAGACTGGGGAAATCGGTGCAAGTCGTTTGAGCCTGTATTATGCAAGGGTATTGTATTCTGGTACCTTGAGTTCTTCTGTGTGTATTTCTGTGTGACTGTTCACAATATAATTTCGTGAGCATATGGATAGATTTTAGCTAAACTTGGTCAGTGCCTTCATCTGGCACCCAAATAGTAATGACTGACTTTTAGGGGGGGATGGGCGTATTTATTTGCAAATTTATTTTCCTGGCGAGCGATATCAAGCCTATAATTTTGTAGGCACCAGTCTTCGGCCGGAACATATTACTGTCGAAAAATGTATAACTGTCTTGGGGGTGTTATATTTAAAGCTTGATACAGTTCTAGGGAGCAAATTAAATATATATATATATACAGTATATATTGTATAGCCGATAATAATACAAAAATACAACTAAAACAATAACCCCCTCCACCCTCCCTTAATCAGTTCAAGGCTCCAAAGTGTATAAGAATTAATGACCACGACTGTATCTGTTGACCATGGATGGCTTCGTTGAACAATCGTAAGGAATTATCGGGTTCAATAAGTCCCTGTACCTCAAGTCAAGCCCGTAGCATATTATTCGACCACAGTATCTGTGAACGCTTCTATTGCTATATTTTATTTTATATTAGGTGTGTTTACTGTTGCTGTGTTTGTATTTATATATATTTATATAGGTTTATATCTATTTATATAGGTTTATATCTATTTATATCTATGTATATAGGTTTATATCTATTTATATAGGTTTATATAGGTTTATATAGGTTTTAATTTATTATATTTTAGTATATTTATTTGTATGTACTAGTAACTGGGGTTTCATCCAAAACACCGCGATTCCTCTTAAATTACAGGCTCGCTATCGCTCGCCAGGGAAAAATCGACACCCAAATGGCACGAATGGTCTTAACATTGACAGAAATGGGGCGAAAGTTCTTAAAATCACTAAACTAATGGGGCGGACGTCTGAAAATCTCAAAAGCAACCCTTCCCCACGGTAGGTGATAAATGTTGGGTGGGGGTGGGGTCCAGTGATGTCCTAGGCTAACCAGACACTCACGATCCTTTAGGGGGGGTGGGGGGAGGGGGGAGAAGGGGGTAGGGGGGGGGGGGGTCAGGCTACGCTACCGATTATCAAAATTATATTAAAATGGGACTTAATAGCCTACCAACCCTTCAGGATTATTAAGGGGAGGTTTCTAGTTTGTTTCCTACTCCTCCAGCAATCTTAAAATGAAGCCCCATAGACCCCCTTTCAAGATAAATTTGGACATTTTTCGGTAGAAAAATGTCCCGGCCGAAGGCCGATTACTCTTAAATTACAGGCTCGCTATCGCTCGCCAGGATAAAATCGACACCTAAATGGCACGAAAGGTCTTAAATTGACAGAATGGGGCGGAAATTCTTAAAAATCACCAAACTAATGGGGCAAACGTCTTAAAATCTCAAAAGCAATGGGGCTAGACATGAGGGAGAAAGGGGTCAAGAAAAGAGTCCCTCAAGTGGAAATCTCCCCTTAAGCCTGCATAAAAGTCAGGAAGAAATTCAAGACTGGAGCTTCTTTTCCATAACTCCAGTCCCTTGTTGGACGTTCTAAGCAAACAAGACACTCAGCCTTATATTCTTAAGGGAGCCCACCTCGCTTCTTTTCTCATTCTCTCCCTTTCTCTTTGGTTTGTATTAATTCGGCCCCATTCAGCCTACTGTTTTAAGACGCTTACCCCCATCCAGGTGTCAATATTTTCCTGGCGACCGGTAGCGAGCCAGCATATATATTTTTTTGTTTTGACAGCAAGCTAAATTTGTACATTTTTCGATAGAAAAATGTCTCCGGCGAAGCCGGATTTCTCCATACAATGCTGGCTGGCTACCGCTCGCCAGGAAGAAATCGACACCTGGTTGGGATTAAACGTCTTAAAACAGTTGGCTGAATGGGGCCGAATGGATACAAGCCAGGGAAAGAGAGAACAGGAGAAAAAAAACAAAAAAGCCGGCGACCCCTTAAACAAGTATTTGCCCTCACAGCGCCTGATACCGAACGAATACTGTGAGAATGAGTGTTCTTGGCAGAGCGTGTACTGATTAGCATTCTCATTTCTAAAGGCAAGGCCATTTTTCAAGTTATTTCGGTCATTAAGGGAGGTTACCGCTTTTTTATCTTTCTCTCCTTTTCTCTCTTTCTCTGGCTTGTATCCATTCGGACCCATTTAGCCAACTGTTTTAAGACGTTTATCCCCATCCAGGTGTCGTTTTCTTCCTGGCGAGAGATAGCGAGCCAGCATTGTATGGAGAAATCCGGCTTCGCCGGAGAAATTTTTCTATCGAAAAATGTACTAATTTAGCTTGCTGTCAAAACAAAAAATATATATGTTGCTTTTCTAATTTTAAGACGTTCGCCCCATTATTTTGACGATTTTAAGAACTTTCGACCCATTTCTGTCAATTTTAAGACCTTTCGTGCCATTTAGGTGTCGATTTTATCCTGGCGAGCGATAGCGAGCCTGTAACTTAAGAGGAACCGGCTTTCAGCCGGGACATTTTTCTGCCGAAAAATGTACACATTTATCTTGAAAGGGGGTCAAGGGGGTTTAATCTTAAGCTTGGTGGATATCTAGGGACCAAACTAAACACCTCCCCTTAATGTTGCTGAAGTCAAATAAATAAAAACAGCGTCGGTACAGAAAGGGTTAAGTCAGGCAACGCTACCCAGATCACCCTAGTCCAAGAAGTGTATATCGCCAGTGTCTGAAAGCGTACTGTACACTCGGAGGCTATAGTCTCAGCCCACTCCTAAGAATTCGTTGCCCCCGCCCCTATATTTTTATTGATGCCATTATAACTATCTGAATTAATATTAATATATAGTTTTGTAGTTGATAAATAGAAACAGGTGAAGTCCACGAATATTTCTGAGTGGGCCAGAGACTATGGCATCCGAGTGTACATCAATTTGGAATACACCACCGGAGAAAGGACCTGCGCAGGAAAAGAAGAAGACAAACAACACCCTTCGATTCTGGCCTCTGACCTTTCCCCACGCTAAGTGATGAATGGTTGGTTGATCAGTGCTGTCCTAGGCTAACAAGACACTCACGATTGGTTCAGGAGGGAGGGAGGGAGGGAGGGGGAGAGAGAGAGAGAGAGAGAGAGAGAGAGAGAGAGAGAGAGAGAGAGAGAGAGAGAGAGAGAGAGAGAGAGAGAGAGAGAGAGAGAGAGAGAGAGAGAGAGAGAGAGCGAGATAAAGAGATTACATTATTGAGGTTCTTCAGTATAGTCAATGTTTTAATTATCTTACTTAATTGTCAAGCAATTAATTAGTGAATTACGACTCTCGTGAAATCTATGTATAAGAAAACCGTCAGGATTTCTGCTCATATTGCCCATTTGTCCCGTTTTTCCAC
Source organism: Paralithodes platypus (assembly GCA_032716605.1). Lineage (NCBI taxonomy): Eukaryota > Metazoa > Arthropoda > Malacostraca > Decapoda > Lithodidae > Paralithodes > Paralithodes platypus. The sequence goes on from CM064485.1 coordinate 8,186,016, forward strand.
TTACTTAATTTTATAAGGACATTCAAACCAATATTATCTGAATTTATCAGTTCAATGATAGCTGCTGCAGAAGTTATATATACTTACTCATGAATTATTAACCCCTTCAGCACCATGACGTCTGTTTACCTTAGTTTCTGGCTAACATTAAATTATTGTATGCAGTTTGAGAAGGACCTATGTAATTAAGAGGGTTTATAGGGATAATTTGTACCCATTTGAGTCGAATAGGTCAATTATATACTATAGAAAATCGTCTAATGGTAACCAGAATATAGGATACAACAAAACGCACTGGTGGTGAAGGGGTTAACACAGGGTATCTATGATGGTCGCTTGTTAATAATTCAATAATACATAGCAAGACAGAAAGGAACACCCGAACATTTTTTTGTGGAAGTGTATCCTAAAATATCTGACTGAATAAATGGCCCTATGTCTACTAAAAGAACCTAATGTGCAATATTGAGTTGCAACAAGAAATTACGACACCATTAAATTAACATACTGATAACTAGTCTTCGTCACAATATCGTCAAGTAGATAAGGCCCAAGCCAACCATACCTGTTTTAGCTAAGTGAGTGTAAGATATCTATTTTAAGGGGGAGATGGGTCGGTTTTGGGGTCTATTTTTTTTATATATTTACTTATTTTCTAGTTTCCTTGCTAGACCTCCATCAAGTTTAAAATAAATACCCCCAAGACCCCCCTTCAAGATAAATTTGTATATTTTTCGGTAAAAAAAATGTCCCGGCACTGAAAAAGTCTTAATATTGACAAAGAAATGGGGCGAAAGGTCTTAAAATCGCTAAACTATTGGAACGAACGTCTTAAAATGTCAAAACTAATGGGGCTAAACATGAGGTAGAAGGGGGGCCAGAAAAAGCGACCATCTCCTCCTTAAGCCAACCAATATCAGTAGTCGACTAGGCTGCCACTGGAGGAAAAGATAATCATTGGATGAAAGGTTTATACAGACCTCTTAACCCTTTGATTCCCAGAGGTCAGTCCAAAGTCCACGGTATGTTCTAACCCACTGACAGCAAATCCATTAACCCCTTCAGTACCGGTGACGCCTTGTTGTACTTATTTTAGCTGCATTTAGATGATTTTGTAAAGCTTTGGAGGGATATATGGTAGCTAAATGGATTAATTGAGATAGTCTGTAGCCTCTTAACTGGTAGACCTTCTTCTTAAGCTGGATAAAATCGTCTAATAGTTACCAGAATATAATGAAAAGGACGTCACCGGTACTGAAGGGGTTAAGCTGAATGTACAGTTGGCCACATTAATTTGCAGACACTCCCAGATTTGACGTATGGAAAGACAAATAATGCGAATAAATTAGTAGTGTGGTTTCTTATGCAATAGTTAATTCATATGATTCTTGGGAGTTTTACAGCCATGTTTTCCTGTACGTCAACCACACTATTTGTAGTTCCATACATCACATCAGGGCGTGTATAGGAATTAATGTGACCAACTGTACAATAGGTTAGGTGTTTAAGGGGGGATGGGCGTATTTATTTCCTCATTTATATATATTTCTATAATTTTTTTAGTTAAATCCATAGACCTCCATCAAACTTAAAATAACAACTCCAGGATCCCCTTTCAAGATATATTTGTACATTTTTCGGTAGAACAATGTCGCGGCCAAGGGCCGGTTCCTCCTAAAAGTCGACACCTAAATGGCACGAATGACAAAGAAAAGGGGCGAAAGGTCTTAAAATCTCCAAACTAATGGGCCGAACGTCTTAAAATCTGAACACTAATGGGACTAAGCATGAGGGAGAAGGGGGACCATAAAAACACCCCATCTCCCCTACAGTAGCAGGTGAGAGGCGGGGGGGGGGGGGGTTTAAGTGGAGAGATAGTGCCTTGTTGTTGTAAGATAACCTGGGTCCCGTAAGAAAAGGCACCGACACAAGGGCCACTTCGGGATATAGAGAATGGACAACTCTCAAAGTGTATGCTGTTTTCATTGTTAAAACTTATTCCCACTGGATACACTCTATCTATTTATCTATTGCCGGACGCCTTACTCCCCTTAATGAGGGTGGCCATATACAGAAGGCCCCAAAGTGGACCTATCCCCTGTAAGAGGGACAACCCCTGCTGTAAATACTAATATAACTCATTATACAGTAAATTTGGTCTCTTCCACTCTTTCAACTTTGGGGGGGACACTTGTTGCAGGCAGCTTTACCTTTTGTAACCTTCATACACATACAAATATAATATACTGTATACATATTTATTATGGCTTAGCATCGCGTACAGTACAACTATATACATGGTAGAGGATCAAACGAGGTTTACCTTTCAGTAGTTAGAGTGGTCCGTCAGATTGATGATGATGATGATGAGGATGATGTGTTTTATAAGTGACAATAACATTCAAAACTCCACAGTCAGTAATAACATCATTAAAAACTCTTAGATTAACCTATGATAGAAGAACAAAAACAGTTAGTGCCCCTCTATTCAGCACCATTTACAATACAAAAACAATTACACTTCAGACGAAAAATAACGCCATTTGACGAGGAGAACTGTATCGACAAGAAGATATCTGCGAAAGTTATCAATAAAGGGTTTCTCCTCAAATGGTATATACAGTATATATATATATATTAATTTTGTCAACATTTTGGAGTTAATTTTTAACTATTTCTGATATATTCGCGAATCGCTATATACTGGACTTCCCTCAAATATTGTGGAAGGAAAAAGAGTTGTCCCTTCACTGTCTACTCAAGGGACCCCAGACAGACCGACCCCGCCCAAGAAGTATCGACCAGGATGTTAGATAAAGAGTCACCAGCAACAACAAACGGTGGATATAGGTTCCCGGATTTAGCCTCTCATTCCAGGTTCACCTCGACCCTTTTAGATCTGATCGTTGGAGTCAAAGTCTTCTGTGAGAGGGATAATGAGATTTGGGTTTTCATTGGATGATAGTGGATACATTATATATTTATGTATTCATTTATCTATTTAAGTTTTACATATATTTGTTTACTTATTTATTAATTTATTTTTATATATAGTTATCTATATATTCGTATAAATATATCAATATAATAATTAACCTATTAAATTCATGTGCATGAAGAAAGGAAACACAAATTCAAAATACAAAATGCAAGTACCGAAACACGTACGCCATTCACAATTAATCCTTAATATTTAGACTATCCTTAGTGCACTGGAGCCTAATGGCTGTTTTTAATAAAACAATATACGATATTTCCTTTTCACCCATTTCCTTACCATAAAAACATTACCTAAACACTGATTTATGTATATAATGATTATGTTCTCTCCACTAACCAACTTTACTCCTAAAGTCGATTAAGAAATTAACAAACACATGTGGCAGATAAATTTTATAATGATTCAAATATGGTGCTTACTATAAAAACTTCCTACCGCGTATGGCTTACAACAGAAGGCGTACAAGATGGCCACCACTATAAACACAATTGGTCGTAACCCCCCCCCCCCCCCTCTCTCTCTCTCTCTTGGCACCGTAAAACCGGGAAAGGATTGCCCCCTCTCCCCCGATTGACCCCACTGATTGTCAGCCCCGCCACACAAAAAAACACTCGGACTAATTAACGAAGGGTGCTGGTGGGGGGGGGGGGGGGAAGAGAAGCTACTGTCGGTCAGTTAACTCCAGCATAGACATAGCCCCTCGACCCTTTATGCATTGTTGATGTTGTTGTTGTTGTTCTATTTGTTGTGCTGTTGTGGTTGTTTTTCTTGTTTTTGTTTTGTTTTCTTGTTGTTTTTCGTGTTGTTTTTCCCTGTTGTTGTGTTCTTTTCTTCTTGTTATTATTAATAATTTTGTTGTTGTTGTTGTTGTTGGAGATTAGAGATCGGTTGGGGATAAGGCATAATCGATCTGTAGCCATATTTGTTTTTGAGCTACTGATCTGTAGTTTGGCGTGCAGATACGACCCACCAAATGCCTTATAGGCCACTTTGGAACTGAAACTGCATACTATCTTCATCTTATCAGCATCATCAATACCAGTCTGTCATCATTACTATTATTGAATGCAATACTTTTTTTTTTTTTTTTTTTTTTTTTTTTTACATAACTTAAATCTGCATAATATCGAACTGAATGGTGAGGTCAGATGAATTATAAAGTAACCCAGGATATCTCATGGAAGCATATCCACGTAATTTATAAATGTCTGATACATACAGTACAATACTTTAACCCAATGACGAAATATTGATCTTATTTTGGTTACCGTTAGACGATTTCTCTAAGTTATATTTTACCTCTAGGACTCAAAGGGACATAATTATACTAAGTTATATTTTACCTGTAGGACTCAAAGGGACATAATTATACTACCTCAATAATCCATCTAAACAACACAGGAGAGATATCCACTTGAGGGACTTTTTTCTTTACCCCCTTCTCCCTCATGTTTAGCCCCATTGTTTTTGAGATTTTAAGACGTTCACCCCATTAGTTTGGCGATTTTAAGAACTTTCACCCCATTTATGTCACTTTTAAGACCTTTCGTCACATTTTGGTGTCGATTTATTCCTGGCGAGCGATAGCGAGCCTGTAATTTAAGAGAAACCGGCCTTTGGCCGGGACATTTTTCTACCGAAAAATGTACAAATTTATCTTGAAAGGGGGTCATGCGGGTGTAATTGTAAGCTTGATGAAAACTTAGGGAACAAACTAAATACCTCCCCTTAAACTACATACCATCGTCTACTGTTCGCCAAAACATAGATATAGAAGTGACATCGTACAGAAGGGGGTTGTATTGTTATATTTTTATATTGTTTTCAAGTGTTCTCCCTAGACCTCTATCAAGCTTAACTCCCCCCCCCCCCCCTCCCCTTACACCTCCCAAAGGCTGGTTCCTCCCAAATTACAGGCTCACTATTGCTCGCCACGAGAAAATTACACCTAAATGGCACGGAGAGTCATAATATTGGCAAACAAAATGAGGCGCAAGGGGCGTATAATCGCCGAACTATATCTAAATCTCAAAATATATGGGGCTAAGCATGAAGGAGAACGAGGTCCAGAATATATCCCTCCCCTTAGAAACCCTAGCGTAGACAACAAGTAAGCTGACCTCAACTGAGAAGCTAAATCGGATTTGGGGGCTGAAGCAAACGCAGTCACAAACAACGCTCAGGTCTTGACAAAAGTTCTTATAAAGCAAAAAGCAAATGCAATAAAATAATAGTAGTTATAAAAGACTAAGCCTCCACTCGCTTAGGGGGGAAGGGGCGTATTTATTTGCTCATTTATGTATATAAATATTTTTTGTTTCCTCCCTAGACCTCCATCAAGCTTAAAATAACACCCCCACAAGACCTTCCTTCAAGACAAAGTTGTAAATTTTTCGATAGAAAAATGTCCTGGCCTTAGTTCCTCTTATATTACAAGCTTGCTATCGCTCGCCAGGAAAATATCGACACCGTACACGAAAAGTCTAAACAATTACAAAGAAATGGGGCGAAGGGTCTTCAAATCGCCAAAGTAATGGACCGAACATCTTATAATCTGAGAACTAATGGGGCTAAGCATTTGGGAGAAGGGGGACCAGAAAAACCGACCCATCTCCCCTTAAGCAAACAAGGCTATAACTAACATAACTGAG
>CM064485.1:8191767-8199267 GCA_032716605.1 Paralithodes platypus
TAGAGGGAATGAAGATTTCCGAGAGACAGAAACGAGCGAGGTACGTGGAGAGTAAGAGGGTGGTGAAGAGAGTAGTGAAGGAAAGTAAGAGAAGAGTAGATGAGGAATTTGGAAGGAATCTGAGTGTAAAATGGAGGGAGAGTAAGAAAACTGTTATGGAAAGAAGTCAAGAAAGTTAGGGAAGGTAGCAAGGGAAACAGTAAGGGTGTGAAAGATAAGAATGGGAGAATGCTAGCCGAGAAGCAAGAGAGAGTCGAAAGATGGAGGGAGTACTTCAGTGAGTGCTAAATGAAAGGAATGAAGAGCCAGCAAACATAGCTGGATATGGTATGGGAGGGAGAAGAAGAGAAGTAGTGGAGGAGGAGGTGGGGATCAGGAGGTCAGAAGTGTGGGAAGCCATGAAAAGAGTGAAGTTGGGGAAAGCACCAGGAACAGATGGAGTGTGTGGGGAAATGTTGAGCTATGGTGGTGAGATAGTGATAGAATGGGTATGGAAAATGTGCAAATTAGCATGGGAGAAGGGGAGTGCACCCCCTGGACTGGAAGACTGGCATAATAGTCCCCTATATAAGGGCAAAGGGGAAAGAGGAGTGTGTGGTAACCACCGAGGAATATGTCTTCTAAGCGTAGTAGGGAAGGTATACAGTAGGGTAGTGATTGAGAGAGTGAGAGTGAGGAACGGAGAAATGGATAGGCGACGAGCAGGGAGGTTTTAGGCAAGGGAAGAAGGATGTGTAGATCAGATTTTACCCTGAATTGTGTTGTGGAGAAGTATCTGGAGAAGAAACAAAAGGTGTATGTTGCCTTTATGGACTTGGAGAAGGCCTATGACAGAGTGGATAGAGAAGGTTTGTGGAAAGTACTTAGAATCTACGGAGTAGAGGGCAAGTTGCTGAAAGCAGTGAAGAGCATGTATGAGGGTGCAAAGGCGGCAGTACGTGTGGAGAGTGAGCAGAGCGAATGTTGGTTTGAAACAGGGGTGTGTGATGTCCCCGTGGTTGTTTACTGTATATATGGATGGAGTCATGAAAGAAATACTATCAAGAGCAGTGAATGTTGGTGTATCGCTGAAAAGGGAGGGAATTGAGTGGAAGCTACCTATACTGCTGTTTGCGGATGATACAGTTCTGATGAGTGATAATGAATGGGAGTTGCAGGGTCTGGTAAATGAGTTTGGAACAGTGTGCGAAAAAACGGAATTTGAAGGTAAATACGGGGAAGAGCAAGGTTATGGTCTTCGAAAGGGGTGAAGTCACAGAGTGTGAGGTGAAGCTGAACGGTCAGGCTATGGAGATCGTCAACTCTTTTAAGTATCTGGGCAGTGTGTTGAGTAAAGATGGGACTATGGATGAAGAGGTGCGGGAGAGGGTACAACAGGGGAAGAGGGTTGTAGGAACGCTAAAAGCAGTAACAAGAAATAGGGTGGTCAGTATGGAAGTGAAGAAGTCCTTGCATGACAGTGTGGTAATCCCGACACTGACTTACGGAAGCGAAGCATGGACGTTGGTTGAGAGACTCAGACCAAGAGTGAGAGCAGTGGAAATGAATTACTTAAGGAGTGCGTGCGGAGTTACATGGAGGGATAGACAGCCTAATGAGGAAGTAAGAAGGAGGTGTGGTGTGGAGGTAGATGTGCTGGAAAGTGTGAAAAGGAACAACTTGAGATGGTTCGGCCATATGGAACGTATGGAAAGCGAGAGAATGACTAAGAGGGTGTACGAGAGCGAGGTGGAGGGACAGAGGGGGAGAGGTAGACCGAATATGAGGTGGAAGGATGGAGTGAGGAACTACATGAACGAAGGCGGTGCTGGTTGGGGGGAGGGGCGTCGACTGACTGGGGACAGAGGTGCATGGGGGCGGTTCGTTCGTGGCCACCCCTTCGGGGATCACGGCGTCAGGCAATAGATAGATAGATTTATATAAAACCTACGGTATATAAGGAGGAAGACTGTTTGGAAAGTACTATTACCTGTATACAGACTGTTTGGAAAGTACTATTATCTGTATACAGACTGTTTGGAAAGTACTATTATCTGTATACAGACTGTTTGGAAAGTACTATTATCTGTATACAGACTGTTTGGAAAGTACTATTATCTGTATACAGACTGTTTGGAGAGTACTATTACCTGTATACAGACTGTTTGGAAAGTACTATTACCTGTATACAGACTGTTTGGAAAGTACTATTACCTGTATACAGACTGTTTGGAAAGTACTATTACATGTATACAGACTGTTTGGAAAGTACTATTACCTGTATACAGACTGTTTGGAAAGTACTATTACCTGTATACAGACTGTTTGGAAAGAACTATTACCTGTATACAGACTGTTTGGAAAGTACTATTACCTGTATACAGACTGTTTGGAGAGTACTATTACATGTATACAGACTCATTACAATTTGGGTACTATTTAGCAAATGACGTATAAAGAAGTGAATATTAATAGAGGCATAGTCAACGGGTATTGACAAAAAATGTATCCTTACGTTCACAATCAGGTAAACAAGGCAAACACAAGTTAGCAGGAAGAACCTATTACGCTAATACGTATATTTGTTTAAGCTTGATGGAGGTCTAGGGAGGAAACTAACAAATAATAAGCAATAAATAAAATAAACAAATAAATGAAAATCTCCCTTTAAGACTTGTACAATCCCATTACTCCATTCATTCCACTTGCTCTAAATAATCCACATTCTCTCACAGCTGTACAACAATACTTAAACACCTCTTGACGACAAAAACAAGACAGAGATCGTTGGCTAGTGAATTCCTATAATGAAAGACGTGTGGCTCGATCAGTTGTCAAAATGTTTCGTCCGTGTATCAGAATTGGTGCACTCTATAATTATTGTCCAGACATTATTAATCGCAACTATGCACACATACTTTATATTTATATATTTGTTTATTTATCTGTACTATTATTTTTGTTTATATATTATATCTTTAAGACAATGAATGGAGGCAGGAAAAACAAACACAAAATAGAAAAGGTCCATGTACCTAAAGGCATCCTCCATTCATAAAATGTTCGTAACAACTGGATTTAAACTGTTGTAGACTGTAAGTTTGTGGAAAGCAATTCTCGCTACCAAGAATTCACCGGAGACCTCTGGTGGACGCTTCCGAAGTAGCGCCAGACTGTCGACATAAACAAGATTCAACACCTAGGCTATACAAACTTTATCACGATTTCTTACGATTCTTCATGTTTTTACTATATACTAGATGACTACACTAAGTGCTTACATATTATGGTAGTCGTGGGAATGTCCATGTGTAGCAAGAAATGACTAAAAGCAAAATTATAAGGATGATTACCTACCATAACAAAAAAGCGCGAAAATACCTTCTTCCATATAAATATAAATATACGCTATTTAATATTATGGGAGACTTTAAAATATAATTAGCATCAATATTGCAATGACTAATATGTGTCAGCTATAGAAAGTACGACATGTAGCTTATAATTAAGAATTATGGATGTAGAGGGAGGGTGGAGAACTGCGGGATATCCACATTTAAAGGGCTCAGGTCGCTTACTGTACAAAACAACGTGTCTCAGGCGGCAACTTCAAGAATTCTTGGTAGGGTCAATGCCAAGGAAGTGAAGAACAGCAAGAAGGACAAGTATAAACAATATATAATAAATGCTAACACAATTGCACGTATTTAACAACTAAATACAGAAACAAGAAAGTACATTTTAGCTGGACAGGAAATAAGAATAAAAAAATATAAATACACGAAATATATCAAAATAAAAAAATATATAAATACACGAAATATATCAAAATAAAATAAAATATAAATACACGAAATATATCAAAATAAAATAAAATATAAATACACGAAATATATCAAAATAAAATAAAATATAAATACACGAAATATATCAAAATAAAACAAAATATAAATACACGAAATATATCAAAATAAAATAAAATATAAATACACGAAATATATCAAAATAAAATAAAATAAATAACGAAGAGACGAACACATAAACTGAGACATAATGAAACACATACACCAGAAAATATAATAACCTAATAACTAAATAACGAGAAGAAGAACACACAGATATATAAATAAGGCAGACATAAATACATAGTGATTGGTGATTCTGCATGCTTGTGTGCTTGCTCTTTGTGGGCAAACTGTTATAATATAACAGTTTGCCCACAAAGAGCAAGAAGAACACATATTATGTGTTCTTCTATGCTCACCTCATGTTTTCATTCTCTTGCTGATCCTCCCTACCCATTGTGGGAGTAAGGGTTGGCTACTGACTGGCTAATAAATACATGAAAAATAATAAAATAATAAACAAAATATATAATGTTAAGAAACGATATATGGAAAGAGAAATAAGGACAGCAATAACACCGCCAATACAGCATAGGCAGACAGGTAGAATGACAAGTAAAGACAACTTAAATAAGATAGACAGACAGTGCGAGGGTAGAAAGAGACAGAGATACTGCCAGAGTTGACAGAGCAGGCCGGGGGGGGGGGGGGGGGATAATGAGATCTTAGGTGGTGTAAATTGTACACAACCACACACAGAGAGATAGATAGAGATAGATAGATAGATAGATAGATAGATAGATAGATAGAGAGAGAGAGAGAAGGGGGGATTGAGAGAGAGAGAGAGAGAGAGAGAGAGAGAGAGAAACAACAATTATATATTAAATGCACATAATTTATGAAAGAATATATACATATATATATATATATATATATATATATATATATATATATATATATATATAGAGAGAGAGAGAGAGAATTATGGGGGTAGGGGTGGAGAGGGAGTTACTGAAAGTGGGGAACGGGGGGGGGGATAGAGAGTGGGGATAGGTGTACTAGAAGGGGATTGAAGGGAGTTAGAAATGGTGCGAGAGGGATGGTGGGATGGTGTGGGGATAGAAATACTGTAGAGAGAGAAAGGGAGGGAGGGATGTGTAGGGATAGATAGAGAGGGGGAGGGAGGGATGGGTTGGGGATAGAGGGAGGGATGGGGTGGGGATAGAGAGGGAGGGAGGGAGGGATGAGGTAGGGATGGGGTGGAGAAGAAGTGAGGGGTGTACTAGGAGGGAGAGTACATCAGAGTACATAGGAGAGGGAGGGATGGGGTCGCCACAGGCCGATAGGGGTGGGGGGGCGATTAACAGAGAGGGAGAGAGGGATGGGGTGGGATAGAGTGATAGAGGGAGGGATAGGGTGGGGATAGAGAGAGAGAGTGAAAGGGAGGGATAGGGATGGGATAGGTAGGGAGAGAGAGGGATGGGGTGGGGAAAGAGACAGAGGGAGGGATAGGGATGGGGTAAGTAGGAAGGGATGGGGTGGAGCAAGAGACAGAGAGAGGGATGGGGTGGGGCTAGAGACACAGGGAGGGATAGGGATGGGGTAAGTAGGAAGGGATGGGGTGGGGATAGATACAGAGAGGGAGGTATGGCGTGGGGCTAGAGACACAGGGAGGGACAGGGAGGGATAGGGATGGGGTAGGTTAGGGAGGGACCAGTGCCGCGGGAGGGCTGCAGGTGGGAGGACAAAAACTGGTCTCTCCGCTGGTGAGTTTCAAGCCACTCTCACCAGGACCACTCTTTTTCTCACAACACTCATATCGCCTCATTCCTTGCTTTCGCGTCTAACATTCTTTAATATCAGTTGTATATAAAGTTCGTGTGGTTATTGTCTTCATATTCTAGTTGTCTGATATTTCCCCTATTTTGGTTTAATTGATCTATTTTGAACCTTACTTATTTTATTTTATCTTTTTTCTCTCAACACTCATATCGCCTCTTTCCTTACTTTCGCGTCTAACATTCTTATATTTTGTATTATTTCTTTTCTGTCATTACTTATTCTTAAAGTTTGTCCAATACGTCTTCTACTTCTGTTGTACTTTAGTTCTACGTATTCTACTCTTTATTACCGCGACCACTTTTTTTCTCGCAAAACTCATCTCGCCTCATTCCTTGCTTTCGCGTCTGACATTCATTAATATCAGTTATATATAAAGTGCAAATGTTTATTATCTTCGTAATCTAGTTGCCTGATATTTCCAGTATTTTGGTCTACTTTATCCATTTTCTTCTATTTTGAACCTTACTTATTTTATTTTTATTTTTTTTCTCTCAACACTCATATCGCCTCATTCCTTGTTTTCGCGTTTAAATTTGTTTTATATTAGTAATATTTAAAGTTCATATGCTTATTATCTTCATATTCTGGTTGTCTATGATTCCTACCAAGACCATAATATATAATAATCTTTTACGACAATAATACTGTCCCATTCCTTGCTGCTTTCGCGTCTCTCATTGTTTTATTTTCATGTATTGTCATATCTTCAGCTTCTATTGCAATTGGGCCTTCGTATTCTAGCTGTCGATTAATGTCTACCAGGACCACACTTTTTCCCACAACACTCATATCGCCCCAGTCTTTACTTTCGCGTCTAACATTCTTTTATTGCTATGTATTTCCTGTTTGGTATTCCTTATTCTTAAGGTTTGTCCAGTACGTCTATATTGCAACTAAAAAAAAATATTCTAGTTTTCGAATTGCAATACCAAAACCAATTACTCTCTCACAATATCAAAATCCCCTCTTTTCTTTTCTTTTTTATCTAACTTTTAGATTGTCTTTCTTAGATTGTATTGTCTTTCCATGTCTCTCTTCATCTCTTTTTCACTATATTGATTTCTACTTATATTATTTTCCATATTTTCCACAACATTAATAGCGCCTCAATCCTTACTTTCAACTCTCCCACTCTTTATTTGTGTGTTCTTAATGGTTCACTTTTTGGCCGATTTTTGCATGCATTCATTATTTTTCTAGTTTCTTCCCTAGACCTCCATCAAATTAAAAAAAACAAACATCCATTAGATCCCCCTTCTAGATTAATTTGCAAATTTGTTCTCTTTCCCTGGCTTGTATCCATTTGGCACCATTCAGCCAACTGTTTTAAGACGTTTATCCCCATCCAGGTGTCGATTTCTTCCTTGCGAGCGATAGCGAGCCAACATTGTATGAAGAAATCCGGCTTCGCCGGAAACATTTTGCTATCGAAAAATGTACAAATTTAGCTTGCTGTCAAAACAAAACTATATAAATGCCAGCTCGCTACCGCTCGCCAGGAAAATATTGACACCTGGGTGGGGGTAAACGTCTTAAAACAGTAGGCTGAATGGGGCCGAATAGATACAAACCAAAGAGAGAGGGAGAGAACGATAAAACTAGCGAGGTGGGCTCCCTTAAGGTCACCGCGGGAGAAAACAATACGGTGCTCTACAGCTTGGGTTCGAACCTACATTACGAGCAGCCTCGGGGGTTCGAATTCTATGTAATGGTACGGGAAAGTTGGCTACCGGCGGCCAGTTTTAACACTAGATGGTCTGAAGTCTTGTGAGGTATTAGGATATATTTTGGTTTAATAATTATTGAGGGTTATGTTTGCTGTTTTAATTGTCCA
>CM064485.1:8204267-8279267 GCA_032716605.1 Paralithodes platypus
CCACTAAATTGTAAAATGTGTATTTTCAGCTCATGAGGCTGCCATTCTTTAATAAACCGTTTATTATTATTATAATTACATGGACAACATATTAGTAATAACACCCCCTCGTTACACTGACATGCTCCTCCTATAACGTACATGCACACACACACACACAACACACACACACACACACTCACATATAATTACATGGACAACATATTAGTAATAACACCCCCTCCTTACACTGACATGCTCTTCCTATAACGTACATACACACATGCACACTCACAAACACAACACACACACACACACACACACACACATATAATTACATGGACAACATATTAGTAATAACACCCCCTCGTTACACTGACATGCTCCTCCTATAATTACATTAGTCTCTTTCTATAATTATCTTCAGACACTTAGGGGAGAATTTCACCAGAGGTATTTACTTTCTGGACCCCTTTCTCTCTCATGTTTAGCCCTATTGCTTTTGTGACGTTTGCCCCATTAGTTTGGCGATTTTAAAAACTTTCACCCCATTTTTGTCAATTTTAAAACCTTTCGTGCAAATTAGCAGCGATAGCGACCCTGTAATTTAAGAGGAACCTTTTTTCTACTGAAAAATGTACAAATTTATCTTGAAAGGGGGTCTAGGGGGTGTAAATTTAAGCTTGATGGAGGTCTAGGGAACAAACTAAAAACCTCCCCTTAATTTCCTCCGCCCCATTCACAACAATGCCTTGTTGATGGTTGAGCGGGTCGTTGGTTATTTTATTGTTCAAATTACTCTTGCCACGTGACTCTCTCTATCTGTCTGTCTATCTATTCCTCACTCACTCATTCACTCACTTACTAACTCTCACTTTCTCTCTCTCACACACTCATTCTCTCTCTCTCTCTTTCATTCTCTGGCTCTCACTCACTCACTCTCTCACTGTTATGCTCAACTCCTTTGCGATTTCAACCTCCCCCAGCCTAAAAAAAACAAAACAAAAAACAAAGAAAAATATAATTATAGAAACAAATAAATAACTACATACATACCCACATCTTAATCCCCCTCCCACATTCCTCCTCGCCCCCTCTCTCCAAAGCAAGCTAGTCATAAAAAAAAATTAATAACTCGTTAGAATTTGTCTACAGATGTTCAGTGTTTTTCTTATCGTGTTCGCTGTGACGGAATCTAAATAGTTATAAATTGCCTCTCAGATAATTTGATTCAGCTTTATATATCCCCTTGCAAGAGACGATTTATTGTTTTGCTTTCTGGTTATTATTAGACGGGTTTATTCAGATTAGGAAGTGAATTGTGGAAGTCAGAGGGTTAATTGCGATAGTCTTTACCGTCATAATTCCTACAGATCCTTCCTAAGCTCTATCAAATCGTCTAATGATAGCCAGCATAAAGTGTCATAATCCTCAAGGGGTTAATATTCAAGGTTGGATGGCCTAAGAGCGATAATATTCCCCTTCTTTGCCGGCGACGTGTTTTTAACTTTATTCTGGCTACTGTAAGACGATTGTATTCACTTTATTAAGAGTTTCCATCAATCAACAGGCTTCTAACTATCTCACTTAAGGGGAGATATCCACTTGAGGGATTTTTTTCTTGACCCCTTTCTCCCTCATGTTTAGCCCCATTGCTTTTGATATTATAAAACGTTTGCCCCATTAGTTTAGCGATTTTAAGAACTTTCACCCCATATTAAGACCTTTCGTGCAATTCAGGTGTCAATGTTATCCTGGCGAGCGATAGCGAGCCTGTAATTTAAGAGGAACCGGCCTTCGGCCGGGAAATTTTTCTACCGAAAAATGTACAAATTTATCTTGTAAGGGACTCAAGGGGGTGTAATTTTAAGCTTGATGGAGGTCTAGGGAACAAACTAAATACCTCACCTTAACCCTTGATGCTACCTCAGATCCTTCTTCAGCTGCACACAACCGTCTAAATATTGCTAGAATAAAATAATAAAGACGTCACTGGTACAGAAGGGGGTAGCAAAGCGTTCAGAAGCTCACACTAGCTACTTTCAGAGGCATTTATTCTGATTACGACAAACATTTGAGATTCGAGTGGATAATTGCAATTGTCTTTATATATTTTTCCAGGAGATCTTGGTTATAAGAAGTGAAATTATCCAATGGTATTATAATTATATGGAATAATTTATGGGGACTTTTGTTTTAATTTTTCTAAATATTTATTATAATAAGGCTTTTATGATATACACATTAACCTGGTACACAGAGCCGATTGTATTGTACGAATTACCACAGTATATATGTGGGGTTTTTTTTCTCCTAAAGATGCCGTAGTCTCTCTCCAGTGCCTCCGGGTGTTTTGTGTGGATTCATCTTGCTGGTGTTTCTGCACCCTGGTTGGAGACTTCGGCATCTCATATAATAATAATAATAATAATAACAATAATAATTTAATAATAATAATACTGTCTGCATTACCACCTAGCCCATATGTATAATTTGCCTTGACTGTAACTTAAATGTGGTAGACTATTTTTGTCTACAGAAAGAACCTGGAAACAACATATTAATACCAGTAAACCTAATACCCACAAAAAATATATATATATTTTGTTTTTGTCTATAGAAAGAACACTAACAAAAACATTAACTTTCATGAACAAAAAAATCCTGTAAACATATAAATACCAGTAAACCTAATTCCCACAGAGTAATTATATTTTTGTCTACAGAAAGAACACTCTGAAAAACATTATCTTTCTTGAAAAAAAATCTGTAAACAAAATATAAATACCAGTAAACCTAATTCCCACCAAAACAATTATATTTTGTCTACAGAAAGTACACTCGAAAAAACATTAACTTTCATAAAAAACAAACTGTAAACAGGATATAAACCCCAGTAAACCTAATTCTCACTAATTTGTATTTTGTTTTGTATACAGAAAGAACACTAACAAAACAAACATTATTTTTCGTAAAAAAATCTGTAAACAGGATATAAACCCCAGTAAACCTAATTCCCACCCCAATCATTTATCACTCTCGCCCAGTAAATCCCACGAGTCGCCAACAAATCCCCAGTCACGAATGTCTCACTCCAAGCAGGACATTTATCATAACCTTAGTCGGTAAATCACATGCCTAGGCTTTCTCCCCACCCGTACTTAGCAACAACACACACACACGAGTACATTCCCCGGCAAGTTTTAATCAACAACTAAATTCTGGCAACCTATAGGGGATTTTGGCAATAACAAGGAGAAATAGACTTAAGGTTGTACATTTCAAGTGACTGATTTCGTATGCAAGTTCAATTTAGACGCGGCCAGATCGGAGTTGCCGTAAAAAAATGCCTTAATAATCGCCATTGTGTCTCGCGGTCTAGCCCCCCCCCCCCCCCCCGGTCTAGACTCACCCCCCGTGCTGACCCCTCGCCCCCGGGAAAGAAGAAAATAACCACGCCGGCTAAAGGGGGCCCACCTCGCTTGTTTTATCTTTCTCTCCCTCTCTCTTTGGCTTGTATCCATTCGGACCCATTCAGCCTACTATTTTAAGACGTTTACCCCCATCCAGGTGTCAATATTTTACTGGTGAGCGGTAGCGAGTCAGCATATATATATTTTTGTTTTGACAGCAAGCTAAATTTGTACATTTTTCGATAGAAAAATTTCTCCGGCGAAGCCGGATTACTCCATACAATGCTGGCTCGCTATCGCTCGCCAGTAAGAAATCGATACCTGGATGGGCATACATGTCTTAAAACAGTTGGCTGAATGGGGCCGAATGGATACAAGCCAGGGAAAGAGAGAAAAGGAGAGAAAGATAAAAAAGCCGGTGACCCCCCTAAAGGAATTATCGGAGTTTCCTATTTTGGCCATTCGCGTCATGTGGTGGTGGTGGTGGTGGTGGTGGGCAGCTCTCCCTCTATAGAGAGCATGGTCCAAGAGAGATTGGACATACTCTACTTTGTACACCATTGTGGTGCCTCAATTGTCAAAGAAAGAAGGATAATTAATTATTTGTAACATTTCCTTAACACCAATAACCCACAAATGAAATTAATGAAAGCATGTGATTCTCCCAGGATTCGAACCTAGCATAACTCATACAGAACCTGCACGCTCTAACCATTACACCATCAAGGCAGTTATTTAGAATTAACATGCATTATCATATAACGTGGTGATTTTTTATGTTAAGGGGTGTTTTGTCTGGACCCCATTCTCCCTAATCGTCAGCCCCATTAGTTTTGAAATTGTAATATGTTCGCCCAATGGCGTTTTTAAGTCCTTTCGCCCAATTTCTTTTTAAATGTTAAGACCTTTCGTGCCATTTAGGTGTCGATTTCTTCTTCGCGAGAGATGTGACCCTGCAATTTAGGAGGATGGACGAGGTATAGGGAGGACACTAAAATAGTCATTATAATGATAGACAATAAAAAGACCCTTAAGATCATGAATGTATAATTAATCACCAAAAACCAACCCATTACATCCTGGGCCACTATTACCAAATGGGCATTATGGGTAGGGTGGTATATATGAGTGTAGAGAGAGGCTTAACTACTTTGAGGAATATGACGCATTATGACAGTTTATTCGTGTTATTATTTGACGATTTCATACAGCTTAGGAAGGCTCTGTGGGGATCAAAAGGATAAATAGTATCTCCAATAACCCTCAGACTTCCATACACCCTTCCTAATCTAAATAAAAATCGTCTAATAATAGCCAGAATAAGCTGTCAAAATGTGCAGAAATTCTCAAGGGGTTAAAGACACCAGTGGCTCCAAGATGGCGGAGGTTGGCCGATCTCTGTTACTATAGGGTCTCCCGGAAGAGGCCATTCGTAAGGTCGGCTTTACTTTGGCAGGTGTGTGTGTGTGTGTGTGTGTGTGTGTGTGTGTGTGTGTGTGTGTGAGGGAGCCTTATGGGTTGTGCGTGTGTGTGTGTGAGGGAGCCTTATGGTGTATGTGTGTGTGTGTGTGTGTGTGTGTGTGTGTGTGTGTGTGTGTGTGTGTGTGTGTGTGTGCGTGTGTCTGGGTGTGTGTAATGTATACAATAAATAATTATATATGTGCGTATAGGCTATATATATATACATATATTATATATTATGTATATATATATATATATATATATATATATATATATATATATATATATAAACAGTATATCATGCACTTACTTCCCCTTATCTCTGTCTCTCTCTCTCTCTCTCTGACACACACACACACACACACACACAGACGGATTGCCGCGCTTAAATCCTTCGTCAAGAAAGCCAAAAATAGTTAAAGGCTGAAATTACCGAGAGAGAGAGAGAGAGAGAGAGAGAGAGAGAGAGAGAGAGAGAGAGAAAGAGAGATAGATAGATTGAGAGAGAGAGAGAGAGAGAGAGAGAGAGAGAGAGAGAGAGAGAGAGAGAGATAAAGAGACAGAAAGAGATAAATTAAAACATCCGGGGCACTGCGCATCTAATTGCAAAATTACGAGTCAAGATCTTGTTTACTGATGATGACTCGTTCTTATCAAAGTGGTAGAAAATGTCAGACCACAAAGCGGACTATTATTTTCAATTATTAGCAATCACTGTAGTCTTTGTCTGGCTTACGAGGCTGTGTTGTGATCCCATTTTCTATTGAGATCGAAGGGGAGCTTTCATTAACTTTCATTATGTGTTGGGATTTAGTGCTCAATTTACTGCGGTTGTCAGTGTTTATTAATATGTTTTGTAATCCTGTGTGTGTGTGTATATATATATATATATATATCGAATATCATAAATAGCAAGTGTTCATGTTAGTTACAACATCTAACGATTCTCACTACCAATGGAGGTCTTGTGTTTTCCTTTTTGGCCTATGTAACTTTCTCTCTCTCTCTCTCTCTCTGCCTCTCTGTCTCTCTTTACACAGATAGTCTCTCTTCCCCACCCCCCCATCTTCCTCTATATTTCTCCCGTTCACACCCTCTCGTCTACCCGCCCCCACTCTCACTCTCTCTCTCTCTCTCTCTCCCAGAACGCAGGAGTTAACAATAAATAAGCCACACAGAGTAGTGAACTGCCTCCCGCTGTTGCCTCTTAGTAAAAAAAGGGAATACAATATATTTTCCGGACCCTAAAAGACACAAAAAAAAGTATATTGCAAGTAATGCCATTGGACTATTCGCTCAGCCATTTTGAACATGGTATATTACGCAGTCTTCAATATATGAGGTCATGTTGCGTACCTGAATGCTGTATTACATAATCTTGTACGCATTGACATTTGAGTATGCTGTTTAATTATGTCACTTCATGTATTTGTTTTTGTATCATTTGGAATTGAACAGCTGTGATTAATATCAGTATTTATAAAAAAACACAAAAAAAACATTGCTCTCTAGACGTCCATCAAGTTTAAGAAAATACCCCCAAGCCCTCCTTTCGAGATAAATTTGTGCATTTTTCGGTAGGAAAATGCCTCAGCCCAAGACTGTTTCTTCTAAAGTACTGGATGACTTTTGTTCGCAGGACAAAATTAACACCTAAAAGGCACGAAAGGTCTTAAACTTGACAAAAGCATGGGGTGAAAGTTCTTAAAGTTGCCAAACTAATTGAGCGAACGTCTTAAAATCTTAAAGTTTCAGAGAAGCCACCTCCTTAAAAATGTGAGGTCATGATTCTTAATTGGAGGTTTTCTTGCACAATATCATACGCATCGGAACTTGTGTATAAATGTCTTCTCCGTGTAATTTGTTTTTGTTTTTGGAGGTGTGGGAATAAAAACAAATAAATAAATCTAATAATAAATAGCTTCGAAGACTCTGGCCGACGACCTATGACCTTGAGTGTATTTTTGACCTACTGTAGTTACCGATAGGCCTACTAGAGCAAGAGTTAAAAAATGTTACCGGAATTTGCGGATCAACATTTGCGGGAAACGGTGGCCTTCTTTCCTGGACCCCCTTCTCCCTCATGTTTAGCCCCATTAGTTTTGAGATTGTAAGACGTTGAGATATTTATTTACGCTTGATGGAGGTCTAAGGAACAACTTTTAAACATATATTAAGAATAATAAATAAATATCACACCTTCGTAAATGGACGAACTATTAAGCTGAAGAATAATATTATAAACCCATGAATTTGTGCATTTTTCGGCCAAAGGTCAATTCCTCCTAGATTGTATGCTCGCTATCGCTCACCATGAAAAAAATCGACATGTAAATAGCACGAAAGATATCAAAATTGACAAAGAAATGGGGCAAAGGGTCTTGAAATTGACAAACTAACGGGGCGAAAATCATAAAATCTCAATCGATCATAAACGTCTTTTTCGGATGGACTTAGTTTATTTATTGATTTACTTGTTTATACACTTCCTATTGCATGGATGCATATTGGCTTACACGGAAGAATATCAAGAATAATCGATGAAAACGAAAGACGATGCTCTAAATGGGATTCTTCTGGTTTACGAGATTTGGGTAACTATTTATTGGGATTTAAAGGTTGTGGTGTGGAGTTTCATGGAACGTTACTTTGTTGCTGGATCATGGATAACAATTACCGTAACTCGAAGAAATTTCATTATATTATACTGTATATATATATATATATTATATATATATATATATATATATATATATATATATATATATATATATATATATATATATATATATATATAATATATTATTATTATTATTATTATTATTATTTTTTTTTTCATTGCGAAGGCGGTATATTAATTATACTCTGGCAAACACAACACTTATTAAAACATAAATTACTAATACATTAATCAAGGGGTATAAACTATATTCATTAACCTTTTGATTGACAAACTTTCTTTTCGTCCGAGTAAATCAATCTTGTAAAAACCAGAGACAAATGAAACTGGGGCATCGTATTGGACAGATTAAGGGGGCAGTGCTTGGTTTTTGGTCGATATATTTATCTATTAATTTATTTTTGAGTTTCCTCGCTAGACCTCCATCAAGCTTAGAAAAACACCCCCTAGACTCAATTTCAAGATAAATTTGTACATTTTTCGGTAGAAAAATGTCCCGAAAAATGTCCTGGCCTTCTAAAAGTATAGGCTCGCTATTGCTCGCCAGGAAAAAATCGATATCTAAATGGCACGAAAGGTCTTACTATTGACAACAAAATGAGGCGAAAACTCTCAAAATTGCCAAACTAACGGAACGAACGTCTTAAAACCTCAAAACTAATATGCTAAACATGAGAGAGAAAGGGGTCCAGAAAAAGAGAGTAGTACCCCCTTAACCTTTGACAGAAACCAATCTTTTGTGTTTATCTCTTTGTTGGTGGATTAAGGGGAGATCTCCACTTGAGGGATTTTTTTCTTGACCCCTTTCTCCCTCATGTTTAGCCCCATTGCTTTTGATATTATAAAACGTTTGCCCCATTAGTTTAGCGATTTTAAGAACTTTCACCCCATATTAAGACCTTTCGTGCCATTCAGGTGTCGATTTTATCCTGGCGAGCGATAGCGAGCCTGTAATTTAAGAGGAATCGGCCTTCGGCCGGGAAATTTTTCTACCGAAAAATGTACAAATTTATCTTGAAAGGGACTCAAGGGGGTGTAATTTTAAGCTTGATGGAGGTCTAGGGAACAAACTAAATACCTCCCCTTAACATTAGCTATAAATTATACAATGGTAATGTTTTATTTATTTGTTCCTCCAAAGCAATTAAGGGGAGAGAGGTTGTTTTTCTAGACCGGACCCTTCTCCCTCACGTTTAGCCTCATTCGTTTGTCGATTTTAAGACCTTTCGCCCCATTTCTTTGTCAATATTAAAACCTTTCGTGCTATTTAGGTGTCGATTTTTTTCCTGACGAGCGATAGCGAGCCTGTAATTATAGGAGGAACCGGCCGAATCTTTTACAGATTTATCTCGAAGGGGGGTCTAAGGGATGTTTTATTAAGCTTGATGGAGGTCTAAGAGGCAAGTAAAACTACAAATAAAGACAACATAAATATATCGACCACAAAATCAACACTACCCCCCCTTAACATTTGATAATATGCAATAATAATGTTATTATTTAATTTCAAAAGCAATTAACTTGATCATTGGCTTCATGCTCTCACGTGTAAAATATATTTTAAATAATGGTTATGCATGATGTAACTTGGTCGTCTTTCCTGATTGATTTTCTAAAAAAATATATATATACTGTATATATATTAATTTTTAGGCCAGGAAGAATGTGAAGAATAATAAGAGTCATAATATTGGTGAACATAGGTTTGGAGGAAAAGGAATGTGATAGTTTTATATGCCCAGCTCAATAATGCATACACTTTAGGTCTACACAATGGCAACGAGGAGACTGAATAAAAACTAGGAGACTTTCACCAATTATGCTCAATATTTTAGAATCTTAGCATAATTGGTCGACGTTCCAATGTACGCTTATTGCATCCCATTCATATTTAATTTATACTCATGGGAATAAGAACATAAGAACATAAGAAAATGGGAGTCTGCAGAAAGCCGATTGGCCTAAGCAAGGCAGATCCCTGTCCCACACAACCCCAAATCAATTACAAAGCCCAATTATAGGCTCAACACTCTAATACCCTGAGGATCATCTTACCAAAACGGTTAGAGATTAACGCAGGATTATGGGGGTTTGCAGAGCGCTGATTGGCCCAACCCGGCTGATCCCCCTTCACACCCAACCCTTCTCGTCCATATGCTTATCCAATTTTATCTTAAAGCTCCCTACAGTTTTAGATCCCACTATAGCACTTGGTAGTCCATTCCACCCATCTACAACTCTGTTACCAAACCAATATTTGCCTATATCTTTTCTGAAACGAAATTTATCTAATTTGAAACCATTGGTACGAGTTCTTTCGCTATCACTGAGCTTTAGTACATTTGTCATGTCCCCTTTGTTAATCCCACTAACCCACTTGAACACCTCTATCATATCCCCTCTAACTCTGCGTCTCTCTAACGAATGTAAACCTAATTTCTTCAACCTTTCTTCATACGGAAGATTTCTAATATTATGGATCATTTTTGTCATTCTACGCTGTACTCTCTCCAATGAATCTATGTCCATTCTGTAATAAGGACACCAAAATTGGACAGCATAATCCATATGGGGTCTCACTAATGACAAGTAAAGTTTTAAGATA
Source organism: Paralithodes platypus (assembly GCA_032716605.1). Lineage (NCBI taxonomy): Eukaryota > Metazoa > Arthropoda > Malacostraca > Decapoda > Lithodidae > Paralithodes > Paralithodes platypus. Next base: position 8,214,406 of record CM064485.1, read on the forward strand.
ACATCAGCAGTTCTGTTACTCACACTCCTAGAGATGAACCCGAGAATCCTGTTTGCCTTATTACGAACGCCTATACACTGTTTTCTAGGCTTCAAATCATTGCTAACAAACACACCTAGATCTTTCTCGCAGTCTGAATTTTCTAATTCTAAATTAGCTAGTTTATATTTAACATTTGTTTGCATCTTCCCTATCTTTAATACCTTGCATTTGTCAATGTTAAACTTCATCTGCCAATTTACTGACCATTCATGTAAGGTATCTAGATCCCTTTGGAGGCACTCTATATCGCTATCTGAATCAATTGATCTCCCCATTTAGTATCGTCTGCGAATTTACTTATCCTACTAGTTATACCTAAATCTAGGTCATTTATGTATATAAGAAACAACAGGGGACCTAATACCGATCCCTGGGGGACACCACTTTTGACTGCTCCCCACTCTGACTTGGTACCATTTATGCTGACTCTCTGTTTCCTACCAATTAGCCATGACCTAATCCATCCCAACAACGCCCCACCTATTCCATGTGCCTCAACCTTTCTCATCAATCTCTCATGAGGGACTCTGTCGAAAGCTTTACTGAAAACGGATAGAAACTGACCGGAATGGACCGTAATTGAAACTAAAATATCCAAATTAGTCTTCGTAAACATGGGAGGTAGAGGAGCGTGCAGAAATTACGCTACATTTATGATGGAATGTGTTTTTCTGTAGCACAACTGAATAATAATAATAATAATAATAATAATAATAATAATAAACTAATAATAACACGACTACTACTACTACTACTACTACTACTAATAATAATAATAATAAAATAACCTCCCCTTAAACTAGGAATCTCATGGATAATATTACACGCGGTGCCTAATATTTCGACTGCTGCTTTCTTTATCTTTCTTAAATTATATCGTATAATCATATAATAAATAACTAACTCATTCCTACCTGGATTCTGAAACCAATAATTAAATATACTTATTATCGAGTGAGTACAAAACAGTGCGATAACTGGCTTTTAGTATATATATTTAATTAATTATATATTATTATAATTAGTATATTTATAAGAGTTTGAACATTAAAATGATTATTGATCCTGTTGATAATTGGTATATGCAGTTCAATAAGTTTAAAAATGTAATGTGAATATTGTTAAATCCGCTAAAGTGGCATATTGGTGCGTACACCAATAGAAAACACTAGTTTGTATTATTATTATTATTATTATTATTATTATTATTATTATTATTATTCATAGATTTTGTATAAAGTTTCATCCCTAGACCTCCATCAAGCTTTAAAAATAATAATACTCCAAAGACCACCTATTCGAGAGAAAAAACCCGTGTACATTTGTCGGTAGAGAAATTGCAGGCTCGCTATAGCTTGCCGGGACAAGACATCGACACTAAATGGTCTTAAAACTGACACAGAAATAAAGTGCAAGGTCATAAAATAACCAAACTAATTGGGCGAACGTCTTAGAATCTTAAAACAAATGTGGCTTAATGTGAGGGAGAGGCATGGGAGGTGGGGGGGTCTAGCATAAAAAAAAAAAAAAATTAACCCGTTCACCACCATGATGTATGTTGTTTGTTATTCTGGCTACCATTATAAGCTTATAATATACCTCTAGAATTCATAGGTGTAAATACGACCTCAATTAACCCTCTGAACAACATAGGTCCTTCTTAAACAGCATAACATCGTCTAACTTTAGCCAGATGAAGGGTTAAAAGGCACCATGGTACTGAAGGGGTTAGCAACATGCAGCATGGTTCCAATAATAATTCTGATACGTCCACAACGATCGCTGCCAAGACCAGTAGACTCTCAATGACAGTAAACGTTGGCGGTATGCCAGGCTGCGAGTGGACTATACACAACCCAGTTAGGCACTTCGTATGCGTGGCAACAAATATATTAATGGGGAGCGAGGGTTTCCAGAACACCCTTCTCCCTCATTCTTACCCCATTAGTTTTTATATTATACGACATTCGCCCCATTAGTTTGGCGATGTTGAGACCAATTGCCTCATTTTGTTGTCAATATTAAGACCTTTCGTGCCATTTAGGTGTCGATATTTCCCTGGCGAGCGACAGCGAGCCTGTAAAGTTAGAAGGAACCGGCCTTCGGCCGGGATTTTTGTTTAAGCTTGATAATTGACAGGCATGTCGTACACACATATTTTAGAGAAACTTCATATTGTTACTAAATAGAAGTTTGAAATGACGCATTGGCTTTTGAAATGACGCATTGGCTTTAATAATTGATAATTTATATAAGTTGAGTGATTAAGGAAGAAAAATAAATATATATACTCATGCCAAAAAAACAAAAACAAAATTAGTATCACACTTTTCGGTGAATTATAATTACTGTACAAGATTACTTATTAATTTAGATTACTTATTAATTTAGATTACTTATTAATTTAGATTACTTATTAATTTAGATTACTTATTAATTTAGATTACTTATTAATTTAGATTACTTATTAATTTAGATTACTTATTAATTTAGATTCTTTATTTAGGCCAACACAGATTGCTCAAGTTAATTTCACCCGTCAATGCTCGCGGGGTTATTAATTTGGAAAAGTAATGATGGCTGACTGTAATTTTGGGGGGGTAATTAAGGAGCCATCGTGAGTTTTATTTTAATTATGTCACATCATCTGGCGCAGGGCAAAATTAAAAATGGTATATGAATTTACTGATGTGTATTTAACATATAAAATGTATAAAACTATTATAAATTGATAGATGGTGATGAACAAATTGTCTATGTGTATATACGCATACGTTCACGCGTGTTATGTGTTTGTCCGGAAGAAGAAGAAGAGGGCTATAGAAGTTGCTAAATATTTCTGATAAGATTTGTAATGTGAATGCCTTCCGCACTTTTATGACGATGAACAAGCATTGCAGGACTGAAGGCACTCGGAGTGAAGGAATGAAGTATTTAAATGCTTCATTCCTTCTAACATTACAGGCTCGCTATCGCTCGCCAGGGAAATATCGACACCTAAATGGCACGAAAGGTCTTAATATTGACAACAAAATGAGGCAATTGGTCTCAACATCGCCAAACTAATGGGGCGAATGTCTTTTATAAATAAAAATAAAAATAGGAAAACTGGGGATTGGCCTGAGCATATAGAATAGATAATAGAATAGAAAAATGCTGAAGACTCAAGTATGAAGAAGTAACTCTTGCAATTATACTGTAGTGTTAGGATGGTATCACACGAGCGCATTTCCCGGCAATTTTCGATGAGCATGTTTATATATTTTGTACAACAATCATGACCTCTATCATCTGTAACTCAAAAACGACTTGAGTAATCGAGCTAATATTTCTACCATTGAGGAAGAGTCAGTCAGGAAATAGATGTGGAAATTTACAGCCAATTTGCTCCTGCCCTTTTTGAGCTACAGAGGATAAGAGGTCACGATTTCTCGCCTACTTACAGCGAATAGACTATAGTTGGAGGCTCTTTCGGATTCGAGTCGTTAATTTGATCGAAGGTAGAATATGTTACGTATGTCATTCTTATCGAACATATATGATGAAGCTGCCAGACAATAATTGCCAGTAAAAATTGACGGAAAAAACGCTCGTGTGACACCGCCTTTAGGATGGAAGAGGAGTTATCAGAACAAGAGTAAATGTAAAGCAAAACAGACAAATAAAATTACAAAATGGTGCTTTGTTTTCTCCAGTTTTCAATGAATTCAAGATATGCATGTATAATTAGACTACTGCATCTTAAATGTACAGGTATATTACAAATCCTCGATAGATTCTAAGAAATACGATTTCATTCTGCCCTTCTCTACTGCAGATAATAATACGGGGAAGGGGAGACTAAATTCTGGTTCAGTGTTGACAAGAATGATCCTAAAAATAGCTTAGAGAGGCTAGGTCGATTAAGGCGATGTCACACGAGCGCTTTTTCCGTCAATTTTGATGGTCAGGTTTTGTTTGTTTTTCGCATACTAGCTGTTGACATTTTTTGCATTGGCTTCGACAACTAGACTGAATGTATAATTATGATATTGGGAGACGTAAACATATAACTTTAATGCAATTTAGGAGACACTGGCCATTGGCCGGGGCATTGTTCTTCTCAAAAAAATAATGAACAAGATTAATTGGAAGCGGATTATTCTTTATCAGCTTGATGGATGTCTACTGAGGAAACTAAATACATAAATAAACATATACTGTATATACACTATATATATATACAAAAATATCCCAATAATATATAACTATTACATTATAAAAAAATATATAATGTAATATAAAGAATATAGTGTAAACTGTACATAAGATAATGTAATTATAATGAATATGTAGATAATGTAATATAAATGTGTTGTTGTCGGATTAAAAGGTTTAGATATGTAGGACGCATTCTGTGAGACAGCAGACATCACTGCTTTCATCACCCCCCCCCCCCCTCCCCCTCTCCCCCTCTCTCTCTCTCTCTCTCTCTCGTCTTCTCAACGATGCGGTGAAGGATTTTCGGAGAAGAAATCGACTCAGCACAGGACAACCAGGAAGGAGGACCGAAGACAGCGAGGGCGGCAACCTGCGAAGGAATTAAATGCTAATCTGTCAAGAACCGCGAATTTGGATAAAGCTCCACCAACACGACCCAAATTCAAAACCGCCAGGGATAACGACCGAGGACCGATGTCAGCCATGAATGTAAATGTAGATCCGATCAGAACCAAAAAAATGATTAAAGAACGTTCGGTGAGTTCTAAAACCGCAACTTTAAAGGTTTTCTATGCAAACGCTTGTAGCATACGCAATAAATTTTCAGATTTAGAGGAACTAGTGTTTACTAAAAATTATGATGTGATTGGTATAACAGAATCTTGGCTCAATACAGAAGATAGAGACTTTTTAGCAGAGTATTCACTTCCCGGTTATGTAATGTTTGAGAAAAGCCGAATAAATAAAAATGGAGGTGGCGTTTTATTTTATATCAAAGACAGTCTTAACCCGACCCTCTTGTCAAAACCTCAAATTGTGAACGTCGACACATCTTTTGTGCTAATAAAGAATAATAAAGGTACAAAAATAATACTTGCATTAATATACAGACCTCCAGCTCAATCAGTGCAAACTGACCGAGAAATTTATGAACAAATTGCAGATGTAAGTAACTCACAAGATACCGTATTTTTTGGCGACTTTAATTTACCTGTGACCAAGTGGGGTGATACTCTTACTTCACACTCCGGACATGACTTGTATACGAACTTGCAAGAGAGTTCGCTTTATCAATTTGTTCGAACACCGACCCGTGGTATTAACGTTCTTGACATTGTACTTGCAACAAAAGAAGAATTAATAGAGAATTTGAATGTTGGTGATGAATTCAGTAACAGCGACCATCGTACGATAACTTTCACTTTAAACTTTACTAGTAACGAACCAAATAGTAGCATCGAAAAAGTCCCTAATTTCAAGAAAGCAAACTTTCATAAACTTAGAGCTATGTTTAAAGAAACTGACTGGAGCTTTTTAATTAACAATAACGACATAAATACATCTTGGAAGTTATTCGAAACCACTTACCTAAAAGCAGTGCAAGACTGCATACCATCGAAAATACGGCGTCCAGGCCATAATAATAAGCCCAAATGGTGGAATAAAGATATTTCAAACTGCCTGCTTGCTAAAAAATTTGCTAATGATAGATTAAAATCCTCACAAAATGACGAAGAACGGGTGACATTTGTAGAGCTACGACGCAAAGCCAAAAAGTTAATTAAGCAAAGTAAAAAGACCTTAGAGTTACATATTGCGAATCAAAGTAAAACAAACCCGAAAGAATTCTATAGTTATATCAGAAAGAAAAAAGTAGTTACTTCAACTGTTGGACCGTTAGTCGATGAAAATGGAGAATACACCAAAGACGAAGTACAAATGAGTACGGTAATGCCCTCAATACCTTCTTTGCATCAGTTTTTACAACAGAAGACCTCAGTGATATCCCTACACCATCGCCGATTCAGATTGATAATTCAGATGTTCTAAGCAATATCACCGTTACAGACAGAGAAGTATTGAATTGTTTAGATAAACTCAAGGTAAATAAAACGCCTGGACCTGATACAATCTCGCCTAGAGTTCTAAAGGAAGCTAAGGATGAGCTCTCCAAACCACTGACATTACTATTCAATAAATCCTTGCAGTCTGGAACTATGCCTGATCAGTGGAAGCTAGCCAACGTAACACCGATATTCAAAAAAGGCAGCAAATCCCTACCCAGTAACTATCGTCCAATTAGCTTAACCTCAGTTGTATGTAAAATGCTAGAAACGGTCATAAGAGACAGACTCGTAAATCACTTAGAGGAAAATAACACTTAAAGATACTCAACACGGCTTTCGTAAAAAACGTTCCTGTTTAACAAACCTCTTAGACTTCTTCCACGATATCCTCAACCTCTACGATGAGAGTAAAGCTGTAGATATTATATACCTTGATTTTCAAAAGGCCTTTGACAAAGTTCCCCACAAACGTTTACTGCTAAAACTAAAAGCGCATGGAATACAAGACGGTGTGTTGAAATGGATAGAAAATTGGCTCAGCGACAGAAAGCAAAGAGTAGTCATAAACGGTAAGGCATCTAAATGGACCAATGTAAGTAGCGGGGTACCCCAGGGATCGGTACTAGGACCAATTATCTTTCTAATTTACATCAACGACATAGATGAGGGTCTCACCTGTACAATCTCAAAATTTGCTGACGATACAAAAATGTCAAATAGCGTACTCTCAAAAGATCAAGTTGACGATATACAACACAATCTAGATAAATTGTCACATTGGGCCCAAATTTGGCAAATGAGTTTCAATGCGGATAAATGTAAAGTACTACATATCGGATACCTAAATGAGAAAGCAAACTATTCGATGAATGGCACTCAGCTTAAGAATGTAAACAGAGAAACCGAGCTGGGAGTAACAATATCGAGTAACCTAAAACCGAGTCAACAATGTTCAGAAGTTGTTAAGAAGGCAAACAAAATAATTGGCTTTATAGGCAGATCATTTGAGCATAAATCCAAAGCCGTTATCCTAACCCTTTACAATTCCTTAGTCCGCCCTCTTCTGGAATACTGCGTTCAATGCTGGTGCCCTTATTACCAAAAAGACATAAACAAGCTAGAACGAGTTCAACGTAGTTACCAAAATGATACCTAGCCTAAAGAACAAACCATACGAAGAGCGTCTTAGAGAATTAAATCTATTTCCTTTAACCCAGCGCAGATTAAGAGGTGACTTAATTCAAGTGTTCAAAATCATCAAAGGCATCGACAATATGAACTGTAGTAAGTACTTCACTATCGACCAATCTAATTACACGCGGGGAAACGGTTGCAAAATTATTGGTAAATCTTTTAACTCACACGAATCTAAGAATTTCTTCTTCAATAGAGTTGTCAACTTGTGGAATGGGCTTCCCCGAGACGTTATAGACTGCAGCACCGTTGATTCATTTAAATTCCGCCTAGACAAATATCTCGCATCAAACCCGCGACTGACTGCGTTTGTAAATTAATAACTTTATTTTATCCTCCCCTCAGTTACTAACCCATATGTCCCCTACTAACTTCCTAGTCCTGCCACGTTAGTGGCAGGGCAGTAGTTCCCTTTCCAATGTTCCCTTACCCACTCTAAACCACTGTTTGGACACTTGATCCTCAGTATTTTGGACAAGCAGCCTAGAAGGGTCACTAGACCTGTTGCTCCTTGATTTCCTTTGTACCTTTGTACTCTCTTTCTTTCTCTCTCTCTCTCCCTGTACGATTGTGCGGTTGTAAACGTGTGTTAATTTGTGTGTGTGTGTATGTGTTTGTGCTTGTGAACGTATGTATGTGTGTGCTTGTGAACGTGTGTGTGTGTGTGTGTGTGTGTGTGTGTGTGTGTGTGTGTGTGTGTGTGTGTGTGTGTGTGTGCAAGTAAGTCAGCCGCATAAAATGCCCGAAGTGGAAGTAGAAAAAAAAAGACAATGCTCAATAAAAAAGTTGGGGCGACGTGCGTAAACAATGTCAGAGGGAGCCGGAGTAGCTGCCGACACCTTCTGTGGGGAGAGTGTGTGGCAACCTATTTACAGTCAGTCAGTCAGTCTGTCAGTCAGTCAGTAGTCAAACCCGCACTCCCTTAAAGGGGTAGGGAGGATGAGCAAGAAAGGGCATGCTGATCCCTTAGTGGGAGTAAATTCTGGAGATGGGATTCCCAGTCCCAGCCTCCAGGGGCTATCTACCCCATAAAAGTGACGGGCGGTGGGGTCGCCACATCCCTACGCCAGTACTGAATATATATACACCAAATGAGGAGAAGCACTTTATTGACAACGTTTCGCATATAGCTTCATCAGGCTCCTTTGGTCTGATGAAGCAACATGCGAAAGGTTGTCAATATCGTGCTTCTCCTAATATGGTGATTATGTTAATTCTGCCAACTTTTCTGAATTTAATTATTCTATTTACAGTAATGCTAGGTTGTCTTACTTGTTTTGTAAGCCATTTGAGGACTGTCAAGAGTATAAAGGGCGACGTATCCATTCCAATCAGTACCAGACGTATCCATTCCAATCAGTACCAGACGTATCCATTCCAATCAGTACCAGACGCAAACGAGACAATGCAATGAGAAACCTAAAGTACATTATCGTTGCGTGTGATTTTAATACCTACAGTATATGTGTACGACTCCAACTTCCTTATATCATGAACCTCGAAAGTGGTTCATTGGTGTTACTTTATTATATGCGCACAACTCGACACCAGTATATGATGTCAGTTATAATTAGTTAGTTAAAATAGGACTTCAGAGGCTATCAACCCTTCTGGATTATAAAGCCAGCACACTGCAAGTCAAGTAAAGCGTCAGGACTGGAGCCTCTTTTCGAGAACTCCAGTACCATGTGTGATGTCTGCCTAGTCTCTCTTTATGTATTGGATGCCAATAGATGCCTATAGAAGTCTTGGCTACAGTAGTTGGCTGGACTGGTGGTACAGTCCCAACGTTCCCCAGTCTTAGTGCACCCCTGGGTATACGGTACTAGAAGTTAACCTTTTCAATCACACGAGTACTGCTGGAACTATCACTGCGCCTTAACCTTATTTCGTTCTAGAGAGGTCTTTTTTAACCTCCTCTGTTTCGCTCCATTATTTTGGAGATTTTAAGATTATTAACCCTATTCGTTGGGCGATAAAAAGACGTTTCATCCTTTTCAAGTGTCTATTATATTCTGAGCTAGCGATGGTGAGCCTGTAATTTAGAAGAAATCGACCTTCGTGTACAAAATTAGCTTGAAGGGGGTCTGGGTAGGCATTTTTTTGTTAGTTTGAAGGGATTCTGGGAAGGCGTTTGTGTTAGCCTAGAGAACAAATTACAAGACAATGCTCGAAAATTGCATACATAATAATAATAAACATAATAAATTGCATACATAATAATAATAAACATAATAAACATAATTATAATTATTATAATAATAGAGAAATAATATTAAAAATAATCTATCTATCTATTGCCTGACGCCGTGATCCCCGAAGGGTTGGTCGACGCCCCTCCCCCCAACCAGCACGGCCTTCGTTCATGTACTTCCTCACTCCATCCTTCCACCTCTCATTCGGTCTACCTCTCCCTCTCTGTCCCTCCACCTCGCTCTCGTACACCCTCTTAGTCATTCTCTCGCTTTCCATACATTCCATATGGCCGAACCATCTCAAGTTGTTCCTTTTCACACTTTCCAGCACATCTACCTCCACACCACACCACACCTCCTTCTTACTTCCTCATTAGTCTGTCTATCCCTCCATGTAACTCCGCACGCACTCCTTAAGTAATTCATTTCCACTGCTCTCACTTTTGGTCTGAGTCTCTCAACCAACGTCCATGCTTTGCTTCCGTAAGTCAGTGTCGGGATTACTACACTGTCATGCAAGGACTTCTTCACTTCCATACTGACCACCCTATTTCTTGTTACTGCTTTTAGCGTTCCTACAACCCTCTTCCCCTGTTGTACCCTCTCCCGCACTTCTTCATCCATAGTCCCATCTTTGCTCAACAAACTGCCGATACTTAAAAGAGTTGACGATCTCAATAGCCTGACCGTTCAGCTTCACCTCACACTCTGTGACTTCACCCATTTCGAAGACCATAACCTTGCTCTTCCCCGCATTTACCTTCAAATTCCGTTTTTCGCACACTGTTCCAAACTCATTTACCAGACCCTGCAACTCCCATTCATTATCACTCATCAGAACTGTATCATCCGCAAACAGCAGTATAGGTAACTTCCACTCAATTCCCTCCCTTTTCAGCGATACACCAACATCCACTGCTCTTGATAGTATTTCTTTCATGACTCCATCCATATATATAGTAAAAACCACAGGGACATCACACACCCCTGTCTCAAACCAACATTCAGGTCAAAGAACTCGCTCTGCTCACTCTCCACACGTACTGCCTCCTTTGCACCCTCATACATGCTCTTCACTGCTTTCAGCAACTTGCCCTCTACTCCGTATATTCTAAGTACTTTCCACAAACCTTCTCTATCCACTCTGTCATAGGCCTTCTCCAAGTCCATAAAGGCAACATACACCTTTTGTTTCTTCTCCAGATATTTCTCCACAACACAATTCAGGGTAAAAATCTGATCTACACATCCTCTTCCCTTCCTAAAACCTCCCTGCTCGTCGCCTATCCATTTCTCCGTTCTCACTCTCACTCTCTCAATCACTACCCTACTGTATACCTTCCCTACTACGCTTAGAAGACATATTCCTCGGTGGTTACCACACACCCCTCTTTCCCCTTTGCCCTTATATAGAGGGACTATTATGCCAGTCATCGGGTGCACTCCCCTTCTCCCATGCTAGTTTGCACATTTTCCATACCCATTCTATCACTATCTCACCACCATACCTCAACATTTCCCCACACACTCCATCTGTTCCTGGTGCTTTTCCCCAACTTCACTCTTTTCATGGCTTCCCACACTTCTGACCTCCTGATCCCCACCTCCTCCTCCACTACTTCTCTTCTTCTCCCTCCCATACCATATCCAGCTATGTTTGCTGGCTCTTCATTCCTTACATTTAGCAACTCATTGAAGTACTCCCTCCATCTTTCGACTCTCTCTTGCTTCTCGGCTAGCATTCTCCCATTCTTATCTTTCAGACCCTTACTGTTTCCCTTGCTACCTTCCCTAACTTTCTTGACTTCTTTCCAGAACAGTTTCTTACTCTCCCTCCATTTTACACTCAGATTCCTTCCAAATTCCTCATCTACTCTTCTCTTACTTTCCTTCACTACTCTCTTCACCACCCTCTTACTCTCCACGTACCTCGCTCATTTCTGTCTCTCGAAATCTTCATTCCCTCTACTACCCAACCACTCTCTATATGCTTTCTTCTTTTCTTCCCCAGCTATTCTTACCTCTTCTGTCCACCATGCTGTACCTTTCACTCCCCTCCCTCTTCTCCTCACTCCACACACCTCCTCCATTAAAAATAATACTAATACAAATAATAATACTATCTATCTATCTATCTATTGCCTGACGCCGTAATCCCCGAAGGGGTGGCCACGAACGAACCGTCCCCAGTCAGTTGACGCCCCTCCTCCCAACTAGCACCGCCTTCATCCATATACTTCCTCACTCCATCCTTCCACCTCTCCTTCAGTCTACCTCTCCCTCTCTGTCCTTCCACCTTGCTCTCGTACACCCTCTTAGTCGTTCTCTCGCTTTCCATACGTTCCATATGGCCGAACCATCTCAAGTTGTTCCTTTTCACACTTTCCAGCACATCTACCTCCACACCACACCTTCGTACTTCCTCATTTGTCTGTCTATCCCTCCATGTAACTACGCACGCACTTCTTAAGTAACTCATTTCCACCGCTCTCACTCTGAGTCTCTCAACCAACGTCCATGCTTCGCTTCCGTAAGTCAGTGTCGGGATTACCACACTGTCATGCAAGGACTTCTTCACTTCCATACTGACCACCCTATTTCTTGTTACTGCTTTCAGCGTTCCTACAACCCTCTCCCGCACTTCTTCATCCATAGTCCCATCTTTACTCAACACACTGTCCATATACTTAAAAGAGTTGACGATCTCCATAGCCTGACCTTTCAACTTCACCTCACACTCTGTGACTTCACCCATTTCGAAGACCATAACCTTGCTCTTCCCCGCATTTACCTTCAAATTCCGTGTTTCGCACACTGTTCCAAACTCATTTACCAGACCCTGCAACTCCCATTCATTGTCGCTCATCAGAACTGTATCATCCTCAAGCAGCATAATAATACTAATTAATATAATACAAACAACAAAAATAAAAATACTACTACGAATAAAAATAATAAGCCTCCAGACTGACCAATGAGGTGACCCGCAGCGCATCAAGACCTCAACACCAAGCTGCCTCACCTGTTTTTATAGCTTACCAAAGACCATCACCACCTTGCTTTTGTGGGGGGTTTTAGCTTTGATAGAGTGTTGGGGGTTAGCTCTCACTCTCGGGCTCTCACTCTCGGGCTCTCACTCTTTCTCTTGTCTCTCTCTCTCTCTCTCTCTCTCTCTCTCGTCTCTCTCTCCGCTACTGTATAATTTAGCTTTGTTATAGTCTCTCTCTCTCTCTCTCTCTCTCTCTCTCTCTCTCTCTCTCTCTCTCTCTCTCTCTCTCTCTCTCTCCTGACTGGTTTGTAGTTTATCAAAAGCAATCACCACTTCGCTACCGTCTTGTCTTTTATCTTTGATATATTGTTGTGTGCCCCCCCCCCCCTTCCTCCTTTATCTCTCTATCTCTCTCTGTATATATATATATATATATATATATATATATCTTTCCATTAACAATATTGACGTAAGCATCTTTTACATAATATTTACATCATGATTGCTTTACTCTAAATCCAACCCCCCCCCCCCCTCCTCCAGAAAAAGAGAAACAACAATGCACATACGATTAAGAATATATAAGAATCATTTGTAAGATTAAGCTAAATATAGACGTTCCAGGCAACACGATGGACAACGGAGACTGTGGTAGAGGAGTTGGGGCTATAACAAGACTAATGATGACATACAAAGCTATAGGTATACAATATGGCGGCTAGGGTACAAGAGATGGGGATTTAACAGGACTCAGTATAACATAGAAGGCGAGGTATACATAATGACGGCTATTTAGAGGAGTTGGGGCTATAACAAGACTCATATCATACAAAGCTAGGTATACAATATGGCGGCTACGGTAGAAGAGGAATTGGGGCGATAATAAGACTCACGATTACATACTAAACTAGGTATACAATATGGCGGCTATGGTAGAAGAGGAATTGGGCGATAAAAAGACTCACGATTATATACTAAAGTAGGTATACAATATGGCGGCTATAGTAGAGGAGTTGGTGCTATAATAAGACTGACGATGACATACGAAGCTAGGTATGCAATATGGCGGCTATGGTAGAACAGCTGGGGCTATAACAGGACTCAGACTAACATATAAGGCGAGGTATACAATATGGCGGGTATGGTAGAAGAGTTGGAGCTATAAAATGACTGACGATGGCATACGAAGATAGGTATACAAAATGGCGGCTGTGGTAGAAAAGCTGGGGCTATAACAGGACTCAGAATAAATAGAAGGCGAGGTATACACAATGGAGGCTATGGTAGAGGAGTTGAGACTACAATAGGACTCAGACTAACATAGCAGGCGAGGTATACACAATGGAAGCTAAGGTACAGTATATATGGTACTCACCTTACCATTTCCATCGCTGGATCAGGTGTCGCGTCGAGTTCCTGTGGGGAAAAAGAAAAGACAAATTAATAAATTAAATAAACATAAAATAAATTAATAGCCTGTACAATTGAATACATAATAAAAGAAGACATAATTAAGTAAATAAATGTAAAATAAATTAAGAGCCTGTACAATGTAATGCACAATAGAACAAACATATTATAATTACTGTGCTTATTCTGACCAAGGTATAAATTAACACGACCATACATATATACAATCACCAATATATGTGAAATCCTACATGGATACATAACTTATTTTAATTTAAAGTTAAGGGGCTGACAGACCGTTTTTCAGGACCCCCTTCTCCCTTATGTTTAGCCCCACTAGTTTTGAGATTTAAAGACGTTAATTGGTTCCATTAGTTTTGGGATTTTATGACCTTTCACCCCATTTCTGTGTCAATATTATGACCCTTCGTGCTATTTAGGTGTGGATTTTTTCCTGGCGAGCGATAGCGAGTCTGTAATTTTAGGAGGAATCGGCCTTTGGGCGGGACATTTTTCTACCCCAAAATTTGTAAAATCTATTTTGAAGAGGGGTCTAGGTTTTTTTTCTAAGCTTGATGAAGATCTAGGGAGGAAACTAAAACAATATATGAATACATGAATTAATAGACCAAACAAACAGCCACTGTCCCCTTAATGAATCAATTAAAATCGGCCAGACAAAAACTGTGCTAAAACACGACAACAACTACCCGACCTTTACTTTCACTTGGTACCGTGATTGACTGACATTAAGGCTAGACAGACATTATATATTTTAACCCTTTAAGTACCAGCGACGTGTGATATATTTTATTCTAGCTATATTTAGAAGATATTTTGCAACTTAGGAAGAATATGTGGTAGTTAAATAGGTTGGTTCAGATAGTATGAAGACTTATTATTGCTAGAGGTAGTTCCTAGGCTGAATACAATCGTCTAGTAGTTGCCAAAATATGATAAAAGGTACGTCCCTGGTACTGTAGGGGTTAAGTTTTTTCTTTTCTTGACCCCCCTTCTCCCTCACGTTTAGCCCCTTTAAGCCATAATATTGCTAAAGGCAGACATCCCGAATACTTATAATTGATGCATTAACCCATTCAGTACCGGTGACATCCTTTTCATTCAGTCTGGCTACTATTAGACGATTTTATCCAGTTTAAAAAGGGGCACCAGCAATTAACAGGCTTCGAACGTTCTCTTGTCACCATTGTTACGACCATAGATCCTTCTTAAACTGAACAGAATCGTATAAATATAGCTAGAATTAAACACAAAAAGACGTCGCTGGTACAGAAGGGGTTAAGTTTCTTTTTCTGGACCCCCTTCTCCCTCACGTTTAGCCCCTTTAAGCCATAATATTGCTAAAGGCAGAAATCCCAAATACTTATAATTGCTGCTTTAACAAATTTAGTACCGGTGACATCCGGTCCGAAATTATAATATGAGCAGTATGTCTTATAAACAAAACTATTTCTATCTATCTATGTATCTATATCTATCTATCTATCTATCTATCTATCTATATATAGTATAACCTCAAAATTAAAGACAAAGTATGTATCTACATAAAGATCAACGTGCAAGTGTCATGTTCTAATCAATGTTTTATGAACAAAATGAACAAAATGTTCGACAAACTAAACGATCGACAATTTTGTGTGGACTTATCGATAGATGTCATGACCCGACCAGTATGTATTGAGTGGGTGTGCTTTTGTTGTCTTCCTTTTATCTAGCAGTTAAGACAAAACTACAATGTTCTAGGCAACCATTTTTAAAGAAAGATAAATGTGTCCGATAAACTAAGCGACTGACTATTTTGCGTCATGGTCGGGTCAGAGGTTTAAATAATAATCAGTCTGTCCTATTATTAGATTTTGGTTTTTATTTTGTATTTTATTTTTTTACCCAAAGATTAACGCATAAGCACCAAGGTCTAGCCAGAGTTTTCCCAAATGATTAATATGTTCGATAAACTACACTATTGACTATTTCGTGTCTACCTGACGACGGAGCTAAAACTGTCATGTCCGGATCAGGATTTTTTCTTAAACGATGCACGGGGCGATAAACATCAAATCCGCATTCCCCCCCTCTCCCTTCCACTTCACCTGTCCATAGAGGGTGGGGGAAAAAATAGCAGATAGGGGCGTCGGGTTACCCTGAGTCCCTGTAGTAGTGGTAGTGGTTCCGCGTTTCTTCACTCGTGGCCCATATTGTTCAGTCACCCCTTCATGTTAGTTAGGGCTCAACATCGTCTGCCGGTTCGAACCCTGGCTGGGGCATGACACACAAGTATTAATCCTTTAGTCTATTCTTTATAGGTAGGCCAGACATCGTGACCAATAACCTCTGTAACTCAAAAAGGGCTAGCGCAAATGGGCTGCAAATTTCCACACCTATTCCCTGGCTACATCTGCTCAAATGGTAGAGGCATTAGCTCGCTTACTCTAGTGTTTTCAGTGTTATAGAGGTTAGATTTTGGCCTACCTATAATGCATGGACTATACTCGCTCACATACAGGGACACAAAATCAAGTCCGCTGTCAATATATGCCGATAATCGCTAGAATAATGCCACAATATCTACCAAATCAATGCCGCTAGATAGTCAATATATGCCGATAATCGCTAGAATAATGCCACAATATCTACCAAATCAATGCCGCTAGATAGTCAATATATGCCGATAATCGCTAGAATAATGCCACAATATCTACCAAATCAATGCCGCTAGATAGTCAATATATGCCGATAATCGCTAGAATAATGCCACAATATCTACCAAATCAATGCCGCTAGATAGTCAATATATGCCGATAATCGCTAGAATAATGCCACAATATCTACCAAATCAATGCCGCTAGATAGTCAATATATGCCGATAATCGCTAGAATAATGCCACAAGCTCTACAATATCACTCTAAAATGGCTCAAATCTCCAAACAATCGCTAGAATTCATACCTCTAGATGTAAACATTTGCACCTTGATCGTAGTTAACCCCTATCTACCGGCGATGTCTTTATTTTTATTATAGCTACATTTTCACGATTGTGTGCAGTTTGAGAAGGATCTGTAGTGGTATAGAGGGTTAAGTGAGATAGTTCAAATCCTGTTAATTGCTGGAGACCCTTTTTAAACTTAATATAATCGTCTAATAGTATCCAGAATAAAGTTAAAAGGACGTCGCCCGTACAGAAGGGGTTATTATCTCTAGATTAGCGGAAAAGTAGCTAAATTGGCAACGCTGCTCACATCAGTTCTGTTCCTCCTCGTGATCGTATGTATGAAAGTTAAATAGTATGAATAAACTGCGAATGTGGTTCCTTTTAATTATCAGTCGACTAATCAGATGAGTTAACCACTGCGTAAGAAACCATAATTTAAGAAGCAATATATATCACTTGGGCGCTCTCTCTCTCTCTCTCTCTCTCTAATACATACAGTACATACACACACACACACACACACACTCCCTCACCCCCCCCCCAAGCCTCTCTCTCTCTCTCTCTCTCTCTAATACATACAGTACACACACACACACTCCCTCACCCCCCCCCCCCCCCCAGCCTATCTATCTCTCTCTCTCTCTCTCTCTCTCTCTCTCTCTCTCTCTCTCTCTCTCTCTCTCTCTCCGTAGATATAATAATAGGTGATGGCTTATTGTGAGGGTATTACGGGGCGGGGTGAGCTGAGCTAGGTACTTCATAGCCTGAAATGACCCCGGGTATTGCCTCTAATTCTATAACCTCTCCCGTCTATACAGCCTCTTAGATGGGGGGGGGGGGAGAGAGAGAGAGAGAATGGAGTGTGTGTGTGTATTGCCTCTAATTATATAACCTCTCCCGTCTACCCAGCCTCTTAGATGGGAGAGAGAGAGAGAGAGAGAGAGAGAGAGAGAGAGAGAGAGAGAATGTGAGAGAGAGAGAGAGAGAATGTGAGAGTGAGAGAGACGCAAGCACCTGCGCGCTCATATGAGAAAGTGTTGCACAATATTAAGATAAGCACAAATCCATCAAGGAAGCTGAAGGGGGTAGTACTAACTTTTTATGGACCCCCTTCTCCCTCATGTTTAGCATATTAATTTTAAGATTTCAAGATTTGCCTTCCTTTAGTTTGGCGATTTTGAGACATTTCGCCTCATTTTGTATTCAATATTTAGACCTTTCGTGCCCTTTAGGTGTCGATTTTTTCCTGGCGAGCGAGAGCGAGCCTCTAATTTCAGAAAGAGTCGGCCTTCGGCCGGGACATGTTTCTACCGAAAAATGTGCATATTTATCTTGAAAGGGGGTTTAAGGGGTGTTTTTTCAAAGCTTGATGGAGGTCTAGCGAGGAAACTAAACAATAATTAAATATATAAATACATAGATAAAAGACCGAGCACTACCCCCTTAAAAGGTAAAATAAGACCAACACCACTAATCTAGGACCCGTCAATCTCACACATATAAACCGAATAGTATATCTAAGAATAATGCATTTATATCTGCTTGTTATGTAGACCGATTTGTATACGAGAAAGCTTGACGAGATAGGAATGTGTGTGAAGGTACAGTTGGTCCCACAAATCCGTACCCCACTCAGTGATAATATGCATGGTCTTAACCCCTTCAGTACCATGACGCCTTTTTCATTTTCATTCTAGCTTTAAAGTATACGATTTTCTGCAGCTTAAGAAGGAGCTATGTTATTAAGGGGGTTTATCGAGATTGTATTTACCCATTTGAGTCATGGAAGCAGATTATAAATTAGAGAAAAATCATCTAATGGTAACCATAATATGATGAAAATTACGTCATGGTGGTGAAGGGGTTAAAGACAGTGTGATTGCCTTACAGAAAAATATATATGTTCATATTGAGGGGTGATTATCTGGACCCTCTTCTTGCTCATGTTTGGACCCATTAGTTTTGAGATTGAAGATTGTCGCCTCATTAGCTTGGCGATTTTAAAACCTTTCACCCCATTAAGGTGTCAATATTTGCCTGGCGACCGATAGCGATCCTGCAATTTAAGTGGGATCGGTTTTCGGCCGGGCCATTTTTCTACCGAAAAATGCACAAATTCATCTCAAAAGAGGGTCTTAGGGATATTTGTGTAAACTTGTTGAAGATCTAGGGAGGAGAAACAAAATATAAACAAGTACATAAATAACTACAAATAACTACAAATAACTACAAATAACTATAAATAACTACAAATAACTATAAATAACTACAAATAACTACAAATAACTATAAATAACTACAAATAACTATAAATAACTACAAATAACTATAAATAACTATAAATAACTACAAATAACTATAAATAACTATAAATAACTACAAATAACTACAAATAACTACAAATAACTACAAATAACTATAAATAACTACAAATAACTACAAATCTCCCCCTAACTAACCACAGCCTGAGCCAAGACACTTCTAATTCCATCATACTAATTTTCCTTGCCGACATACACAATTCAGAGGGCATTCAGATTCCTGTGGGCAGCTGTACGGTCGCGCTAATAAGTGATGTCCCGGCTGTCATTACGTTTGGCTTGCTCTGTGCTGTATTCATGTCTGTCAGATGTTGAATAGGGTAGATAAGTGTAGGAACAGGTTTGTATATTTCACTCGATATGAAGAAATGAAGCTTAGCTATTGCTGATACCAATTATTAATCAAAATTAACTTGGTGCCGAGACATCACTTATTAGCGCGACTGTACACCCTGACAAACAAAACCATCAACCTTCACACAAACACACACTGCACCGATTTGTGTGAAGCCTTTTATTTTATTTGTATATATTAATGTGTTTATCGATTGCAGTGGCGTAGTTTCACCTTTTAACGGATTATAGACGGGAAAAAGTAGGTTGTACAGTCAGGTTCAAGAATCGTGTATTGCCGCCATAATGTAATCTTCTATAATCTATCTAGCAAAACAATAACAACAATAACAACAATAACAACAATAACGCCAACAATAACAACAATAACAACAATAACAACAATAACGCCAACAATAACAACAATAACGCCAACAATAACAATAATAATAATAATAATAATAATAATAATAATAATAACAAACATATATGCATTCGACACGCACTGAGAAAATATGCATATAACAAGAAGTATTCGTATATGTTGAGGGGTATTTTATTCTTAGAATTATGTGTTGACGATTGCATACAGTTAATGAAGGACATGAGGAAGCGAAATGGTAAACTTAATCGTCTAATGTTAACCAGAATCAATTAAACAGTGGGTGTTTTAGTAGAAGGTGGGACATGTATTTTTGAACGCGCCTGTACCGACTTTAATGGATGTGTTTTTGATGAGCGGAGTTGCAGACGCAAGATATCTGACTTGATCATCATTGAAAGCCAGGGAGCAGGGGAATGTGTGTGTGTGTGTGTGTGTGTGTGTGTGTGTGTGTGTGTGTGTGTGTGTGTGTGTGTGTGTGTGTGTGTGTGTAATAATAATAATTAACGGTATGTGTGTGTGTATGTGTGCGTGTGTGTGTGACGTGTGTTTGTGTGAGAGAGAGCGAGATTTATAATATTTGCAAGACGCTTAAAATGAAGATGTACAGTATATTTAAAACAGTTCTGATAGCTAGATAGATAGATAGAAAGATAAATAGACATATGGATAGATAGATAGTTATAGATTTATTAGATACCGAGAGAAAATGAAAGAGGTATCTCCAATATTTAAACAAACAAAATGGTAGGAATATCCCATAGACTTTAATGCGCTCTCACCACCAGTCAATATTTTTATATATTGTAATTATTCATGTATGTACAGTATATGTGTATGGTTATTTTCTCCTCTCCTTCATTCTCCATTCCTTTCTATTATTTTTTTTTTTTTTTTTTTTTTTTTTAAGAGACAATGAACGGAGGAAGGAAAAACACAGATAAAACAAAAAGGTCCATGTGCCTAAAGGCATCCTCCATTCATAAAATGTTTGTAACAACTGGATTTAAACATTTGTTGATTGTAAGTTTGTGGAAAGCAATTCGAGGGAAGTGAATTCCAAAGAGTAGTAGCTCTGGGGATAAATGAATTCTGATAAGCAGAAGTTCTGCATTGTGGAGGAGAAAGTGTAAATTCATGGGCGCTCTCAGCTGCCCTAGTTCTACGGGGAAAGATGTGGAGAGGCGGCACAATTGAAGCAAGTTCCTCGGAACAATTGCTGTGAAAATATCTGTAGAATAATGCAAGGGATGCAACGTTTCTTCGTATGGCTAATGTAGGAAGGTCCTGTGTGATTGCAGGGTTATTGATTAATCTAATAGCTTTATTTTGAATTTTGTCCAACTGCCTCAATGCAACCACTCCACTTCCACCCCACAGAGGTGAACAGTAATCCATCTGAGAGCGCACATGACTTTTATATATTTTATATATTATATTTCAGTTCAATAATCATTGTTTCTCTTGGTTTTCTCATTTATTTCAGTTCAATCCTATACACTTCCCTCATTACCTCTATTGCTTTTCTCATGCTCTACTAGTTAATTCCTGACCACCTCGTTTGGATCGTAAGGTCCGTGTGATGAGTGTATCTATGTAAATATATATCTTCTCTCTCTCTCTCTCTCTCTCTCTCTCTCACACACCTCCAATTTTTCCCTTCACCACCAACTCTTTCGCCGTACAACCCCCTTTAATTTTTTTCACAACCTTCTTTCTCCACACACTCCTTCTTATTTTTTCCCCAACCTTCTTCTGCACCATTTTTTTTTCTCCCTCCATCATCACCCACTCACTTTGGCTTTTTCCTTTCCTACCAATTTCGACACAATTCCAATGTTTCGGTTCAGCGGACAATTGGCCTCGGCTCGTCTAGGCCTGATTTTAAAGGGGGCAGTAGTTGCTCTTTCTGGACACCTTCTCCCTCATGCTTAGCCCCATAAGTCTTCAAATTATAAGACGTGCATTCCATTAGTTTGGTGATTTTTAGATATTGTGCCATTTAGGTATCGATTTTTTCCTGGCGAATTATAGCGAGCCTATAATTAAGGAGGAACCGGCCTTAGGCCGGGAAACTTTTCTACTGAAAAATGTACGCACTTATCTAGAAAGGGGGCTTAGGGGGTGATTTCTTAAGCTTGATGGAGGTCTAGCGAGGAAACTACAAAATATATAGATAAATATATAACTATCCCCAACAACAACCACTACCCCCTTAACCTTTCTTTCTTGTGTGTCATATAAGCGGGGAATGTCCAAATCATTGTGTTTTACTTGGTATTTCGAACACCGTTTTCTCTTGATATTCTGGTTTCTATAAATGTTTGTATTATGATTTTTATGCTAAATTTTCTACAACTTAATGTGGGCCTTTGTATCTTTTATGCTAAATTTTCTACAACTTAATGTGGGCCTTTGTATCAAATTATTACTAATTAGATTCAGCAAGGTCCTTATAAATCCAAAATATAACAGTGTGATGGAAACTAGAACATTGTATATTATTTTGCATCAGCCCTTGGACATATTTTCTAAGCTGCTCAAAATTTTTACCCCTGATTTCGAAGTAATTTCTTATAATCCAAGTCTATCAGGGAAAGCTACCTATCAAGAACTGCCTGCTGAAGAATCCGTGTGACTCTGATTTAAGCTAAGTAAAGTCATCTGCAGGTACGTACCTAAAATGCCACGATTTATAAGAGTATATATATATACTGATTGGAAAAGGTTAAGAGGTAGTGAACTCCCATCATCCAAGATAAATGCAGACCTAGAGACTTAAATGTGAAATCAGTGAGATGATTATGGAACGCTTTGAGGGGAGATGGGTCGTTTTTCTGGTCCTCCTTCTTCCTCATGCTTAGTCCCATTAGTTTTCAGATTTTATAATGTTCGACCCATTCATTTGACGATTTTAATACCTTTCTCCCTATTTCTTCGGAAATATTAAGACTTTTCGTATCATTTAGGTGTCAATATATTTCCTGGCGAGCGATAGCGAGCCTGTAAATTAAGAGGAACCGGCCTTCGGCCGGGAAATTTGTCTATCGAAAAATGTACAAATTTATCTTGAAGGAGAGT
Organism: Paralithodes platypus; assembly: GCA_032716605.1. Classification (NCBI taxonomy): domain Eukaryota; kingdom Metazoa; phylum Arthropoda; class Malacostraca; order Decapoda; family Lithodidae; genus Paralithodes; species Paralithodes platypus. The sequence continues at coordinate 8,237,351 of CM064485.1, forward strand.
CTTGGGGGATGTTTTTTTAAGCTTGATGGAGGATTAGGGAGGAAACTAAAAAGATAATAAAAGCTAAAAAATAAAGCAAATAAATACGCCCGTCCCCCCTTAATCGTGATGATATACTTGAAAGGTCACATTAACTACTTCCCCTTGACAGCTTCATTAAGATGATGACCTGACCTGTCTCACCTGGCTCCAGTTGACATGACCCTGTGACCCCTGACCTGACATGACGTGACCTATCAGTGATCTTCAGGAGGAAGTCTTTAATGAGAAAGTTGTAAGTGAACGTTCTGCAAGGAATTGTTGGTCTGTGGTCTAATTTCGTATATAATCTCTCTCTCTCTCTCCCTATATATATATAAATATATACGTATATATATATATATATATATATATATATATATATATATATATATATATATATATATATATACCGGTATATATATATATATACGGGTATAGATATTGGTATTCACAAATTAACCGAATAATTTAAATCAATATCATTATAATATTTATGTCATCGTTTGTTATTGCAAAAGCTCAATGAATGTGATTAATAAAGTACCGGTAGTTGTAATTGCATATTAATATACTAATTATATCTATATATAGCATTGCAAGCACATTATCATCAAACATACCTTGCACATAATTATTTTTAATGAGCCATCAAGTGTATGTAGCGAATAGTCTGTTCACATTAATTAGGCCAGGAATCTGAATAGGAGATGGGTGTATTTATTTGGTAATTTATGTATATTTGTAATATGTTTTTAGTTTCCTCCCTAGACCTCCATCAAACTTTAAAAAAATATCCATTAGATCCCCCTTCTAGATTAGATTAACATGTACTTTTTTCCGTAGCGACCGGTTCTTCCAAAATTACAGGCTCACTATCGTTCGCCAGGAAAAAAAAATCGACACCTAAATAGCACGAAAGATCTTAATATTGACAAAGAAAATGGGTGCAAGGTCTTAAAATCGCCAAATTAATGGGCCGAACGTCTTATAATCTGAAAACGAATGGGGCTAAGCATGAGGGAGAAGGTGGACCAGAAAAAACTACTCATCTCCCCTTAATTAACCCTAACTCTGGACGGGCTAGAGCAAACGGGCTGTCATTCTTCACATCCATTAACTTAAGGGGAGATTTCCACTTAAGGGATTTTTTTTCTCTGAATCGCTTTCTCTCTCATGTTTAGCCCCGTTGCTTTTTAATTTTAAGAAAGACGTTTGCTCCAGTAGTTTGTCGATCTTAAGAACTTTCGCCCCATTTCTGTAAATGTTAAGACCTTTTGTGCCATTCAGGTGTCTATTTTATCCTGGCGAGCGATAGCGAGCCTGTAATTTAAGAGGAACCGGCCTTCGGCCAGGAACTTTTTCTATCGATAAATGTACAAATTAATCTAGAAGGATGGTCTTGGGCAGGTGTTTTTTTTTAAAGTTTGATGGAGGTCTAATGAGGGAAAACAAACATAATAATAACAAGATATATAAATACGCCCAACCCCCCTTAACAGTAAATAAATACGCCCAACCCCCCTTAACAGTAAATAAATACGCCCAACCCCCCTTAACAGTAAATAAATACGCCCAACCCCCCTTAACAGTAAATAAATACGACCAACCCCCCTTAACAGTAAATAAATACGCCCAACCCCCCTTAACAGTAAATAAATACGACCAACCCCCCTTAACAGTAAATAAATACGCCCAACCCCCCTTAACAGTAAATAAATACGCCCAACCCCCCTTAACAGTAAATAAATACGCCCAACCCCCCTTAACAGTAAATAAATACGCCCAACCCCCCTTAACAGGAATAAATACGCCCAACCCCATCTTAACAGGAATAAATACGCCCAACCCCATCTTAACAGGAATAAATACGCCCAACCCCATCTTAACAGGAATAAATACGCCCAACCCCCCTTAACAGTAAATAAATACGCCCAACCCCCCTTAACAGTCCCAAAAGAAGGTGAATTAACTACTGCACAGCAAGAAACTCTCCTAATGCAATAATACACATTTTACCTTTCATAAATATAATCACGGAGACTAACGGACCTTGTGCAGAGAACGGTACATGGCATAGCTATTCCCGATATCTTGTAATAATGTAATAATAATGTAATAATGGAGCTTTATGTCGCCATTTTCTGAAACTTTTTACACATTCTACTCACTGCTGATAAGAAAGCAAATCGGGTTTAATTTGGTTCAACCGAGGTAAAGTAATAATTTGTGGTTATCAATAATTTGTAGGCTATATTTATGTCTTGGCTAAAGAAAGCAAATTCTTTCATACATTATTCTATTGTACTTTTATAATATATATATAGTGATTGATCGCCGAGCATAATGGTACTGAAGTGGTTATAATATGTTAGAAGCTCGACAACTTAACTTAAATGCCTGCCAAACTTCGCAAACAAAACGATAACAATAAACTTATATATTAGCCAAATGGAGATAACTATTGTCGGTTTGATTTCAGCTGACGGTAACTTGAATCCCTTAGTAGCTGATTTATCGATACTTAATGGAAAAATATGAAACTGGTGTGTCTCTGCATCACACCTAAATGGCAAGATAGGTCTTAAAATTTAAAACGAAATGGGACGAAAGGTCTTAAAATCGCCAAACAAATGGGCCGAACGACTAAAAATAAAAAACAATAATGGGACTAAACACGAGGGATAAAGGGGACCAGAAAACCTACCCTCTCCCCTTAATGTCTCTCCGTGTTACCGGCCGCTATATCATCTACTCCCTGATGATGAGATGTGGGCTTTTATACACTGATTAATTACGGATTCAACTAATAGCTACATTCCCACTGACGTCTTCTTTAGGTGCACCAGACTCGAATATATTCTTTCTCGTACTATTATGATTGTGTGTGTGTTCGCCGTAGCATCGGAAACTAGTGCGAAGGTAGATTATGTTAGGTAGTTTATTTCTTATGACTACAATTGCCCCTAATATTTAACGGAGAAATCGCTCGTATGACATGGCCTATATAATGTTAATCAGTTTCGTTATAGCCTATGTGTCCTTTTATTCACACACATACAGTATATCTTACAGTGTAGCTAAGAGAGAGAGAGAGAGAGAGAGAGAGAGAGAGAGAGGGAGGGAGAGGGAGAGAGAGAGAGAGAGAGAGAAGGGAGAGAGAGAAGGGAGAGAGAGAAGGGAGACAGGAGATGAGAGAGAGAGAGGAGGGGAGAGAGAGATAAGACGAGAGAGCGAGAGAGCTAGAGAGAGAGATAGAGAGAGTGAGAGAGAGAGAGCGAGAGAGAGAGAGAGAGAGAGAGAGAGAGAGAGAGAGATTAATGCAAGGGTCTATGAAATAAGAACATCTATCTATCTATCTATTGCCTGACGCCGTGATCCCCGAAGGGGTGGCCACGAACGAACCGCCCCCATGCACCTCTGTCCCCAGTCAGTCGACGCCCCTCCCCCCAACCAGCACCGCCTTCGTTCATGTAGTTCCTCACTCCATCCTTCCACCTCATATTCGGTCTACCTCTCCCCCTCTGTCCCTCCACCTCGCTCTCGTACACCCTCTTAGTCATTCTCTCGCTTTCCATACGTTCCATATGGCCGAACCATCTCAAGTTGTTCCTTTTCACACTTTCCAGCACATCTACCTCCACACCACACCTCCTTCTTACTTCCTCATTAGTCTGTCTATCCCTCCATGTAACTCCGCACGCACTCCTTAAGTAATTCATTTCCACTGCTCTCACTCTTGGTCTGAGTCTCTCAACCAACGTCCATGCTTCGCTTCCGTAAGTCAGTGTCGGGATTACCACACTGTCATGCAAGGACTTCTTCACTTCCATACTGACCACCCTATTTCTTGTTACTGCTTTTAGCGTTCCTACAACCCTCTTCCCCTGTTGTACCCTCTCCCGCACCTCTTCATCCATAGTCCCATCTTTACTCAACACACTGCCCAGATACTTAAAAGAGTTGACGATCTCAATAGCCTGACCGTTCAGCTTCACCTCACACTCTGTGACTTCACCCCTTTCGAAGACCATAACCTTGCTCTTCCCCATATTTACCTTCAAATTCCGTTTTTTCGCACACTGTTCCAAACTCATTTACCAGACCCTGCAACTCCCATTCATTATCACTCATCAGAACTGTATCATCCGCAAACAGCAGTATAGGTAGCTTCCACTCAATTCCCTCCCTTTTCAGCGATACACCAACATCCACTGCTCTTGATAGTATTTCTTTCATAACTCCATCCATATATACAGTAAACAACCACGGGGACATCACACACCCCTGTTTCAAACCAACATTCAGGTCAAAGAACTCGCTCTGCTCACTCTCCACACGTACTGCCGCCTTTGCACCCTCATACATGCTCTTCACTGCTTTCAGCAACTTGCCCTCTACTCCGTATATTCTAAGTACTTTCCACAAACCTTCTCTATCCACTCTGTCATAGGCCTTCTCTAAGTCCATAAAGGCAACATACACCTTTTGTTTCTTCTCCAGATACTTCTCCACAACACAATTCAGGGTAAAAATCTGATCTACACATCCTCTTCCCTTCCTAAAACCTCCCTGCTCGTCGCCTATCCATTTCTCCGTTCTCACTCTCACTCTCTCAATCACTACCCTACTGTATACCTTCCCTACTACGCTTAGAAGACATATTCCTCGGTGGTTACCACACACTCCTCTTTCCCCTTTGCCCTTAAGAACATACTGTATATAATTAGCCTTACAATTATCACTATTGCGTAAAAAAAAAAAAAAAAAAAAAAAAAAAAAAAAAAAAAAAAAAAATAGAGGAAAAAAAAAAAAAAGGAAAAGTGGGGATTGGGCCTGAGCATATAGATAGATAGATAGATAGATAGCGTATAAACACTCATTGGTCCGCACAAAGACAACATCTGGCATTCCCTTCTAGACAATACCACCCTTCATGTTCTTATACTAACTCAATACCATCATTCAATATCAAATACTCTCAATACCAAATTTAATAGCACCATGCATGTTCTTTATACCAACTCTTACTACCAAATACTTTCAATACCAAATACTCTCAATACCAAAAACTCTCAATATCATCATGCATGCTCATTAGTAAGCAATAGTCAATAATGGACAACACCTGGCCATCCCTTCCAGACAAAGCCATCTTGCATTCTTGTTTATTATGCAAGTCAATATGGAGATCATGCAGAACGCTCACTTATATATATATATATATATATATATATATATATATATATATATATATAATATATATATACATACATACATAATATATATATATATATACATACATACATAATATATACATACATACATACATACATACATACGAACATAAGAACACAAGAAAATGGGAGTCTGCAAAAAGCCGATCGGCCCACACAAGGCAGATCCCTGTCACACCCAACATACATACGTAATATATATATATATATATATACGGTGTGACAGTCAAGTACGATGCTAATTTTATAAGTTAAGTTTTTTTTTTACGTTAAGCTATTATTTATTTATTTTTTAATTCCTCCCTAGGCCTCCAGCAAGCTTGGTAAACAAATATAAATATATAAATAAATAAATAAACTTCATGATAAATATGTGCAATTATCTATAGAAAAACGTTAAGACCAAGGGCCGCTTCCTCCTAAATTCGCTTGCCATCAAAATATTGACACCTAAATGGCACAAAAGGTCTTAAAATCGCCAAACTAATGAGGCGAATGTCACAACTGCTAACACTAAACCGTAATGTTAACGTTCAAAATACCACCTAACCATTAAGATTAGTGGACCTTTCACGCATTTATGACGCAGAGGTTGCCAGATTAGCAATAATAAAGAGTTCTCTCACTCTTATAATTACCTCTCCAAAATTAGTTTTCTGCCCACAGCTAACTCAAAGACAACTGCAGAGGTTGAAGATAAAGGTTTCTAAATACCCCTGATGGTAACAAAGGCTTTAAAGTATCCCCAATAGGCTCAAAATTGCGTCATATGTCGGAGAGGGTTAAGAGGAGTGACCTGCTTTTTTCTCTTTCTTGGTTGTATCCATTCGGCCCCATTCAGGCAACTGTTTTAAGACGTTTATCCCCATTCACACGTCGATTTTTTCTTGGCAAGCGATAGTGAGCCAGCATTGTATGGAGAAATCCGGCTTCGCCAGAGACATTTTTCTATCGAAAAATGTACAAATTTAGCCTGCTGTCAAAAACATGATAAAAAATATGCTGGCTCGCTCCCGCTTGCCAGGACATAATCCACCCCTGGCTGGGGATAAACGTTTTAAAACAGTAGGCTGAATGGGGCCGAATGGATACAACCCAGAGAGGGAGAGAGAGAAAACAAAAACGAGGTGGGCCCCCTTAAGGTCTCATTATCGCAATTTAAAAGTGTAATATATAAAGTGTAAATAGCAATATCATAAAGTGAGCCTAAGTGTAAGAGTGACGTATACCGGCAATCAGCTGGGTATTATACACGTGTGTCAGATGCTTCCACTTGATGAACTCAGACAAAAGGATTATACCAAACTAGATCTCTCTCTCTCTCTCTCTCCATGGTTGGTTCACTAACAGCCTTATTTTGTGGGTATGTCTTCCACGTCTCACTCTGTCTTCAACACCATTGCACACATTTATCTCTCTCACGCATTTCTCTGTGTGTGTCTCTGTCTCTCTCTCTCTCTCTCTCTCTCTCACCTTCCCTTCTCTCTCTCTTGTGCGTCCTTTGTCTCTCCCTCTTTGGGCCTGTCTCCCTTCTCTTTCATCTTATATCCCCTTTGCTTCCTACAACACACCACCATCTCTCTCTCTCGCTCTCTCTCTGTATTTCGTTACCTATCTATATATTTATCTATCTATCAATATATCTGCCTATCTATCTATTCATCCATGTCTACCTACCTATATATATATATATCCATCTATCAATATACAGTATATACCGTATATATCAAGCAATCTATGGATATCTATGTAAACCTATACAGTATATCTATCTTTTTATATATATATACCTATCTATGTCTGCCTACCTATCTAGGCCTATCCATCTATCTAGTTGTGCAAGATTTCTTTGGCTATCAGTAATACATACTACACTTTGCAACAAGGGGGCTCCAATCTTGACACTATAATCTGACGCTATAGCTTTTCCATTAGATATTACAAATTGGGTTACAACACTTAAAAGCTGTATTGTGGTAATCCATTTGTAAAATGTCTTACTTAAGAAGCATCACGTCAGTCAATAAACCATTTTTTGTTTCTATATTCCAACTACTCCGGAACTTTTAATCAGCAAGAGTAATCATACTTATGTGCGTGCCATGCTGGATAGGCTAGCTACAAGTTGGCCAACTGTACGATAAACTGTATATAACTATAAGTAAGTATGGTAGTAAAAAAGGGTTAAGCGAGATAGTTCGAAGCCTGTTAATTGCTGGAGGCCCTTTTTAAACTGAATAAAATCTTATAACTGTGGCTAATATAGAAGTGTAATATCAAAGGTCTATGGAAAGTACTGAGAATATACCGGTAATGGAGTAAATGTTCAGTTGCTGGCAGCAGTGAAGAGCAGCTGTGCATATAAAGGATCAACAGAGCGAATTTTTTCATCCGAATTTTGGATTATAGCAGGGGTGTGTGATGTCCCCATGGTTGTTCAAGATATACATGGAGGAATTCATGAAATAATACAAGAATGAGCAGTGGAAGGCAGTGAGTGGAAATTGTCTGTGTTGTTGTGTGCTTATGATACAGTGCCCTGAAGATGATCAGAATAATCTATAACATCCAAGATAGGTTTGGCTAAGCTCCTGATTCACAAACAAAAATACTTTCCGCAAGGGAGGTGATATATCCTGAGATAGCTCTGAAGATCACTGATTATTGTAATAGCAGTGGTAGAGTGAGAGAGATGCAACATTGCGGCGTGTAGAGAGAGAGGATTACCTATTAACTTAATTATTACGTCCAGCTACTGGGTTGGGCAATACGAGTGTGTGGCAGTGTTAATTGAAGGTCATAACTCGTCTTGTTATATTACCATTATAAGTGTCTGGGAGTCTGTGTGCTGGGCTCTTAGGGGGAGGGGTTGGGTTTTTTCTGGACCCCCTTCTCCCTCGTGTTTAACCCCATTAGTTTTGACATTTTAATATTGTCCACCCCATTAGTTTGGCTATTTTAAGACCTTTTGCCCCCATTTCAAGACTTTTCGTGACATTTAGGTGTCGATTATTTCCTGGCGAGTAATAACGAGCCTGTAATTTATTAGACTGGGGCAATTTTCTACCGTTTTTTTTTTTTTTTTTTTTTTTAGGTACATTTCTAAGCTTGATGGAGGTCTAGGAAGGAAACTAATGAAACGATAGATAAATAAACACATTTAAAAAAATGCTCCCCTTAAGTGTGTGGGCGTTTGTGTGCTGGTGTCTTAAACAAGGTCAAATTAATTGTACAGTATAGTCATTCCTAAACATGCTTGGCCCTCTTGTATTCTTATGCAAGTTCAATCATCCATTTATGGTATGATGTAATTTGCTTTATGTTATGTGATAGATGTGGTACTTCTCGCTTATTACTGAACCATATTTAATGATCTTTCACATACATATACTCTGATCTATTCTCTAGGCCGTAACGGAGCCCTTTTTTCAAATTTGGCCCTGTGCGTCACGCCACGCTCCTCTGACTTATATTCAGTTTGGGTTTGTTATCATAAGGTGTTCTAGTAATCTGGACCACGATTGTACTATAGGCCATTTAATTTCAGCTGAAAATTTGACAGTTTACTCTGGTAATCATTTGTCATTAGTTTACAGCTTAGGAAGGATCTGTGTGAATAATAAAGGTAAAGATCTCAATTAAACCTCTGACTTCTATATACTCTTCCTAATCTAACTATATCTATCTATCTATTACCGGACGCCGTGATCCCCAAACGGGTGACCACGAATGAATCGCCCATGCATTTCTGTCCCCAGTCAGTTGACGCCCCTCCTCCCATCCAGGACCGCTTTCACGCATATACTTCTTAGCTCCATCCTTCCACCTCTCTCTCTTTGTCCTTCCACTTCACTCTTGTACACTCTCTTACTCATTCTCTCGCTCCCCATACGTTCCACATGGCCGAACCATCTCAAGGTGTTACTTTTCACTTTCCAGCACATCTACATCCACACCACACCGCTCTCATACTTCCTCATTCGTCTGTCTACCCTTCCATCTAACTCCGCACGCACTTCTCAAGTAACTCATTTGCACCCCTCTCACTCTTGGTTTGTGTCTCTCAGACAACGTCTATGCTTCACTCTCGTACTTCAATGTCGGGATTACCACACTATCATGCAAGGACTTCTTTACTTCCATGCTGACCACCCTATTTCTTGTTACTGCTTTCAGCATTCCTACAACCCTCTTCACCTGTTGCACCCTCTCCCGCACTTCTTCACCCATACTCCCATCTTTACTCAACACACTGCGCAAATACTTGAATGAGCTGACATTCTCCATAGCCTGACAGTTCAACCTCACCTCACACTCTGTGACTGCACCCCTTTCAAAGACCATAACCTAACTTTTTCCCACATTTACTTTTAGATTCCGATTTTCACACACTGTTCCAAATATTTACCAGGCCCTGCAACTCCCATTCACTATCGCTCATAAGAACTGTATCGTCATCAAACAGCAGTACAGGCAACTTCCACTCATTACCTTCCCTTATCAGCGGTACAAAAACATCCACTGCTCTTCCTTGTATTTCTTTCATGACTCTATCCATATACTGTATATATTGAACAACCATGGGGACATCACACACCCTTGCTTTAACCCAACATCAGATGAAAGAACTCGCTCTGTTCATTCTCCACATGTACCGACGCCTTTGAACCCTCTTCGCTCCTTTCAAAAACTTGCCAGCTACTCCGTATATTTTCAGTACTTTCCACAGACCTTCCAATCAACTCTGTCTTAGGCCTTCTCCAAGTCCATAAAGGCAGCATACAACTTATGTCCCTTCTCCAGCTATTTCTCCACAACACATTTCAAGGCAAAAATCTGGTCTACACATCCTCTTCCCTTCCTAAACCTGCCCTGCTCATCACCTACCCATTTATCCGTTCTCGTTCTCACTCTCTCGATCACTACCCTACTGTAAGTTTTCCCTACTACGCTTAGAAGACATATTCCCCGATGATTACCACACACTCCTCTTTCCCCTTTACCCTTATACAGGGGGACTATTATGCCTGTCTTCCAGTCATCAGGCACACTTCCCTTCTCCCATGCTAGTTTACATATTTTCCATACCCATTCAATCACTATTTCACCACCATACCTCAGTATTTCTCCACACACTCCATCTATTCCTGATGCTTTCCCCATCTTCACTATTTTCAAGGCTTCACACACTTCTGACCTCCTCCTCCACTACTTCTCTTCTTCTCCCTCCCATACCCCATCCAACTCTGAATAAAGTCGTTTAATAATAGCCAGAACACAAGCAAATGCGTAATCGTATCTTCTAGGAGTAAACTAGGTATTGCGAACATTTTGTAACGAAATAAGGTACTAATTATGAAAACTTGGCATTATTGTGAGGCAGAGATGTAGTACTTTCATATTTTTGTCATTAACCCTTTGAGCACGATGACGTAATTTTCATATTCTGGTTACCATTGGACGATTTTATATAATTGTTATCTACCTCTAGGACTCAAAGGGGTAAATACGATCTCAATAAACCCTTTGACTAACATATGTCCTTCATAAACTGTATATAATCGTCATATTTAAGCAAGAATCAAGGTAAATAGGCGTCATTATGCTGAAGGGGAGTAAATACGATCTCAATAAACCCTCTGAATAACATAGGTCCTTCTTAAACTGTATATAATCGTCAAACTTCAGCCAGGATCAATGTATAAAGGCGTCATCATGCTGAAGAGTTAAGTATCGATAAATCAGCTGCTAAGGGATTTAATTTACCGTCAGCTGTAAACAGACTATAGGGCCAGACGTATACCCTCTATCTGTACTGTACCCTGTTCATTATAGGTAGGCTAGACATCTTAACTCTTAACCTCTGTAACTAAACCCGTACAATACCAGAGATGTCTCTTTTATTTGATTTCAACATTTAGACGATTGTATGAAGCTCAGAGAAGATATATATGGTATCTAAAAGTATGGATTGAAATAGTTCGAAGCCTATTAATTGGTAGAGGTCCTTCCTAAACCGAGTATAATCGTTTAGTAGTAGCCAGGATAAAGTTAAAAAGTCGTCGCCGGTACAGTAGGGGTTAAAAAGGACTAGAAATTGAGTTAATTTTTCTACCAATTCACAAGTCAATTAGGGAATAGGTGTAGAATTTTACAGCCCATTTTCTCTAGAAGTTGAAAATAAGTGATTACCTAACTGTCGTTTTGGTCAAACTTCGTGCTCTACTTCCATAATTATATTGTTCAACATCAAGAAGTGTTTGTTAATAAAGTGTCATTATTATTTGTTCTTGAAATATATGTGAAATAGTGCAAGTTCCCTTCCATGTTATGCTTCCGGCAACACAATGGGCCCTAGGTTCTTAGTTAAGTTAACTGGCAAAGAACTATCACCATCCCCAGTTCACTAGCTACAAACTACATCTAAATAATGATAATGATTAATGTCAGGTATTTTTATTAAGCGCAATTTCTCTCCTTTGAGATTCAATAGCGCTGTAGCAGCCATCAGAGACCAATACCCATCACCTAGCTCAAGGACACTGTAACCAACCAGGGTTAGTGGACAAATCTTCACACCTAATAGCGGCGCGATTGCCCGACTCCTGGGTAGGAAGTCAATACACTATCCACTAGACCAGCCGGCTGGCTGGTTTTGGTCTTAGATATTAGAATTTAACCCTTTCGGTGCGGTGAGATCTATAAGTAAGAATACGCCTTGGCGGCTAATTACCTGCAAATTCTGCTCAATATACATTGCCCTAGCACCATATCTGAAGGCCAGACCGAATTCTAACGAGTTCTAATAAAAACATTTGGTTGAATTCTCCCTATGTCTTAATTAATGTATTAATTCCAAGCCACGCAACCTTGAAAATATGGAAGGAAAGTGTTTCGTGAAAAATCAAGTGTTTTCACAAAATTATTATGATTCATTCTTTTATATAATACGGATACTTTTAATAGCTTATTGAAGGTGGTAAGGGTATCTTGCGCTTTGTGATGCGCTCGGGATCTGTTTAGTGCGCGAGTTTGCCACCAGAGTCGAGCAAGAGTTGATGGAGGGTAGACATGCGGTCCTTCGCTCCCGATATATCACCCACAACTCTATGCTCCGGGAATTTATACCAACCTAAACCTTCCCGCATCATTCTCCAGTTATGCACACTAACTAGGATTTCAAGTGAAGCTATCTGGTGATGATAAGTGTCGAAAGAGCCATGGAGTTTGTGTGTTGGCTGACTGTCTGGTCTACTGAGAGAGAGAGTTATCCTTGTAAGTTATTCATTAATTAATGTTCATTTCAAAATGCTTTATGTTGACAGTCACATTTGCAGGATATATATTTGTACTAGAGTTAAGGTATTTATTAGGAATATGTAAAGGTATGTCATGCATATTAAGGAATTATTGGAATAGCCTACTAGCCTATATTCACTTTCTGTACCTAGTTTAACTTTGATTTACAGTGTTCACTGATGGCTGTAAGTTATACATTGTTAAGTTGTACAATAGGCAAAATATTGAATTATTATTTGGGTATATATATTTCTACTTTATTTGCAATATTTATTGATAGTTTTACTGTATATATTATTGAAATGTACTATCACCTGCAGTAATGATTGATTTAGCTTTTGCATGCAGTTTTGTTCCACTGATTTCTATATAGGCTGCTGTACTGTATGTATCTTTGCCTGGGGCCTTTTTCCTCAAGGGGGTGGCCATGAGTAAATCGCTTTCCCCGGGTGATGCATTTGATTCTGTAGCTTGATTCTTTAGTTTATTAAGATGTTTAGATTAAGTTGATGCTTCCTGATTTCTTATGTGTCCATTATCTGAAGCTTTTTGTAATGAAATTAAGTGACTCCAGACTATTATATATTAATTCATACTAATAGATGGTTTATCATTAAATAGTTGTACTTTGCATTTATGTAACAATGTTATACTGGTGACTTATATATGATTGTGTTACAGGTCGAAACTTTTATCAATAAACGTTCTCGTCTGGACTACACTCGTCTCAGTAACCTGCGTAACAGAAAGTTTCCTCCCACTGGCCTTGCTCAAAACCAGTCACCAAACATATTTCCCATCTATATCTTCCATCTTCATATTTTACGCTCGGTTAACTAGCTAAAATAATTAGTTATTTTATCAACTGTGTTTGTTAGACAGTATGAGTTATGGCCTGTAACATGAAATGAACCTGACATACATACCTGGTATATACCTGTCACAAATAAATGTAGAAGTTACACTGTGTTATTGTATTTCAGCTTCTAAAACACCTCTTGCTTGGACACACATACTCCCTTAACTAATGCTTAGAGCAGACTGATATTTTGTAAATATATGTGGCAAGCTTGGAAGCACCTGCAAGCATCTGGCATTAAGCGGACTGGTTGGTCCAACCAACTTGGCCGTTAATAACAAACCGTACGGGTATGTCGCCCGCAGTATAGGCTTTTGTTACATAGCACGTACCAGTAAGTCGACTGCAGTGATTGGGTTAATGTTAGTAGTATCCAGTAGCTTTTAAGTGTCCCACCAGAACCAGACACGCATCTTGTGTGCGTACACAGCACTACGCTTGGTTAATTTATTAAATACATACTGATGCAACAGACTCCTAGTATGCCACTAGATAAAACATAAGTCTGGAAAGTCCCTATGCCCTGTAATAATAACATAAATATTACTAATACTAATAATCGAATAACATGCTCCCCTCTCACCTTGAACAGAAGGTGCAGAAACTGGCAGCCCCAATGGCCCATCTCAACCCAGAGCAGATCCGAGACTAGAACACTTCCGTCTAAAACATACGCCACGGAACAAGTCTCGCGGGTAGGTAATTGTGGGGGCCGTGTTAAAGACTCTTAGCTACACCTAGGGAGTATGTGGGGTACAGGGCTTGATGATGATGATATTTTTGTTGTTGTTGTTATTGACATTGGTGCTGTTATTGCCGTGTTAGAGATTCTTAGCAACACCCAGGGAGCGTTGTGGGTACAGGGAATGAGGGTGCTATTCTTTGTTACGGTGTTGATGCTGTTCTTGTTGTTGATGATGCCGTTGTATAGATAGCAAACCACCAGAGATGTAGGAGGTACAGTGCTGGATTATGTTTTGATGTGTTTTCTTGTTGTTGCTGGCTTTGTCTTTTCATGCCGAGCGAGAGATTCTTAGCAGCCACCAGAGGAGATGTGTGGGGTAGCGTACAGGACTTTGATGCTGATGTTTTGTTCAAGCTACTACCGCTGGTGTTATTCCTGCTATTGTAGTCCTTGTTGCTGTTGTTGTCCTTGTTGCAGTTGCTAGTGTTGTTATGGTTCCTGATACTGAGGTTATTAAAGTTATCATTCCTCTTGTCTTCTACAGTTCTTGTCTGACCCGTCCTCCTCGCGTTCAACCTGAAATATATACAATATCTTAACATATAGATACAATAGACGCAGATAGAGGTTATACAAACGTGTTTTTGTGGCTTATAGGTGTGTGTGTGTGTGTGTGTGTGTCCCCCGAAATGGTCACAACCAGAACGGCCAGTCATGTAACCTAATCTTGCAAGTATTAAAGTTAGCCAAACTGAACCTAATCTAACTTAACAAATCAACCCAAATGTTACCTTAACTAACTGAACAGAATCAAGCGTAGCCTAATCATACCGCCTATGCCTTGGTAGTTGCCGCACTAGTCGTGAAAAGTATAAAACATTACACTATTCCCAATCATAGACTAAGGTCTGATCACTTACATAATATATTACTCGATTATTTCTCATTACTAAACTAAACTTAACCCTTCCCGTAGGATGTCTTTTTCCACTTAATTCAGGCTAACAGTAGATTATTGTATTCAGCTTTGGACGACCCTCTACGGATCATGAAGGTAAGTATATCCCATTTAACGCTCTGACTTCCAAGATTCCTTCCTAAGCTAATCAAAATCGTCAACTGATAGCCAGAATACAAGGAAGAAACGCGTCATTAACCTGTTGATGGTTATGCCGCGTTTTAGCAGTTTATCTACGATTTTATTTAGGGTAGGAAGCGTATATGGCAGTCAGGGTTTATTGGGCCAGTCTTTGTCCTTTTAACTCCCACAGATCCTTCCTAAGCTGTATATAATCGCGTAATGATAGCCAGAATAATCCACAAGGGTAGGCTACAAATACTGAAAGGGTTAAGATAAAAACGCCTTGATGTAACTCACCTTGTATATTGCTAGCTAGTTTAAAGAGGTTTTTGTTTTGTTTTGCTGAATCTCCTTCTCCCTGGGATAATCAAGGAATAGGTTCTCATTATAAAAACCTCAGAACTATTTTGTGTATTTTACTTCTACGAAAATTGGGTAGCCTACAGTCAAGATATTCTCCTGTTGCTTACCCAGGACCGTACCCTAAACAACTCTGCCTCACCAACCTATAAACCACTTATCAGTTTCAGGTTACCCAATTTTCGTAGAAGTAAAATACACAAAATATTATTGGCTACATAAAAATGTGTATGTCCATGAAACTATTTACATGAATATACAACTGAAGGAAAAGCTTGATAACAAGTCTGGTTAACAGATTTAAACTTCCCGCCTCAGGAACACTCTCTCCCTCTCCCTCCCCAACCACCACATTTACTAAATTCCCTGAACATATAGGCTACTTCAAATGTAGTACATGCCTTATATTACATGTACTTAAGTGTTATACTATCTTTTATATGTGGTTAAACAGTCTAATGTCATTTAATTTTCAAATAGAATTCGTGTACTGAAGTGTCAATGTTCGTTTGGGCATCAGTTGACTTGGATACAGATGCATTTTTGGTTAATGCTTGTTTGTATTGCAGAATATCAATGCTAAACGGCATTTACAAAATTTAGAATAGAAGACACTATTATACTTTGTAGATATGATGAGTCAACTAATTACAATGAAACGGTTATTGTAATTGTTATCACAAGCAACCTACGAAATGAAACACATTCACTCCAACCAATCACGAGACATTACCGCGCAGTTGCCACATCTACGATTCTAGAGTATCAGTTGGAAATAAATCAAGTATAGGCTAGGCTATTCACAATCGAAGAAAACGGTACCGGTATCCAAGGTTTAGCCTAGTAGGCCTATTCTCTATTATATATCACTCAACCAGGCAAGGTTATATATATATATATATATATATATATATATATATATATATTAAAATATCAGAGAAATGCAACACTACGCCTTCACCATATATATATATAGGCTATATATATATAGGCTCTATACAGTATATACATAGGCAACACCACGCCTTCACCACCACCAAGCGATTTTCCCGCACTTCTCACCACACCAAGATGTGTCAGAGTAGCTGCCATAGATGTGACACGCAAAGGTCTTAAAAATTAGGCGAATATGTTTGTATCAAAACTAGCCTAATGGGGATAAACATGAGGGAGAAGGGGGTTCAGAAACATTAAAAGAAAATATCATCCATGTATGATTCTCTATTGCACTTCAGTATACTGTAATTCCCTGCCAAGCTCAATATAGCCAACACTAATATACCTATAGGCCTAAGCCTAACTCGTCTTCAATATTTCTAGCTAGTTTCCGAAATGTTAAGAGGTTTTTAGTTTGCTCCCTAGACCTCTAGCCTATCAAGCTTTTTAATTTTTCGGTAGAAAAATTTGGCCGGTGTCCTCCTAAATTGCCTGAAATGTATAGGCCTACTATAGGCCTACATTGGTTAAGAAATGTGGCGAAAAGTCTTAAAATCGCCAAACTAATGGGGCAAACGTCTTTAAATCTAAACTTTTGTGACTAAACATGAGGGAGAAGGGGGACCAAATGAAATAGAAAAGCCTCCTCAATGTAGCGAAGAATAATGATAACGGTAGAAAATTGCCCTGGTCGAAGGACAGTTCTTACTGTCTTGATAGTGTACATTTAATGGTTAGTGCGCAGAATTTCGTTGCGAGTATCCTAGGTTCGAATCCTTGGAGTACAAGTATTCATTAGTTTCTTAATAAGGTATATTTGTAAGTAAATTGGTGAGTTGGTGATAATGATATTACAGGCTCGCTATCGCTCGAAAAAAATGGAGCGAACGTCTTCAAATTTCAAAACTAATGGGACTAAGAATGAGGGGGAAGGGGGTACAGGAATACAAAATACCTTCCCTTAAACCTAAGTAGGCCTATTCGATATTAACAATCAAAGATGGTGATTGGGTCCGATATCTTATAACTTTTGTGTTTTCAGTTCGAAGCTTAATTCCCCTTACTAACACCTTAAAGTAACTCACCTCGCGTAGTTCTAGCGATTGTACCCCTCTAAAGTCCAATAAAGCCACCAATACCACACTAAATAAAGAAAACTGTCGAGAACAAAGATGGCGCCGCCGCCCCTGGCCGAGGTGCGACAAAAATGAATTTCCCGCCTAGCGGCCTAGTGTCTCGGTGACGTCATCAACAGCAGCGTTGCCAATCTAGCGACAGTACTCGTTTTCTATCACTAGCGGAAACAAATTATCCCTTAGCACCGTTTTTATATAATACCTAAAGGACAAATCAATCCCTTAGCAGTTCATTTCTGCATACTTTAATATTTACAGGCATTATAGGAACTTCCCGCCCAGTGACTTGGTGACTATATTCGTTTTCTTTCACCTAGCGGAAAATGTTATCCCAAACACTGTTTTTATGGATACTTAATGGACAAATTTATCCCTTAGCAGCTATTTGTTTCGTATGTATCACCAACGCGTAAGTCGTCTAATGAAAAGAATAAACTGTCAAAATGCGTCATGATCTACAAAGAGCTAGGCTATACTAGTTTTCTTTCACCTAGCGGGAAATGTTATCCCTTAGCGGATTTAGCTATACGTAGCCTAATGGCAAAATTAATGCCTTAGCAGCTGATTTCTCAATATTTACAGGGTAAATATGAAAGTACTATAATAGTATGCCACCGTCCCTTAATCATACCAATGCTTGGCAAGCGATAGCTAGCCTGCAATTTCGGAGGAACAGGTCTTCGGTCAGGGCATGTAGGCCTTTATTTTTTTATCGAGCGAACCTCTTGAAATCTCAAACATTGAGGGAGAAAGAGGACCAGAAAAAACATATAACCTCCCCTTAAAACTAAGTATTTAATATTAACAATCAAAGAAGATAGTAGGCCTATTCTCGTCTGATTCCTTATATAACTATAATTTCACATTTTGAATGTTAATTCTCCCTAATTACCCCTTACTGGAACTCACCTCGCGTAGTTCTAGCGATTGTACCCTTCTAAAGTCATATAAAACCACCAATACCGCACTAAATATAGAAAACTGTCGAGAACAAAGATGGCGCCGCCGCCCCTGGTCGAGGTGCCACAAATATGAATTTCCCGCCTAGCGGCCTAGTGTCTCGGTGACGTCATCAACACCAGCGTTGCCAATCTAGCGACTTTGAAGCTATATTCGTTTTCTCTATCACTAGCGGAAACAAATTATCCCTTAGCACCGTTTTTATATATACCTAAAGGACAAATTAATCCCTTAGCAGTTCATTTCTGCATACTTTAATAATTACAGGCATTATAGGAATTTCCCGCCCAGTGACTTGGTACCTATACTCCTTTTCTTTCACCTAGCGGAAAATGTTATCCCAAACACTGTTTTTATCGATACTTAATGGACAAATTTATCCCTTAGCAGCTATTTGTTTCGTATGTATCACCAACGCGTAAGTCGTCTAATGAAAAGAATAAACTGTCAAAATGCGTCATGATCTACAAAGAGCTAGGCTATACTAGTTTTCTTTCACCTAGCGGGAAATGTTATCCCTTAGCGGATTTAGCTATACGTAGCCTAATGGAAAAATTAATGCCTTAGCAGCTCATTTCTCCATATTTACAGGGAAAATATGAAAGTACTATAATAGTATGCCACCGTCCCTTAATCATACCAATGCTTGGCAAGCGATAGCTAGCCTGCAATTTCAGAGGAACAGGTCTTCGGTCAGGGCATGTAGGCCTATATTTTTGTATCGAGCGAACCTCTTGAAATCTCAAACATTGAGGGACAAAGAGGACCAGAACAAAACATATAACCTCCCCTTAAAACTAAGTATTTAATATTAACAATCAAAGAAGATAGTAGGCCTATTCTGGTCTGATTCCTTATATAACTATAATTTCACATTTTGAATGTTAATTCTCCCTAATTACCCCTTACTGGAACTCACCTCGCGTAGTTCTAGCGATTGTACCCTTCTAAAGTCATATAAAACCACCAATACCGCACTAAATATAGAAAACTGTCGAGAACAAAGATGGCGCCGCCGCCCCTGGTCGAGGTGCCACAAATATGAATTTCCCGCCTAGCGGCCAAGTGTCTCGGTGACGTCATCAACAGCAGCGTTGCCAATCTAGCGACTTTGAAGCTATTTTCGTTTTCTCTATCACTAGCGGAAACAAATTATCCCTTAGCACCGTTTTTATATATACCTGAAGGACAAATTAATCCCTTAGCAGTTCATTTCTGCATACTTTAATAATTACAGGCATTATATGATATATGATATATCATATGAAATATATTACCACCTGGTTTTCTTAATCACCTAGCGGAAAATGTTATCCCAAACACTGTTTTTATGGATACTTAATGGACAAATTTATCCCTTAGCAGCTATTTGTTTCGTATGTATTACCAACGTGTAAGTCGTCTAATGAAAAGAATACACTGTCAAAATGCGTCATGATCTACAAAGAGCTAGGCTATACTAGTGTTCTTTCACCTAGCGGGAAATGTTATCCCTTAGCGGATTTAGCTATACGTAGCCTAATGGAAAAATTAATGCCTTAGCAGCTCATTTCTCCATATTTACAGGGAAAATATGAAAGTACTATAATAGTATGCCACCGTCCCTTAATCATACCAATGCTTGGCAAGCGATAGCTAGCCTGCAATTTCGGAGGAACAGGTCTTCGGTCAGGGCATGTAGGCCTTTATTTTTTTATCGAGCGAACCTCTTGAAATCTCAAACATAGAGGGAGAAAGAGGACCAGAAAAAACATATAACCTCCCCTTAAAACTAAGTATTTAATATTAACAATCAAAGAAGATAGTAGGCTTATTCTGGTCTGATTCCTTATATAACTATAATTTCACATTTTGAATGTTAATTCTCCCTAATTACCCCTTACTGGAACTCACCTCGCGTAGTTCTAGCGATTGTACCCTTCTAAAGTCATATAAAACCACCAATACCGCACTAAATATAGAAAACTGTCGAGAACAAAGATGGCGCCGCCGCCCCTGGCCGAGGTGCCACAGATGTGAATTTCCCGCCTAGCGGCCTAGTGTCTCGGTGACGTCATCAACACCAGCGTTGCCAATCTAGCGACTTTGAAGCTATATTCGTTTTCTCTATCACTAGCGGAAACAAATTATCCCTTAGCACCGTTTTTATATATACCTAAAGGACAAATTAATCCCTTAGCAGTTCATTTCTGCATACTTTAATAATTACAGGCATTATAGGAATTTCCCGCCCAGTGACTTGGTACCTATACTCCTTTTCTTTCACCTAGCGGAAAATGTTATCCCAAACACTGTTTTTATGGATACTTAATGGACAAATTTATCCCTTAGCAGCTATTTGTTTCGTATGTATCACCAACGCGTAAGTCGTCTAATGAAAAGAATAAACTGTCAAAATGCGTCATGATCTACAAAGAGCTAGGCTATACTAGTTTTCTTTCACCTAGCGGGAAATGTTATCCCTTAGCGGATTTAGCTATACGTAGCCTAATGGAAAAATTAATGCCTTAGCAGCTCATTTCTCCATATTTACAGGGAAAATATGAAAGTACTATAATAGTATGCCACCGTCCCTTAATCATACCAATGCTTGGCAAGCGATAGCTAGCCTGCAATTTCGGAGGAACAGGTCTTCGGTCAGGGCATGTAGGCCTTTATTTTTTTATCGAGCGAACCTCTTGAAATCTCAAACATAGAGGGAGAAAGAGGACCAGAAAAAACATATAACCTCCCCTTAAAACTAAGTATTTAATATTAACAATCAAAGAAGATAGTAGGCCTATTCTCGTCTGATTCCTTATATAACTATAATTTCACATTTTGAATGTTAATTCTCCCTAATTACCCCTTACTGGAACTCACCTCGCGTAGTTCTAGCGATTGTACCCTTCTAAAGTCATATAAAACCACCAATACCGCACTAAATATAGAAAACTGTCGAGAACAAAGATGGCGCCGCCGCCCCTGGTCGAGGTGCCACAAATATGAATTTCCCGCCTAGCGGCCTAGTGTCTCGGTGACGTCATCAACACCAGCGTTGCCAATCTAGCGACTTTGAAGCTATATTCGTTTTCTCTATCACTAGCGGAAACAAATTATCCCTTAGCACCGTTTTTATATACCTAAAGGACAAATTAATCCCTTAGCAGTTCATTTCTGCATACTTTAATAATTACAGGCATTATAGGAATTTCCCGCCCAGTGACTTGGTGACTATACTCCTTTTCTTTCACCTAGCGGAAAATGTTATCCCAAACACTGTTTTTATCGATACTTAATGGACAAATTTATCCCTTAGCAGCTATTTGTTTCGTATGTATCACCAACGCGTAAGTCGTCTAATGAAAAGAATAAACTGTCAAAATGCGTCATGATCTACAAAGAGCTAGGCTATACTAGTTTTCTTTCACCTAGCGGGAAATGTTATCCCTTAGCGGATTTAGCTATACGTAGCCTAATGGAAAAATTAATGCCTTAGCAGCTCATTTCTCCATATTTACAGGGAAAATATGAAAGTACTATAATAGTATGCCACCGTCCCTTAATCATACCAATGCTTGGCAAGCGATAGCTAGCCTGCAATTTCAGAGGAACAGGTCTTCGGTCAGGGCATGTAGGCCTATATTTTTGTATCGAGCGAACCTCTTGAAATCTCAAAAATTGAGGGACAAAGAGGACCAGAAAAAACATATAACCTCCCCTTAAAACTAAGTATTTAATATTAACAATCAAAGAAGATAGTAGGCCTATTCTGGTCTGATTCCTTATATAACTATAATTTCACATTTTGAATGTTAATTCTCCCTAATTACCCCTTACTGGAACTCACCTCGCGTAGTTCTAGCGATTGTACCCTTCTAAAGTCATATAAAACCACCAATACCGCACTAAATATAGAAAACTGTCGAGAACAAAGATGGCGCCGCCGCCCCTGGTCGAGGTGCCACAAATATGAATTTCCCGCCTAGCGGCCAAGTGTCTCGGTGACGTCATCAACAGCAGCGTTGCCAATCTAGCGACTTTGAAGCTATTTTCGTTTTCTCTATCACTAGCGGAAACAAATTATCCCTTAGCACCGTTTTTATATATACCTGAAGGACAAATTAATCCCTTAGCAGTTCATTTCTGCATACTTTAATAATTACAGGCATTATATGATATATGATATATCATATGAAATATATTACCACCTGGTTTTCTTAATCACCTAGCGGAAAATGTTATCCCAAACACTGTTTTTATGGATACTTAATGGACAAATTTATCCCTTAGCAGCTATTTGTTTCGTATGTATTACCAACGTGTAAGTCGTCTAATGAAAAGAATACACTGTCAAAATGCGTCATGATCTACAAAGAGCTAGGCTATACTAGTGTTCTTTCACCTAGCGGGAAATGTTATCCCTTAGCGGATTTAGCTATACGTAGCCTAATGGAAAAATTAATGCCTTAGCAGCTCATTTCTCCATATTTACAGGGAAAATATGAAAGTACTATAATAGTATGCCACCGTCCCTTAATCATACCAATGCTTGGCAAGCGATAGCTAGCCTGCAATTTCGGAGGAACAGGTCTTCGGTCAGGGCATGTAGGCCTTTATTTTTTTATCGAGCGAACCTCTTGAAATCTCAAACATAGAGGGAGAAAGAGGACCAGAAAAACATATAACCTCCCCTTAAAACTAAGTATTTAATATTAACAATCAAAGAAGATAGTAGGCTTATTCTGGTCTGATTCCTTATATAACTATAATTTCACATTTTGAATGTTAATTCTCCCTAATTACCCCTTACTGGAACTCACCTCGCGTAGTTCTAGCGATTGTACCCTTCTAAAGTCATATAAAACCACCAATACCGCACTAAATATAGAAAACTGTCGAGAACAAAGATGGCGCCGCCGCTCCTGGTCGAGGTGCCACAAATATGAATTTCCCGCCTAGCGGCCTAGTGTCTCGGTGACGTCATCAACACCAGCGTTGCCAATCTAGCGACTTTGAAGCTATATTCGTTTTCTCTATCACTAGCGGAAACAAATTATCCCTTAGCACCGTTTTTATATATACCTAAAGGACAAATTAATCCCTTAGCAGTTCATTTCTGCATACTTTAATAATTACAGGCATTATAGGAATTTCCCGCCCAGTGACTTGGTACCTATACTCCTTTTCTTTCACCTAGCGGAAAATGTTATCCCAAACACTGTTTTTATCGATACTTAATGGACAAATTTATCCCTTAGCAGCTATTTGTTTCGTATGTATCACCAACGCGTAAGTCGTCTAATGAAAAGAATACACTGTCAAAATGCGTCATGATCTACAAAGAGCTAGGCTATACTAGTTTTCTTTCACCTAGCGGGAAATGTTATCCCTTAGCGGATTTAGCTATACGTAGCCTAATGGAAAAATTAATGCCTTAGCAGCTCATTTCTCCATATTTACAGGGAAAATATGAAAGTACTATAATAGTATGCCACCGTCCCTTAATCATACCAATGCTTGGCAAGCGATAGCTAGCCTGCAATTTCAGAGGAACAGGTCTTCGGTCAGGGCATGTAGGCCTATATTTTTGTATCGAGCGAACCTCTTGAAATCTCAAAAATTGAGGGACAAAGAGGACCAGAACAAAACATATAACCTCCCCTTAAAACTAAGTATTTAATATTAACAATCAAAGAAGATAGTAGCCCTATTCTGGTCTGATTCCTTATATAACTATAATTTCACATTTTGAATGTTAATTCTCCCTAATTACCCCTTACTGGAACTCATCTCGCGTAGTTCTAGCGATTGTACCCTTCTAAAGTCATATAAAACCACCAATACCGCACTAAATATAGAAAACTGTCGAGAACAAAGATGGCGCCGCCGCCCCTGGCCGAGGTGCCACAGATGTGAATTTCCCGCCTAGCGGCCTAGTCTTGGTGACGTCATCAACAGCAGCGTTGCCAATCTAGCGACTTGGAAGCTATTACTCGTTTTTTATCAGCGGAAAATGTTAATTTTCTTAGCACCGTTTTTATTTGATACTTAATGGGCAAATTAATCACTTAGCAGTTCATGTATCCATTCTTATAGGAACAAATATGAGTCATGTCCCTGATTAATAGTAATGCCTGGTTTTCACAATTAGCAATACATTTTGGTACACATTTGTTTGTATAAAAGCGGAGTAATCTAATGTGATTACGGTACATAGACAGCTAATTGACACACACACACACAGCCCGTAGCCTAGTAGGTAGAGCTCTCGTCTCACACACGAGGGGTCGGGGGTTCAATCCCCGGCCGGGCGAGACAAATTGGGCTTGTCTCCTTTCATGTGTTAGCCTCAGTTCACCTAGCTGTAAATAGGTACCTGGAATAAGTGAACGACGTTGTGACATCCCATCTGGGGTTGGCAAAAATGGTACAAGGCGAGATGGGTATAATATGGTTCACGTAAGCTGATGGCTACCTAAGCCTTCGGGCGAGACGGTACCGTCTATAGTGAGAATGGTACCATACAGATCCACCCTAAGCCTTCGTTTCCGGTGTCGCCAATTGGCTAAAACTACAGACTACACACACATCCACAGCCATTCCAACGATACATATAACACCTAGACATATAGGAGGCGGGAAATAACGAGCATGCTCACTCCCGCAATACAACTAGAGTAAGTACAACTAGAGTAAGTACACACACTCACTCTCTCTCTCTCTCTCACACTAGATTTACAGCTAAATACCGGTACATTTCAGGCCTTCAATTTCGTAATCAAAACAATGTATTGTATCCCTTTTTCCCTCAACCTTCATCGGCAACTTTGGATGGCAGTGTTTTGGGAGAGAGGCGTGGGGGGAGGGGGGGGGGTCTGGACCCTCTTCTTCATGCTTAGCCCCATTAGATTTTAAGGCATCCCAGTTTGGCGATTTTTAGACCTTTCGTGCAATTTAGGCGTCGATGTTCTGGCGAACGATAGTAGGCCCTAAGTGTGGGGGAGCATTTTTCAAGATTGAAAAATGCACACACAAATTAATCTCGAAGGGTGGTCTTGGGGGTGTTGTTTTGAAAGCTTGATGGAGATCTAGGGAACAAACAAAAAGTATACCGGTCTATATATATATATATATATATATATATATATATATATATATATATATATATATATATATAAACAACTACCCCCCTTACTCATTGTTACTAATAGCTTATTCTACCATTTGTCTGTAGTCAAGTCATTATAGGTAGACCGAAAATCGTGATCCATAACCTCTGTAGCTCAAAAAAGGCTAGAACAAATTGGCTGTAAATGTCCACACCTATTCCCCATCTAATGATAATGTCGGGCAGGTTGGAAGAGAGGTATCCTGATCAGAATTTTCACATCCGCTGATGGTCGAGTGGTTACGGTGCCCAACTCTTTCAAATCTACTTGAAGAAATTGGGTTCGAATCCTGGTCAGGATACCCCTCTCTCAACCTATTCCCTAGCTGACTCTTCCCAAATGGCAGACATATTAGCTCGATTAGGCCTACTGGAGTCCATTTTGCGTTATGAGAGGCATAAGTTCTATTCCTCGTCGTGATCATATTATGTATGAAAGGAAACTTAGTATGAATGAAATGCGAATGTACAGAAGGTGGCAATTTGGGGGGCTCCCAGGGCGAAACAAAGGGGGGGGGGGGTGCACTATGTCTCCTGGAAACATGTAGTGCAAACAACCACGCATGGGAATGAAACATAAATGAAGAAACGACCTTACTCATATATAAAATCATATACCGGTAAGTGGTATTAATATATTAGTCTATCTCTCAAATTTGGCCTTGTTTCTTTCAGTTCGCCTCTCTCTCTCTCTCTCTCTCTCTCTCTCTCTCTCTCTCTCTCTCTCTCATTGCTACGTAATCTTAACGCGCTAACGTAATTCCACACACCCCAAAATACACCCTTCTAAAGAAATATATATATTGCCGTTTTCTCAAGGCTCGCAAATTTAGATAACATGTATAATCATCTACTCGGCGAGAAGTTTAGTTTTTACCCTTTCAGTTTAATTTAATTATTCATGGCTATTATTAAACTATTATTCGTACAGTTTAGGAGGGACTTCTATCTAAAATCTAGCCCAATTATCTCTTTAACCCCCAGGTATTTCCTAAACTGAATTGCGTCGTCTAATGATAGCAAACATTAGCTGAAGGACAGTGTTGTATACTGAAAGGGTTAAGTGTTTTATTTAACCATTACAGACACGCAAACAACTATTATTTAATTCAGGGGCCTACTACTGTGATTAGGCTATATTGTATTATCTTTTTGGCGAGTCAGGCAAATATGCATGAATCCCACGAAAAAACATGCATGCACACATAAGCAGCACTCATCCTAACACACACACACACACCCACACATGCAAGTGAACTCCACACACACACACACACACACACACACACACACACAACACACTTCCTGCTGACACATAAGGGTACCGTACGACCATTGGCTTAATAGAAGGAGATGGTAGAGAGAGAGAGAGCGAGTTTTCTTTTTATATTAAACGAACCGAAATAAGATACGAGACGTGAACAAATAATACAGGTACCGTCAAGAGCATAAATAGCGAAGCACCCGTTTATACTGGTATGGAACGCAAACGAGACAAAACAACACATTAATATAGCCCAGATTCATCAGGTTCAAATATGCGAACTGGTGTACACTGAATGCTGAAATCTTTACGAAAACAGAACGTGGGTGTGAATCGGCCTTAGAACACCAGACATGTAGTGTGGAACTAATGACAAGATTGCGTAATTCACGGAGTAATTACACCAATATAAATATATGAATAGCATCTAACGTCAATAACATTAAAGTCGCCACTCCATTAATATCGCCTTCTGTCTTAGCCTACAAACCACCAACATTCCTTCAAGGCAACAATATTCACTCAGTTCTATTAATTTTCACGACGAAACAAACAGGAACACAAGGAAGGTAGTGGTATAGGGGTGACGATGTATCTAGTGTGACTTTTGAGTATGCAGTGGTTACTTTCCTGATATTGTCGTTAGCGACACAATAGTCACAAAACTATATATAGCGTGTTAACGTTTCATAATTTATAGGATACTATACCGGTACTCAAACATCTACGGAAGTTAATTCGGATTATATTCTTTTAACGTATTTATCAGGTTACCAATAGCGCTTAAAAGTGTGGTAGGCACTTGACTTTCCGACGACACGGTGAGAGTAACCCGACTTTCCGACGACACGGTGAGAGTAACCCGACTTTCCGACGACACGGTGAGAGTAACCCGACTTTCCGACGACACGGTGAGAGTAACCCGACTTTCGTAATCTAAAGGATCCAGAACCAAACTGGCTTGAAGAAACTGCGAGACCCTCTGAGTCCCTTATTAGTCCATGAGCCAGGCCAGATATCGGTACCACCTGGGGTGACTAAACACGAATGGTACTAAAATGTTTATAGAGTGACTGTAAGTACATTAAGATATGATAGCCTTCTCGCACTGGTAGCTTAGTCTAATTTTTTTGATGCAATAGGGGCGCTACCCAAAAATAAAGATTTTTAGCGTGACGCTCGGCGTTTTCCTCATTTTCTTTAAAATCCATCACACAATAATCGCGAAACTTTGAACACCTATGTAGAATTATATTCTCTACCAGAGTTGTTCCTAGGTATTTTTCAAATTTCCTCATATTTCGGAATATACTCTATATTTTGGGTATTTTCCTTTAAATCTAGAATAAATCCTTAAATATGGGGAACATTGAAAAATATATTCTAACAGCTCTTGTAGCTTATTTGATTCTCTACAAGAATTATTCCGATGTGTATTTCAAGTTTCTCCATATTTAGGGGTTTATTTCATATTTGGGGATTTTTTGTTATATTTTGGGGATAATTTATTATTGGAAGGAGCAAACATATGTAGAGTGGTTTCCATGTAATGTGTTTGTTTGTTCATGGTTTAATGGTGATACTTTTTGCAGGTGTGTGTCGACTGTTTGACGGCAGGATGGAACCATCTGCGAGGAAGAGAGCACGGATCGACTGTATCATCCACTGCTCTGATGATGACAGCGATGCTCTGGTGTCACCACAGGATTTGGACTCCTGGAACACATTGCTCAGGGCTGCAGAAATCAGGCAGCATGATCCAGTCCTGGAAGCAGCCAAGGGCCTTGAAGAAGGAGGAATACCACACATACATTATCACCGTAAATGTCGTAGTCTCTTTACAATGAAGAAGTCACTGGATTCTATCCTTGCCAAGGGTGTCAAGATAGAATCAGCAAGCGTCGACCCCAGGAGGAGGGCATCAAGGGATGCCCCTAGTACTAGCAGGGTGTATGCCAAAGTATGTATCTTCTGCGAGAAGTCAAGCAAGTACATAAAAACAACAAAGACAAGGGAGCCACTCATACAGTGTGTTGAGCTACGAGCAGATGAGAAGATTCGCAGAGCAGCAATAAGGAAACTCAACCAGAGAATCCTTGGTTTAGTTAGCAGAGACCTTGTTGCTGCAGAGGGTCACTACCACAAGTCGTGCTACAAACTCTTCACAAAAGATGATTTCCCAGCGGCCGCCAGGTCGGGTGCAGGTGAAAATCAGGAAGAAAGCGAGGAAGCACGCTACGAAGAGGTTGAGACAGAAGCCCTCGAGGAACTCTGCTTGTATATAAGGACCAAATTATTCCCCAACCCAGAGGTACTGCCTATGACAAACCTCACATCTAGGCTTGAGAGATCCATGATGTCCCGTGGTATTATCCAACTGAAACCAGCGACAAAGAAACATGTTCGCCGAAAGATTGAAACCGAGTTTGGAGAATCACTACGCTTTGTCCCAGATGAGAAAGGAAAGCTTCTAATCTATCCACGCAGCCTCTCAATGGACGACCTTGCCCGGCAAGCACACAAAATGGCAAAAGACCTGCAAGAAGCAAGAGCAGCTAACTCTGAAGATGTCTTAACCAAAGCAGGAATGCAGCTGAGGAATGAGATCAATAAACAAGATGTGAGTCAGCCATGGCCTCCCGATACAGATCAGAATGTCATTCCTGCAGCAGTCACTCAATTCCTGCACACCCTGCTGACAGGAGAGTGTGAGTGTGAAACTCCCTCTGAAAGAGCTCAACGTCTTGCCACTTCCTTTGGCAGTGACTTGGTCTTTGCTGTTACCAGTGGCAACACAAAACCACCCAAGCACGTACTGCTGACCAATGCTGTAAAGTCTTTGACAGGAAACACAGAACTGATCCGAACTCTGAATCGTCTTGGTCACTGTGTGTCTTACTCAATGTTTGAGGAGATCGATACAGCCCTTTGTATCCAGAAGCTGGAATGCTCAAAGGATGACATTCCACTGCCAGCAAACATCTACCCTGGTGTGTTCACAACCCTGGCCTGGGATAACATTGACCGACTTGAAGAGACCCTAAGTGGAGCAGGTACTTCTCATAGAGTCAATGGCATTGCTGTCCAGTCCAAGGTTGCAGGCTCTGTGCCAGAGAAAGTCCTGCCAGAGATTACCAAGTCCAAGATAAGAAGCATCACTCAGACATCATCAATGCTGACAATATACAATGTTGGGCGGCGGGCAGGGCCACCTAGGATTGAGACTGCGTATGTCGACACTACCAAGGAAGTCCAGGATTCAAAGACAAAGAACCATATCTGGCTTCTTACTCGAATGTCAGACCATGAGGACCAGTCCATCAGCAGTTGGACTGGGTTCAACATCAAAATGCGCAGAGACATTGCAGTGGTTCAGGACACTGTAAGCTACCTGCCCACTATCAATGCTCCCGCAACAGAAATGTCCACCGTTAATGAAATCTTGGAACAAACGCATGCTATCATGCAGTCCTTACAGCTTAACAAGATTGTGTGCGTGTTTGATCAAGCACTCTATGCCAAAGCTGCCGAAGTTATCTGGAAACAAGAGAAGTTCAAGAACATTATCATCAGGATGGGCGTCTTCCACACAATCTGTAATCTCATCTCCACCATAGGAAAGAGGTTTCAAGATGCAGGTCTTAGAGATCTGTGTGTGGAATCAGGTATCATCGCAGAAGGATCAGTGTCAGGAGTGATGAACGGCAAGAGGTACAACAGAGCAGTGAGACTACACAAGCTCGTGTATGAAGCACTGATGAGGCTTGCATGGAAAGGCTTCCTTTCATGGCTAGAAGAAAACCATTCAAGGGACATACACCATCTAGATGAAACACTGAAGGACATCAACAGCTTTCACAGCAATGTGTCTCAGGGACTCTTTCAAGAGCTGATGGAGAGTGAATCATGCACACATATCATGAAGCTTTTCCAAGTTTATCTTGAGACCCTCAGAGATGAACACAACCTCTCAGCATTCTGGATGTCATACCTGGACATGGTTGAGATCATGCTGGACTTAATTCGAGCCTCCAGAGAAGGCAACTGGATGCTCCACCTAGGAGCAATCCGACAGATGATACCGTGGTGTTTTGCCTATGACAAAGTGAACTATGCCCGGTTCCTAACCTACTACTATGCCTTGATGTCTCGACTGCCCATTGAACACCCAGAGGTCCATGAACACTTCATGCAAGGTGGCTTTTCGGTCCAGATCGGTAGCAAGAATCCCTTTGGACGGATCCCTGTGGACCAGACAATCGAAGAGACGATCAACAAAGACACCCAGACACCAGGGGGCACAAAAGGCTTCAGCCTGAAAGGCGGAGCTGTCGCCAGGTACTACCTGACATCGGAGTATCGCAGCAGGTACTTAAGGCAGCTCAGGACTATGGTAGTAGGCCAAAAGTATACTGACTTCAGCCACCCAGACCTACAGATGCCCAGGATTAGAAGAGATGAGGCCGATGTCCAATCTTTAGTTCAACTGATGGAGACCAGCTGGTTGAACCCCTTCAACGCAGAGCAAGAAGATCTTGTCAGTTTGTCAACTGCGACTATGGCACCACCAGAAGTTGTCAAAGACCTTCTAGGGGCCTACAGAATAGGAGAGGATGCATATCAAGCCTTCAAGGAAGAGCGCCTGGAGATCGATACGCCAACTATACAGTTTCATGACACGATGACGAAGACGAAACTGAGAACGTTCACTAACATCAGAATGAAGCCACGCTCACAAGACCATGCCAAGGAGGTTATCTTAAAGGCTGACAGGAACCTATTTGGCCAGATGATCCTTGTTGCCGAGAACAGAAAGCTCAAAATGAGTGATGTCTTGGCTCATCCCCTGGGGCCTTTGCCTTGGGCACTTGCCAGCGGTGATGGGTCTCTCCGCAAGACCAACAAGGCTGCCCTCGCAAAGGAGTTAGAGAGGAATGTTTCTCCTGCAGAAGTGATACCCGAGCCCTCTGCTACCATAATTGATGGGATGAGCCTGGTCCACAAACTGAAGGGAAACGACAAAACTTTTTCACAGCTTGCAGGTACAGCACTGAGTCACGCTGTTCATGAAGGTGCTAAGAGCAGGCGCATTGATGTTGTGTTTGATATCTACAAGGAGACATCCATCAAGGATGCAAAACGAGCCAAAAGAAGTGCAGGCACAGGAATTCATTTCAAGAACATTCAACCTGGGCACAACATCCAGCAGTGGAGAAAGTTACTCGGTAGTTCCTCCAACAAGGCAAGTCTTATCAAGTTCTTGGTAGAAGAATGGAAGGCACCACAGCACAGGGAGAAGCTCAAGGACAAGGAGCTGTATGTCACATGTGAGCAGCGCTGCTTCAAGATCACCAAAGAGCAGTGGGAAGAGGCTCCTGAGCTTAAGTCAACTCAAGAAGAAGCAGACACACGCCTTCTTCTCCATGCACTTCATGCAGCAGAATCTGGGAACAAGTCTGTCATCATCACTGCAGAAGATACAGACGTCATGGTGTTGTGTCTTGGCATGTGCCACAAGATCCCATCCCATCTGTTCCAGAAGTGCGGGACGAAGAACCGGACAAGATTCCTGGATATCACCACACTGAGCCGCACACTGGGAGGCAGCGTGTGTGATTCATTGATTGGTATGCATGCCTTTACAGGCTGTGATACCGTCAGTGCATTCGCTGGCCGAGGGAAGATGACGACACTCAAGCAGGTGAAGATGGACAAGACATACCAGCATGCTTTTCACGAACTTGGACGCTCATGGGAAGTGTCTCCTGAACTCTTTGAGAAGCTACAGGAAATCACCTGCCACATGTACCTACCATCTACCCACACAACTAAGGTAAACAAGCTTCGGTATGAGCTGTTCTGTGCAAGACGTGGAGAGGTAGAGTCAAGTCAACTCCCTCCTTGTGAGGACTGCCTCTTCATGCATGCACTGCGTGCAAACTACCAGGCTGCGATCTGGAGGAGAAGTCTTCAGAGCCAGCCATTTGTTGCGAACCCAACAGACTGCGGTTGGATGACAGATGAGGACGGTAAGCTTGCCGTCAACTGGATGCGAGGCTCACCAGCACCAGATGCTGTTATGCAGCTACTGTCTTGCAAGTGTGTGCGGTCATGCGAACTCCCTAAGTGTACTTGCCTCAGCAATGGTCTAAAATGCACGGACATGTGCAGGTTACAGACATGTCAGAACAAGGCTATTGAAGAAGAGCCGGTGGCACAACAGTCAGATTCCGAGTCTGACGTAGATGATATTTAGGAGTAGTAATTTGCCATAATAGTATGTACAAGCCCATGGCATGCTTAGTGTGTATTTACAGGACTTGTATTAAATGTGACAATTACTATATGCATTTTGTTGACATTTAGGCATTCCTGTCCCCAAATTTGACATTTTAAAAAATTTCGGAATTTTCGGTAGGGTATGTCTATTCAAGAAGTGATAACGACCATTAAGCTACCAATGTGCAAGGGCTATCATATCAAAACATAAACTAGAGACATGTAGCAAGCTAAAAACACCTAAGAGAATTAGTCACCCCGGGTGGTACCGATATCCCAAAATTCGGGTCTTGGCTCATGGACTATATGTGTATTGTTGTCAGCTGGATGTGAAGAGGTTAGTCATGATGGTTTTCGCAGGCACTGGTATGCAGCTTTTGCTACCAAATGAGCAGAAATAATTTGTACTATATATATATATATACTGTATATATATATATATATATATATATATATATATATATATGTGTGTGTGTGTGTGTGTGTGAGTGAGTGTGTGTGCGTGTGTGTGTGAGTGAGTGAGTGTGTGTGTGTGTGTGTTTTGTGTGAGTGAGTGTGTGTTTTGTGTGAGTGAGTGAGTGTGTATGTGTGTGTGTGTCAGGAGATAGTGGGGCAAGACAGACCAAATTAATGTGAGAGAGCTGATGTTGGTATGAGATGGAAGAAGAAATCGTGCCTGTTTGTGTATGTGACTCCGTGTGTGTGTGTGTGTGCGAGCGTGTATGTGACTCCGTGTGTTTGTGTGTGTGCGTGCGCATACGTTTGTGAGAATATGTGTGTGTAATAATAATAATACTAATAATACTAATAGTAAAAACAATACTTCTACTACTATTACTACCAATAATACTACTATTAATAACAACAACAACAATAACAACAATATCGACCTCATATACTAGCATCCCTCAAGCTTAAATATTCCGTAGTTCATTAACCTAGATATATAATTAAGACTACAGGGGCACAGACAACCCTTTAGCGACCACAGAGAGGTGTTGGGTTCCCTACGACACCTGCCAGAGATTTACCCCAACTGGAAAGAAGTTAAGGCTATTTATGCTAGTAGATAATAGAGTAGCAGATAGTAGAATAGACAGTAGTAGATGATAGAGTAGCAGATAGTAGAATAGACAGTAGTAGATAATAGAGTAGCAGATAGTAGAATAGACAGTAGTAGATGATAGAGTAGCAGATAGTAGAATAGACAGTAGTAGATAATAGAGTAGCAGATAGTAGAATAGACAGTAGTAGATGATAGAGTAGCAGATAGTAGAATAGACAGTAGTAGATAATAGAGTAGCAGATAGTAGAATAGACAGTAGTAGATGATAGAGTAGCAGATAGTAGAATAGACAGTAGTAGATGATAGAGTAGCAGATAGTAGAATAGACAGTAGTAGATAATAGAGTAGCATAGTAGAGTAGACAGTAGTAGATACAAGAGTAGACTTTCTGGACACGCTTCAATCCATCATCATAATAGCCGTTTGTGATCATACAGCGAAAATGTTTTGGTGTGAGTGCGTTCAGTGGACCTCGAACCCCTCTCGCAGTATCTGGTCGTTTTGTGGTTCATTACACATGGGCGTTTTAGACCACGAAAGAGAGAGAGAGAGAGAATATATATATATATATATGTGTGTGTGTGTGTGTGTGTGTGTGTGTTTCATATGCACTGTATACACTGCCTGACTTCCCGTGTGTGTCTCTCCATGTATACCTGTGGGATATGCCTGGTTGTTGTGTATGTGCGCATCAGTGTGTGCGTATCTCCATGTGTACCTGTATGGAATGCCGGGCTGTGAGCATGTGCGTCAGTGAGAGCGTACTGTATATCCACATATAACTGTGTGACATGTGTGGCTGTATATGTGTGTGTGTATCTGTGTCTGCCTGTGCGTGTCAGTGTGTGCGTCTCTCTCCATGTGTACCTATGTGTGCGTGTATGTGTGTGTGCGTCTCTCTCCATGTGTACCTGTGTGTGATGTCTGTGTATGTGTGTGGGGTTAATGGAGCATGGTTGGAGCGACGCAGGATAATGCAGACAGATGATGTGGCCCCAGTCTGACCACCAGGGCTCTGTGTGTGTGTGTGTGTGTGTGTGTGTGTGTGTGTGTGTGTGTGTGTGTGTGTGTGTGTGTGTGTGTGTGTGTGTGTGTGTGTGTGTGTGTGTGTGTGTGTGTGTGTGTGTGTGTGTGTGTGTGTGTGTGTGTGTGTGTGTGTGTGTGTGTGTGTGTGTGTGTGTGTGTGTGTGTGTGTGTGTGTGTGTGTGTGTGCTTGAGAGAGAAAGAATGAGAATGAGACAGAGAAAGATAGATAGATAGAGATGAATATAGATAGATAGATAGATATAGATAAATATATATATATATATATATATAAATATATAATATATATATATATAGAGAGAGAGAGAGAGAGAGAGAGAGAGAGAACAAGGAAAAGAATGGAATGATAGAACAAGAATAAAACAGAGAGAGCACACACGAAGAATGCACAGAGAAGGATAGGCAGGTGCATTAGGGAGGGGGGGGGGGGGGGGGGGGGGGGGGGGTAATAATTATGTATTGGAAAGGAGGAGGGAGGAGGAGAATTACGTGGACAAGGGAGAGAAGAAGGCGAAAAGAAGAGGGGATGAAGGTGAATGTGTTGAGAGAAAGAAGAATGAATGCGATGAGAGACGTACCGTACGAAAAATGTACAAACTTATATGGAATGGGAGTGTTAGTGGTTGTTTTCTAAGCTTGATGGAGGTCTAGGGAACAGGAACAATAATAATAAATACAATACTACCACTATCACTACTACTATTACTACCGTACTATTACTACTACTTATAATAATAATAATAATGATAATAATAATATATTCTTAATTACTGTAAGATATAAATCTTACAATTCCTTGAATATATAATTATATATACCGGTATATATATATATTTTTTTTTTGGGGGGGATAGGTGCTGATAAGAATGCCAGGTGCGTACAAACTCTGAAGACGAAAGGAATATAAATAAATCTTCTAATTCCTCTTCCATGATGAGGTACAGTCGCGCTAATAAGTGATGTCTGGGCACCAAGTATGTTTTGATCAATAATTGGTATCAGTAATACCTAAAACTTGATTTATTTGTTTCCAGTGAGATATACAAACATGTTCCTACACCTACCCACCCTATTCAACATCTGACAGACATTAATACAGCGCAGAGCGAGCCAAACGTAATGACAGCTGGGACATGGCTTATTAGCGCGACCGACCGTACGTACGGTAGTTTACCTCTACCTTTGATGATACCTTTTGATGTGTTCGCCACTCTTCTAGCGGCACCAAGGAGCGCAACGCCCCTCGTATTTGGATAGGGGCTTGATATACCGTTGAAATCACTAGACAACCTCAACTTTTCGTCATTTGTTATGGTGGTTAAAAGAAGAAACGTAATAAATAAATACATAAATAAATAAATAAGTAACTAAATACATAAATATCACTAAATATATGAAAAATACCCAACTCTGTAAAATGAGTGAGGACATTTTAAGTTAACAAGACATATTGACTGATAAACGAGTGGGGTGGAAGAATTTAGTGAAAGATAAGAAATACTTTCATATTATCACCAACCCACCAATGAACTTACAAAAACGCCTAATTAATGAAAGTCGATGAAACTAATGAATACATGTGGTACTCCGAGAATTCGAACCTAGGATACTCCCACCGACATTCCGCGCACTAACCATTAAGCTATCAAGACAGAATTGTGGATGTGGCTGCATAGAATGTTAACTATATGCCGGCACTGCATTTATAAACAGACAGATGAACAGCATGCCAGTGGATGAACAGCATGCCAGTGGATGAACAGCATGCCAGTGAATAATATAAACATAATTAATTAAGGTAGTGCTTGATTAATTAATTAAGGGGGTAGTGCTTAATTAAGGGGGTAGTGCTTGATTTTTGGTCTATATATTTATTAATTAATATATTTTTGAGTTTCCTCGCTAGACCTCCATCAACCTTAAAGAAAACACCCCCTAGACCCCCTTGCAAGATAAATTATATTTTTTTTTGGTAGAAAAATGTCCCGGCCGAAGGCCGGTTCCTTCTAAAATTACAGGCTCGCTATCGCTCGCCAGGAAAAAATCGACACTTAAATGGCACGAAATGTATTAATATTCACAAAGAAATTAGGTGAAATGTCTCAAAATCGCCAAACTAACGGAACGAACGTCCAAAAAGGGCTAGAACAAATAGGCTGTGAATGTCCACACCTATTCCCTGGCTGCATCTGTATATTATAGGTAAGCCAGAAACCGTACCCTCTAACCTCTCTGTAACTCAAAAAGGGCTAGAGCAAATAGGCTGTAAATGTCCACACCGATTCCCTGGTTGCCTCTTCCCAAATGGTAGAATTATAAGCTAGGTTACGCGACTCGCTTTTTATTTATAGAGGTTAGTGGTCAATTTTCTCGGCCTACCTAAAATGAACGGACTATAGTGTGAAATGAGAGCTTTATAACGGAAACAACCGATAACTGAGAGCGCAGGACATGGAAGCAACAGTATTATACAAGACATAAGTATAAGAAATGTATAATTGGTAATGTGTATAATAAATATAAGAAATGTATAAGATAGTATATTTTTGTGTGTATATATATATATATATATATATATATATATATATATATATATATATATATACTGTATATTAAGTAATTGTTATATTATTATTTAAATATTTGTTAGTTCTATCTCTAAGCTGTGGATTAAATTACCTTTCTCCATCACACTGCACTTCAATTTGTTCACCTTGTACAGCAGACTCCTTCATCGTGACCAAGATAATAAGATACTACTCCTGAACACAACTTTAACACACGACTGAACCATCATATTAACTTAGTGACGCATTAGGACTATACATATTTGGCTTCTGGATTTATGGCTAGATTATTCTTCATGTATTTATTTTTAGTTTCCTCCAAAGACCTCCATCAAGCTTTACAAACATACCCCCATGACCCCCATTTGAGATAAACTTGTACATTTTTCGATAGAGATAATTATGTCCCGGCCAAAGGTCAGTTCCTCCTATATTACTGGCTCGTTATTGCTTCCATGAACAAATTGACATCTAAATGGCACAAAAGGTTTTGAAAGCGACAAACTAATGGAGAAAGCGTCATAAAATAAACAAACTAAAGGAGTGAATGTCTTAAAATCGACAAACTAATGGAGCGAACGTCTTAAAATCGAAAACCTAACGGAGCGAACGTCTTAACATTTACAAACTAAAGGAGCGAATGTCGTAAAACAACAAACTAAAGGAACAAATGTCGTAAAAATCGATTAAGTGCTTCCATCAACTTGTAATTAAATTATGTTGGTTACAGAGAGGCGATTCTAACCAGTTTTGAGAAGATATATCCAAATTTAGGGCTTAAAAGACACATGAAGTAAATTGTAATGTGTTGGTTTATACTTGTTGAATTATTGAGAGAGAGAGAGAGAGAGAGAGAGAGAGAGAGAGAGAGAGAGAGTGTGTGTATGTTATTCACTTTTTCACTTGCTTGTTCGTCAAGGGGAATCCACGCAATGTGAGCTAAGCTTATTATTATCGCGCCTCCTTAACTGGGAGTGTATTGCGTGAAATGCATGTTAAGTGTTTATGTATCGTTGGAATGGCTGTGGATGTGTGTGTAGTCTGTATTTTAGCCAATTGGCGACATCTGGAAACGAAGGCTTAGGGTTAATCTGTACGGTACCATTCTCACTACGGTACCAGTCTCACCCGAAGGCTTAGGTTAACCAATAGCTTAGATTGACCAGTACGATACCCATCTCACCTTGTAACCGATCACCAACCCCAAATGGGACGTCACAACTTCGTCCACGTATTCCAGGTTCCTATTTATACTGCTAGGTGAACAGAGGCTACACCGTTAGGAGACTTGCCCAAATGTCTCTTCCCCGCCCGGGTCTCGAACCCGGGACCTTCTGGTTGTGAGCCAGACGCGCTATTAGTTACGCCACGGGGAGGTGTGTGCGTTTGTTTATGCTTGTATAATTATTGAGAGAGAGAGAGAGAGAGAGAGAGAGAGAGAGAGAGAGAGAGACAGAGAGACAGAGAGAGAGAGAGAGAGAGACAGAGAGAGAGAGAGAGTACATTAATAATAAAAAAGACTGTTAGCGTGTCGGGTGGTCAGGAATTAAAAACAGTCACGCTTGTCGCAATTATGAAGCCTGAACTAAATAACTAACACTCACACTCACTCTCTCTCTCCCTCCCTCCCTCTCTCTCTCTCTCTCTCTCAAGCTAACAGTCTATTATATTATTAATGTACTCTCTCTCTCTCTCTCTCTCTCTCTCTCTCTCTCTCTCGGGTGAAAGGCAAGACCTATTTATTCACAGCATATCAAGAATAGTCGCTTATATTTCAACTGAAGGTAAATTGAATCCCTTAGCAACTGATGTATCTATAATTAATGAACAAATATTAAAGTACATGTGTGTAATCTTGTTATCCTTCATGCCATTAATGCAATATTTTAATACTATTGTTGAAACTTTCTTTATCATTATCTTCATTATTCGGCCTAATAAATGTACAGTATGTATTTTTGCTTTCTTTAGTTTGAATTTCTTTTGACATCTTTTGTTCCCTGTTGTATTGCCTTTAAACGAGGTTCACATCAAGTTCACCTATTATATTTTCAGCATGGCTGGTAAATAATCTCTTAACCCTTGCGGTACCGGTGCCATCCTTTAATCTTAACCCTTGCGGTACCGGTGCCATCCTTTAATCTTAACCCTTGCGGTACCGGTGCCATCCTTTAATCTTAACCTTGCGGTACCGGTGCCATCCTTTAATCTTAACCCTTGCGGTACCGGTGCCATCCTTTAATCTTAACCCTTGCGGTACCGGTGCCATCCTTTAATCTTAACCCTTGCGGTACCGGTGCCATCCTTTAATCTTAACCCTTGCGGTAACCGGTTGCCATCCTTTAATCTTAACCCTTGCGGTAACCGGTGCCATCCTTTAATCTTAACCCTTGCGGTACCGGTGCCATCCTTTAATCTTAAAACCCTTGCGGTACCGGTGCCATCCTTTAATCTTAACCCTTGCGGTAACCGGTGCCATCCTTTAATCTTAACCCTTGCGGTACCGGTGCCATCCTTTAATCTTAACCCTTGCGGTACCGGTGCCATCCTTTAATCTTAACCCTTGCGGTACCGGTGCCATCCTTTAATCTTACACCCTTGCGGTACCGGAGCCATCCTTTAATCTTAACCCTTGCGGTACCGGTGCCATCCTTTAATCTTAACCCTTGCGGTACCGGTGCCATCCTTTAATCTTTAGTCTGGCTAATATGCGACAATTTTATTCAGTTTAAAAAGGGCCTCCAGCAATTTATAGGCTTCGAGCTACCTCACTTAACCCTTTTTACTATCTCAGAGCCTTCTTAATCTGCACAAAATCGTCAAGACAGACTGAATAAAACGAAAAAGACGTCGCCGGTACAGAAGGGGATTAATGTATCTGACCTAAGTATTCCCCCCCCCCCCCCCCTCCCGCCGCCGCCGCCGCAGCTTTCTCATCTTTTCTGCTCTCAAGTCATTGTGTGTCATTTTCCTCCACTCTCTCTCTCTCTCTCTCTTTCCTGCTATCTGCCTTAAAGGGGGTGACCTGCTTTTGTTCTCTC
The DNA here is from genome assembly GCA_032716605.1 of Paralithodes platypus. NCBI lineage: Eukaryota > Metazoa > Arthropoda > Malacostraca > Decapoda > Lithodidae > Paralithodes > Paralithodes platypus. Next base: position 8,278,333 of record CM064485.1, read on the forward strand.
TTTTTTTGTATCTATCTCTCTCTCTCTCTCTGGGTTGTATCCATTCGGCCCCATTCAGCCTACTGTTTTAAGACGTTTATCCCCATCCAGGTGTCAATTTTTTCCTGGCGAGCGATAGCGAGCCAGCATTGTATGGAGAAATTCGGCTTCGCCGGAGACATTTTTCTATAAAAAAATGTACACATTTAGCCTGCTGTCAAAATCATTATACAACATATGCTGGCTCGCTATCACTCGCCAGGAAAAAAATCGACACCTGGATGGGGATACACATCTTAAAGCAGCAGGCTGAATGGGGCCGAATGGATATAACCCAGAAAGAGAGGGAGAGAGAGAAACATACAACGAGGTGGGCCCCCTTAACCCTGCAGCTTTCTCTTCGTTATCCTATCTTGTACTGTCTTTCACAAAATCTCTACCTACTCAGAATTACCTTTTGCTGTTTCTTTTCGACCTTACATAATTATACAGTACAGTACAGTACAGTACAGTATATACATTTTTGTTCTATGTCGATAAGGGAGACAAAAGGCAAAACTGCCAGTGACGAGTGCCTCCCCCAGAGTTGAAAGAGTGACAGGGCCAAAATCAAGGGACATTCGAGCCAAAATGCCTGGATACACGGAGTTTGAAGCAATTTAAGTCATAGGATGAGGAAAAGATGGATTAAGGGAGAGAGTTCCAGAGCTCAGCTGTTGAATAGAAGAAAGATTAGGAGTATCGTTTCACTCTTGAGTTGGAGAGTTGCATAGAGTAGGGGTGAGATTGAGTTGCAAGACGGGTACTACGTACCCTACTACCCTACGTAGAGTATGCACTGGGAGATCTCTGAGGAACACTGATTATTGTAGTAGCGATAGAATAACGAGAGAGATGCAACATTACGGCGAAGAGAGAAAGGTTGCAGAGAGTCGGTGAGTAGGCAGAGTTAATGA
>CM064485.1:8284267-8331767 GCA_032716605.1 Paralithodes platypus
GAAGTGGGAAAAATACAAAATACATGAATCTATAACAGTGAAATACATCAGCTTGAACAAGAATAAACATGTATAGAGTCTGGATGGGAGGTAGGCCTAATTTATTGCCGCTTTTCTCTAAATCTAAAATGGATTACTTAAGAATGGGAAAGGGATGGTACCTTATATAGATAGATAGAGAGAGAGAGAGAGAGCGAGAGAGAGAGAGAGAGAGAGCGAGAGCGAGAGCGAGCGAGAGAGAGAGAGAGAGAGAGAGAGAGAGTTTAAAAGGGAGGTAGAAGTAAAATAGCCAGATTTATAAGATTGACAAGCGGAAAGCAGAGAATAATACCATTAACTGTCCCCCCCTCCCCCGGCTGCCGCTCACCCTGTGCAGCTTCTATCCGGGGTTCATTACAAGTCTCCGGAAGGCAAGATTAAGGGCACGGTAAGTAATATTACATAAACATATGTTTAACCCCATTAGTTTCCAGATTTTATGACGTTCGGCCCGTTAATTTGGCGATTTTAAGACCATTCGCCCCATTTCTTTGTCAATTTAAAGACCTTTCGTGCTATTTATGCGTTGATTTCTTCCTGACGAGCCATAGCGAGCCTGTAATTTTAAGAGGAACCGGCCTTCGGTCGGGACATGTTTCTACCGAAAAAAATGTACAAATTTATTTCTAGGAGGTGTATTGTATAGCTTGATGGAGGTCTAGGGAGGAAACTAAACAATAATATATAAATAAAACAATAAAACAATAAAACAATAAGCAAATATAATACGCCCATCCCCCCTTAACCCCTTCTGTACCGACGACATCCTTTTCATTCTATTCTGGCAACTATTAGACTATTTTATTAAGTTTAAAAGGGGTAACCAGCAATTAAGAAGCTTCGAACTATCTCACTTAACCCATTCTACTACCACAGATCCTTCTGAAACTGCACAACATCGTTTAAATATAGGTAGAGTAAAACCAAAATGACATCTCGGTACAGAAGGGGTTAAAAGCATATTATTCAGGCATGGTTTTATCGGCTCAAGTCTGCATGCCAATTCTGGACATTAGCCCTTTTTGTACGCAGCCGGAGCATTTATTACGACATTATAAGAACTGAATTTAACCCCTTCAGTACGATGACGTCTTTTGACCTTTGATTCTGGCTGATAGTAGACGATGTTGTGTAGCTTACGAAGGACCTGCGTTATTCACTTGGTTTATTGAGGTCGTATTTACCCCTTTGAGTCCTGAAGGTAGATTATACGGTAAAGAAATCGTCTAATGGTAAGCAGAATATGATGAAAATTACATCCTCGTGTTGAAGAGGTTAAGAATTAAACACAAAAACACACACACCACACAAATAAAATCCAAGAAGATATTGGGAAGATACAAGATTAGCCGTAGAATAATATGTAAATATTTGAAGAGCTACTATAACATCCATATGACGAGGAACACTTTATTGACCACGTTTCACATATCGCTTCATCAGGCCAATGGAAGTATATGCAAAACGTTGTCAGTAATGTGCTCCTCCTCATATGGTGTTTCTGTTCATTCTATCAACTATTCTTGGTTTATTTTTATCAATCAGAAGAGTTAAGACGCCAGGTGCGGCAAGGAGATTTTAGAAGAGATAAAAATAGCAACTAGTGGAAGAATCAGACAAGATTAGCAAGATTGGCAAGCGAAAAGTGGCGAATGAAAAGACGAACTGTCCACCAACCAGCCAACCCCCCCCCCCCCCTCCTCCTCTCTCTCTCTCTCTCTCTCATTCCTTCCTTCTCGTCTTTTAATCTTAATCTCTTTCTCCTCCTCCTCTCTCTCTCTCTCTCTCTCTCTCTCTCTCTCTCTCTCTCTCTCTCTCTCTCATTCCTTCCTTCTCGTCTTTTAATCTCTTTCTCCTCCTCTCTCTCTCTGTCTCTCTCTCCCTCCCTCCCTCCCTCCCTCTCTCTCCTCCCCCACCCCCCAGCCCCCCATCAGTATAATTGCTCTATAAAAGTCCCATCCACCGCCATTCGTTCCCCCTCCACCTGTAATCAAGCGACCACACCTGAGCAACCCACACAGGGGAGATAATCAACCACCCCAGACCCTCTCAACCGGTACCTCTCAACCAGTGCCAATTCAACCTATTCCACAGGCCCATTAGTTTGGCGATTTGAAGAACTTTTGACCTATTTTTTGTTCTATATTAAGACTTTTCGTGCCAATTAGGTGTCGATTTTTTTCCTGGGGAGCGATAGCGAGCCTATAACTTAAGAGGAATCGGCTTTCGGCCGGGGCATCTTTCTATCGTAAAATGTACAAATATATCTTTGAAGGTCTTGGGAGGTGGGGGGGGGGGGGTTTATTCTTGAAGGAGGTCTAGGGTGGACAAATCATAATAAATAAATACATAAATGAGCAAATAAATACCCCCATCCCCACTTAAATAAATACCCCCATCCCCCCTTAAATAAATACCCCCATCCCCCCTTAAATAAATACCCCCATCCCCACTTAAATAAATACCCCCATCCCCACTTAAATAAATACCCCCATCCCCACTTAAATAAATACCACCATCCCCACTTAAATAAATACCCCCATCCCCACTTAAATAAATACCCCCATCCCCACTTAAATAAATACCCCCATCCCCACTTAAATAAATACCACCATCCCCACTTAAATAAATACCACCATCCCCACTTAAATAAATACTCCCATTCCCACTTAAATTGTCACCGGTTTGGTTGGCCCTGGTTGGCTTGGCACTGGTTGAGATCTACTGATTGAGTCCGAGTACGAACACAAATTTGCTCATCTAAAATTGCCTGAAAACATGCACGTCTAACACCACCTTAAGCCGGTATCACACGAGCGTTTTTGGGGGGCAATAATTGACGAAAAAAAAGAGAGAGAGAGAGAGAGAGAGAGAGAGAGAGAGAGAGAGAGAGAGAGAGAGAGAGAGAGAGAGAGAGAGAGAGAGAGAGAGAGAGAGAGAGAGAGAGAGAGAGAGAGAGAGGGGGGGGGGGGAGGCGGACGGGCTTTTATATCTAATTCTCTCACATGTTATATAAGCGAGACTAGTAGATTAGGGCTGACCTTTGCTTTTATTATGGTCTTGATTTAGTTTGGGAAATGTTTTGGGGGAAATTATTTAGGAGCGGGAGTTTCACTGGGTTCCTTTGGTGCATTTATGTCTGCGATGCATTTATGTTTAATATTGCCTTCTAATATATATATATATATATATATATATATATATATATATATATATATATGTGTGTGTGTGTGTGTGTGTGTGTGCGTGTATGTATTGATTTATCTTTAATATTCCTTTAATTATGTTTCCTTTATTTGTTTACATCTTATTTAATAATAAATTAGTTACTCAATCACACAATGAATGGTGACCAAACTAATCAAGCAAATATAGAATTGAATGAATGAGCAAATACAAAGAGGGAGGCAAGTCAATAAAACATATAATAATTAAGAGATCTAAATGACTGAACCTGAGCTTCCCAACATGGCGGTCGGCTTACCCAACATATGATACAGCTATTAGGGCGAGACTATCGAGTTTATATATAGCCATCCTATTAGGGGGGTTTTGTCACTTGCAACATAAAGGGGGGATGGTTCGTTTTTCTGGACCCCTTCTCCCTAATGGTTAGGCACATTAACTTTTAAATGTTAAGACGTTTGATCCATTAGTTTGTCGATTTTAGGATCTGTTGTGCCATTTAGGTGTCAATTTTTTTCCTGGCGAGCGATAGCGACTCTGTAATTTAGGAGGAACCGGCCTTTGGCCGGCAAATTTTTCTACTAAAAATTTACAAATTCGTCTCAAAGGGAGTATTTCTTAAAGCTTGATGGAGGTCTTGGGAGGAAACTAAAAAATTGTAAATAAATTAATTTATGAACAAATAAATACAAATAAATACAATTATCCCCTTAAGGCGAGGCTACCTAATTCATATACAGCCATGCCATTAGAGGTGTTTTGTCATGTGCAGCATTAAAGACTTATGAGCGCGGCAGAGTTCATCTTGTATGCTGGGGAGCGCCGCCTAGTATTTGCAACCTCTTTCGGGGAGTCTATAAATCTGATGCCCTTTAGTAGCTTCTGACAGTTCATTCTCTCCTCGGTGGCCATTTAATGTTAACAAGCAGGAGAGTTGATTAGTATTACCTAGTCTACTGTATATATATATTACTCTTTTATATCTTACTTATATATTTATTTTCAAATACATATTATTTAAGCATAGTTTTCTAATGTACAGTACTGCATCATTAATCATTGTTCATATAAACCCAACTATTTCGTATGCCAATGACAAATATGTATTCTCACACACCCACATGCAAGGAAAATGCCAATTTATAATAATACACTGACATTGCAAAAAGTAAATAGATATTATAAAGACCTCCTTCAAATAAATCTCTACACGTTATTCCGTAAATATAATCCTTGTAATGCAACTAACTTACATTGGAATGTTAACCCTTTCAAGCTCCAATACGCGTTTCTGTTCTGTTTTCTGGCTACTATTAGACGTTTTTATTCAGATTAGTAACGGTATACGGAAGTCAAAGGGTTGATTGAGATAGTATTTACCCTTTGAATACCCACAGATACTTCCTAAGCTGCATAAAATCGTGTAATGATAGCCAAAATAATCAGCTAAAACGCGCCAGAGCTTCAAAGGGTTAATATTACAGGTCAAAGCTCTCTCGTGAATATGACTATTGATCTTTGTGTCCAACTGTCCAAATAATCAATCTACCAACCACCAAACATGCCTACCATCCACCAAACCAACCCCCCGGTACCAACCTGTCTACCACACATTCTGCCAACCGACCACTCTACCACACAATTGCCCTTCTAACTATCCAATTTACCATAACCCATCCTACCCACCACACCTCTTACCCTACATACCACCCTACTGACCAACCAAACTAGTAACCAACCACACTATAAATCAACCATCTAGATAACCACCCGTTTAACCAACCATCCATTCTACCAACCAAACTGTCAATCAACCACACTATAGGTAGCGCTAACGAACTTGACAAAAATCTTGATCCCTGACCTCTTTGTGACTCTAAAGAGCAAATTGGCTGTAAATATCCACACCTATTTCCTGGTGGACTCTTCCCACATGATAGAACCGTCAGCCCGATTGTTTTCATTAATTTCGAGTTATAAGAAGTTAAGGGGTCAAGATTATTGCCAAGTTCGCTGGCGCCACCTATACCAACCCACCATCCATTAATTCTACAAACCAATCACCCTGACAACCAACGATACTACTAACAAACCAACCTACCAATCACCTATTCTACCACCCAACCAACCAACCATACTACCAACAAACCAACAGACCAGCCTACCAACCACCCAACCTACCAATCACCTATTCTACCACCCAACCAACCAACCATACTACCAACAAACCAGCCTACCAACCACCCAACCTACCAATCACCTATTCTACTACCCAACCAACCATACTACCAACAAACCAACAGACCAGCCTACCAACCACCCAACCTACCAATCACCTATTCTACCACCCAACCAACCAACCATACTACCAACAAACCAACAGACCAGCCTACCAACCACCCAACCTACCAATCACCTATTCTACCACCCAACCAACCAACCATACTACCAACAAACCAACAGACCAGCCTACCAACCACCCAACCTACCAATCACCTATTCTACCATCCAACCATACTACCAACAAACCAATCGACCACCCTAACCTACCAATCACCTATTCTACCACCCAGCAAGCCAACCCCCCACAGTACGAACCATCAAGCACCATCATACCTACCACCGGCACTACCACTCCCTCCCGCCGCCTACCATTCACTCTACCATCACCTCTGTCTACCACCTACCACGTCAACCATTCACTGAGCAGAGGCAAGCTATATCAAGATGGAACCCCTTAGAGCTTACACCGACTAGCTCAATGCATCAAGGAAAATCCAGTCTACATTCCTGTAATTGTATTTATGAAATTCACAGAAGATTCTCATGCCAACTCATGCTCATCCGACATAATTCAAAATAAGCTGATCAATGCATGATCAAAAATAGGCTAGAGAATATATATTATTGACGTATAATAGTTTATATATATATATATATATATATATATATATATATATATATATATATATATATATATATATATATATATATATATATATATATATATATATATATATATATATATATATATATCTTATTTCCTTAATGTGATTCTCCGCGGCTTCTCTTGCAGTAAGTGTAGTGAACTTTAAAGGTGGTGGCTGATTATCTGGTACTTGTGTCAACTGACAGGCGGAGCATGGTGGGTGTATATTGTGTGTGTGTGTGTGTGTGTGTGTGTGTGTGTGTGTGTGTGTGTGTGTGTGTGTGTGTGTGTGTGTGAGAATATATATATATATATATAGGTAGTAGAAGTAGTAGTAGCAGTAGCAGTAGTAGTCGTAATAATAGTAGTGGCAGTATTTAGGATCTGGTTAAAAATATAACTTCACATCAACATTTGCCAGAGGTGAATTCCTAAACATAAAATACTAGCTAAAGGAATAATGTGACTCCTTTTTTTAAACACACCGACCACCACAATCAGTGAGGGAGGGGATTGGAACAAGATTGAAATTTTAATATTGGTGAGGTGAAATTGGATAGCTGGGTGAGAGTTTTGCAGATTTGGGGATATACATTGCTGAGAGGTAAACGAAATTGTATACAAAATGACAATCCAGGAAAAACTTGCAGATTTAGAATGATTATATTTTACACTACCTGTTTTTTTTCTGGACCTCCTTCTCCCTCATACTTAGCCCCATTAGTTTTGATATTTCGAGACGTTTGCCCGATTACCTTACCTACCTTGCGAGCCACCAATTTCGGCCGAGGCATTTTGCTGGCAAATAATGAACAAATTTATCCCAAAGGAGGGTATTGATTTTGTTGGCATTTATTTATGTTTAGCTTGATGGAGGTCTAGGTAGCAGTAAAAAAAACAAAAAACAAAACAAAAAAACACTCACAAACCTTGATAAGCTAAAGCACAGAGTAATGCAGATCCAACACGGAAGATGGCTTATTGCATACATTAAGAATATTCTAATTTATTAATTTCACTCTTAACACTAAACATCTCTCAATGAAATTAATTGTAGAATGTGATCCTCCCGGGATTCGAACCTGGGTTACCACTCACCAACTCTCTGCAATCTCTCTCTCTCTCTCTTCGCCGCAATGTTGCATCTCTCTCGCTATTCTATCGCTACTATAATAATCAATGTTCCTCAGAGCTTTCCCAGTGTATACCACCTCCTCTACGTAGGGTACGTAGTACCCGTCTTGCAACACAATCCCACCCCTACTATGTGCAACTCTCCAAACCAAGAGTGAAACGTTATTCTCAATCTTTCTTCTATTCAACAGCTGAGCTCTGGAACTCTCTCCCAGAATCAGTCTTTCCCTCTTCCTATGACTTAAATTGCTTCAAACTCCGTGTGTCCAGGAATTTTGGCTCAAACGTCCCTTGATTTTGGCCCTGTCACTCTTTCAACTCTGGGGGAGGCACTCGATACAGGCAGTTCTGCCTTTTGTCTCCCTCACTCACATAGAAAAAACAAAAATACAGGTCTTAAACACTAAGAATTACATATCTTTCACACTATGCATTAGGGGGGATGGTTCACTTTTTGACCGATTTGTGCATGTATTCATTATTTTTCTAGTTTCCTCCCTAGACCTCCATCAAATTAAAAACAAAAAACATCCATTAGATCCACCTTCTAGATTAATTTGTACATTTGTCGGTAGAAAATGTCCCAGCTGAAGGCCGATTCTTCCAACATTAAAGGCTCACTATCGTTCGCCAGGGAAAAAATCGACACACCTAAATAGCACGAAAGGTCTAAATATTGACGAAGAAAAGGGGCGAAAGGTGTTAAACTCGCCAAACTAATGGGCCGAACGTCTTAAAAGTCTCAACAGTAATGGGGCTAAACATGAGGGAGAAGGGGGTCCAGAAAAACGGTCCGTCTCCCCTTAAACACCAAGAATTACATATCTTTGACACTATGCATTAAGGCGGTTGACATGATTGCCTGTCATTACCCCGATCAATCCTGGTCATTGAATTAAGGGACCCCACCTCACTTTTTTTTTTATCTTTCTCTCCCTCTCCCTTTGGCTTTTATCCATTCTGCTCCATTCAGCCTAGTGTTTTAAGACGTTTACCCCCATCCAGGTGTCAATATTTTCCTGGCGAGCGGTAGCGAGCCACCATATATATTTTTTTGTTTTGACAGCAAGCTAAATTTGTACATTTTTCGATAGAAAAATGTCTCCGGCGAAGCCGGATTTCTCCATACAATGCTGGCTCGCTATCGCTCGCCAGGAAGAAATCGACACCTGGATGGGGATAAACGTCTTAAACAGTTGGCTGAATGGGGCCGAATGGATACAAGCCAGGGAAAGGGAGAAAAGGAGAGAAAGATAAAAAAAAGCAGGTGACCCCCTTTATTAGGCGGTGACACAGCGGTACGGGGCTTTTAATAAGAAATGTGTGTTTATTGCCCTTCGGAATTATTGCTTTAGTTAACCCTTTGAGTACCAGCGACGTGTGTTATAATATATTCTAGCTATATTTAGACGATATTTTGCAGCTTAGGAAGGATCTGTGGTAGTCAAAAGGGTTGGTTGAGATCGTTTGAAGTCTTATTATTGCTAGAGGTCCTTCCTAAGCTGAATAAAATAGTCTTATAGTTGCCAGCATATGACCCAATGGGCGTCCCTGGTACTGTATGGGTTAACGTCAAGGAGTCTGTAACCCCTTCCGAACGTTCTGGCCTTTCTTTGTATTAGTCTGGCTAGCATTAAGCAGTTTTCTTCAGCTTACGAAGGATCTGCATGAGTTAGAGCGTTTGTTTGAAATCGTTTGTCCCTCTTTGATTCTCAGATTTTATTCTTTAAGCTGCATAAAATCGTATACCGTTAGCCTATACACAATGAAAATGGTGCCTGTGTGTTGAAAAGATTGAAAATAATTCTACAATCACTGTACACAAATAGTGAGAGGCAAGAAATGTGTGTGTGAGAGAGAGAGAGAGAGAGAGAGAGAGAGAGAGAGAGAGAGAGAGAGAGAGAAAAAAAAACCTGCTGTAAAATTGTATGCATTATAGCAGTAGTAAGAACAAGCGGACAAGTAGACTCTCAGTCTCCTCGTACAGATTACAAAAACGGGTTTGTACAGAAAATAACAGAATACATGAAAAACTGCAGCTTTATTATACATTTTTAAGAGAGAAGGGACTTGCAGGTTTTCTCAAGGTATTGCCATATTTGTCTGAACTCTTCAATGGCCACAATACTTTGCTTGGGGCGATGTCACACGAACTTTTTTTCCGGCAATTTTCGATGTGCAAGTTATGGTTTGCAATATTTGGGGCTTCTCTGTCATTGGTAGATCTGAAACTAGACTAAGGATAGATTTCGTTAGGTGGCTGAATTCTGGTCAAACTTATATCTTGAAATTGCCCGACTATAGTTGCTCTAAGAAATTGCTCGAAAATGCGCTTGTGTACCACTGTCTTCAGCTCAATAAAATAGCTTGTTGGTAGCGAAATTAGAAGAAGAACAAGATGAGTGCGACGAGCGGTAATAAGCCTCTCATCGGTTACAGACGGAGGCAACAAATCAAGCATAATATCCATTTCGTGTTTGGGGCAGAATCATTGAGCGATATATCTACTTGCGTGGCTAGCGAACATCGGGTTGCTCAATGGATCTTCCGTGCAAAGTATATTTGCCCATTATTTGGATTTTTTTTTTTTTTTTTTTTTTTTCTATAAGACTTACCGATAAACAAACGGGAAGATAAAACATAAGTACAGTTATTATCTCTCGGAATTAACACTGGACCCGCGAACTGAGCCACTGAAGGTATGAGCGGCATCATAATTTGTGGGCAAGGGAAGAAGAAGAAGAAGAAAAAAAAAAAAAAAAACACAGTTCGAGTCCACGAGAAAATTACGGAATAGGTACCGGTACAGAAGGTTTGGTTCTTTGCGCTACCAAGGTTATTTATTCTTTAAATCACACCTGTATTTTGAGTTGATTAAATACAACAAAAACAGCCTAATATAGCCTAACCTAACCTAATCTAATCTAACCTAACCTAATTTAATGTAATCTAATCTAACATAACTTAACCTACCTAGTCTAACCTAACCAAATTTAAACTAACCTAATCTAACCTAACCTAATTTAATCTAACCTAGCCTAAACTAATATAACCTTATCTAACCTAACCTAATATAATATAACCTAATTTAATCTAACCTAAATTAATCTAACTTAATCTAACTTAAACTAAACAAATGTAACCTAATCTAACCAAAGCTTACCTAATCTAACCTAAGCTAATTCAATCTAACCCAATCAAAACTAACCTAATCCAATAAAGTCAAACTTAATCTAACCTGACCTTAATCTTTGTCTAACTATAAACTATGTACTTCAGCAGAGCCTAAGCTATACCATAAAGTAACCAAAGCATAACCCTTAAGGGGGAGGTAGTCGCTTTTTTCTGGACCCCCTTCTCCCTCATGTTTAGCCGCATTAGTTTTGACATTTTAAGATGTAGTTTGGCGATTATAGACGTTTCGCCATGTTTCTTCGTCAATATTAAGACCTTCCATGCCATTTAGGTGTCGACAGTTAAAGGGCACGAAAGATCTTAATATTGAAAACAAAAAAAATGAGGCGAAAGGTCTCAAAATCGCCAAACTAACGGAACGAAAGTCATAAAACCTCAAAACTAATATGCTAAATATGACGGAGAAGGGGGTCCATAAAAAGCGAGTACTACCCCCTTAAGTAGAGATCAAATGTAACTCGAGAATGTCCGAAAAAGACTTGCAGGCAAAATAACCGCTAACCGAATAAATCCAGGCAAAAAAAAAAAAAAAAAAAAAAAAAAAAAACCCACACACACAAGCACAAAAACCCCGTAGAGAAAAGCAACACCCGACGTAGAAAAACCTTGTAATTTAGGTTCACTTGCGGGGCTAACTGTACTACACTCTCTTTAGTAATAAGTGGCTGGATAACTTTACTACCTCAATCCAATATCTTGACTCTATTATCTTACTAGCACTACTGATATATCTTTAGGTAATCTTATATATATATATATATATATATATATATATATATATATATATATATATATATATATATATATATATATATATATATATATATACAGTATATAATGTGTATATCGGTATTTATTTGTAATACCTTCATTTCCTAACGATCACATTCGTTGTCTTTATACTACTATTTAATTACTTTCTTTATACTACAATTGAATTACTTTCTTTATACTACTATTGAATTACTCTCTTTATACTACTATTGAATTACTCTCTTTATACTACTATTGAATTACTCTCTTTATACTTAGTTATTCTTTCTTTATGCGTATGATGGAAAAAATAGGCAATTCTGCCTGTAACAAGTACGTCTTCTATGATAGTTCACAAGGTGCCAATTTTTGTGCAATAAAACACATGCATCATGAATTAGAGACTCAGTCTACAGAGTGATCTATCTATCTATTGCCGGACGTCTTACTCCCCTTGATGGGGGTGGCCATACACAAAATGCTCCCAAGCAGACCTATTAAGAGGGACAACCCATGCCAGTTTACTGAAGGACTTACAGGCTTGACCACTCAACTTAGGGTCCGTCCGACTGCGAGGCCTGTTATGTATTTTTTAGTACTATTTTGTTTTCTAGTGGTGTGCGGCTAATCCATCCACTAACCTGCTTCACCCTAAGGTAGCCGTACAGATTTGTATAAGGCTTACTCCCCTAGACAGGTTGCCGTCCAAGGCTGACGAGTCCCATCCACCCGGATTGTTATAGTTATCTCCCCTAGATGGGTTGCCGACCAAAACTACCGAGTCCCATCCACTCGGATACGGAGTGATACACGCCACAAATCATGCCTCCTACACGACATAATGAGAGGCAAGAGGTGACGCAACGCTTACAACACGAGTAAAAAGGTTATCTGGCATCCATCTGTCGCTGTATTGTATTTCTTTTCTTTTCTTCTATGTGGATGAGGAAGACAAAAGGCAGAACTGCCAGTGACAAGTGCTTCCTCCAGAGTTGAAAGAGTGACAAGGCCAAAATCAATGAACGTTCGAGCCAAAAATCCTGAGGCCTACATCATTGCATGCGATAACGCTTGTTATGCTGCATAGCTTGATGCACCGTGTAAGTGCAGCCTTATTAAAGTCTCTTAGTTTTCACCTGATGGTAATATGAACCCCTTCACAGCTGATTTATCGATACTTAAGGGGACAGTGGCTGTTTGTTTGGTCTATTAATAAATTTATTCATATATTTTTTTAGTTTCCTCCCTAGACCTTCATCAAACTTAGAAAAACACCCCCTAGACCCCCCTTCAAGATAAATTTGTACATTTTTCGGTAGAAAAATGTCCCGGCCGAAGGCCGGTTCCTCTTAAAATTGCAGGCTCGCTATCGCTCGCCAGGAAATGATCGACACCTAAATGGCACGAAAGGTCTTATAATTGAAAACGAAATGGGGCGAAAGGTGTTAAAATCACTAAACTAATGGGCCGAACGTCTTATAATCTCAAAACTAGTGGGGCTAAACATTAGGGAGAAGGGGGTCCAGAAAAACGGTCTGCCTCCCCTTAATGGAGAAATATGGAACTACTACGTCTCTGCATCATATATATATACTAACTGTTCATGATCAACAATATAATCTACTATATAATCTACTATATAATCTACTATATAATCTACTATATAATCTACTATATAATCTACTATATAATCTACTATATAATCTACTATATAATCTACTATATAATCTACTACATAATCTACTATATAATCTACTATATAATCTACTATATAATCTACTATATAATCTACTATATAATCTACTACATAATCTACTATATAATCTACTACATAATCTACTATATAATCTACTATATAATCTACTATATAATCTACCAACACCTGAAAATAATAAAACTATACTAATGTCAGGTAATGCTGTGAAGATGGGAGCGATGGAACTTTGGCCAACTGTACGACGGGGTTTATAGGGCCTCGGCACCTTCACAGCCCTTTAGCCGAAGACCAAGACTGGCAGGTAGACTGACAGGTAGACCCGGTGCAGTAGGCGGTGTGGCAGCCGGTACTACAAACTAAAACCCGTCCTTAAACCAGCAATTTGGGGAGCTCCGGCCGCCAGTATAGTATTCTCGATTTACAACTTTTCCGTTGTGATAACCAGCTTTTTGTTTGAGTCGGGGATCCCGAAGATCCCCCTTGTAGTTAAATTCATACATTTTTCGGTAGAAATATGGCCGGTTCCTCCTAAATTACAGGCTCACTATCGCTCGCCAGGAAAAAAATAATATTTAAATGGCACAAAAGGTCTTAATAGTGACAAGGAAATGAGGAGAAACGTCTTATAATCACCAAACTAATGGGCCGAACGTCTTAAAAGTCTGAAAACTAATGGGGCTAAACATAAGGGAGAAGGAGAGCCAGAAAAATCAAACCATCCCCCTTTATAAGAAATTGTGTCAAAATAGTCCATCAGCGTGTTAAAATTGTGTCAAAATAGTCCATCAGCGTGTTAAAATTGTGTCAAAATATCCCATCAGCGTGTTAAAATTGTGTCAAAATATCCCATCAGCGTGTTAAAATTGTGTCAAAATATTCCATCAGCGTGTTAAAATTGTCAAAATATCCCATCAGCGTGTTAATATTGTGTCAAAATATTCCATCAGCGTGTTAAAATTGTGTCAAAATATCCCATCAGCGTGTTAAAATTGTGTCAAAATATTCCATCAGCGTGTTAAAATTGTGTCAAAATATTACCTCTCCAAAATTTGTTTTCTGCCCACGGCTAACTCAAAGACAACTGCAGAGGTTGAAGTAATTAAACTAAAGGTTTCTAAATACCCCTGATGGTAACAAAGGCTTTAAAGTATCCCCAATAGGCTCAAAATCGCGTCATATGTCGGAGAGGGTTAAGGGGGGTAGTGCTTATTTTTAGGTCTATGTATTTATTTATTATTGAGTTTCCTCGCTAGACCTCCATCAAGCATAGAAGAGCACCCCCTAGATCCCCTTTCAAGACATATTTGTACATTGTTCGGTAGAAAAATGGCCGGTTTCTTCGACAATTACAGGCTCGCTTTCGCTCGCCAGGAATAAATCGACACTAAATGGTACGAAAGGTCTTACTATTGACAAAGATATGGCGCGAAAGGTCTTAAAATCGACAAACTAATGGAACGAACGTCTTAAAATCTCAAAAACTAATATGCTAAACATGAGGGAGAAGGAGAGCCAGAAAAATCAACCATCCTCCTTTAAGCCGGTATCACACGAGAGCTTTTATACTCAACATTCGATGATCAACGTTGTTCTGGCATTATTTCTAAAATATTTTGCTCTGGTATCGGAAACTAGACTGATGATGAATGAACTTAGGTGACCCAAATATTGTAAATGTTGAACATATAAGCTGCCAGACCAGTGTTGAGGATAAATGATGAGGGAAAAGGCGCTCGTGTGATACCGGCTTTAAATGGAACGGTTTCAAAATATTCCACCAACATGTTAACATTGTTCAATAAACTGTACATGCCACCTTTTAACAGCAGGCGAGTGTATACGAACTGAACCATCTCAGTTGCACTTAAGGGGGGTCACCTGTTGTTTTTGTTGTTCTCTTTCTCTCCTGTTTTTCTCTTTCTCTGGCTTGTATTCATTCGGCCCCATTCAGCCAACTGTTTTAAGACATCTATCCCCATCCAGGTGTATCGCGAGCAAGCAATGTATGGAGAAATCCGGCTTCGCCGGAAACATTTTTCTATCGAAAAATGTACAAATTTAGCTTGCTGTCAAAATAAAAATATATATATGATAGCTCGCTACCGCTCGCCAGGAAAATATTGACACCTGGATGGGGGTAAACGTCTTAAAACAGTAGGCTGAATGGGGCCGAATGGATACAAGCCAAAGAGAGAGGGAGAGAAAGAGAAAAAAAGCGAGGTGGGCTTCCTTAAAAAAATCGTCACCAGGGCTCGAAACTACTCTCTCTCTCTCTCCTCGGCCGCCGCGACAACTATTTCTGGGGCGCGGGGTTTGTTTTACACGGTGAGTCTAATTGTATTGCAACTATGACCAACATATATGTTACCTGGCTCGCTTTGGCTGGTCCGGAGTGTACTTGGTTTACTCCACATTTAGTTTTTTTGAGTACCGTATATACCGGCATGTATTTTGGGTTTTTTTTCCTTTGTTTTCTCTTTTTTCCCCCTTGAATCGTAGCCTTTAAGCAGACACCTATCTTTAAGCAGACACCTATCTTTAAGCAGACACCTATCTTTAAGCAGACACCTATCTTTTCCCTTAACCCTTTGAAGATTATGGCGTATTTTAACGCTTTATTCTGGTTATCATTAGGCGATTGTATACAGCTTAGGAAAGCTCTGTGGGAATTAAAGGGGTAAAGACTATCTCAATCTACCCTCTGACTTCCATATATCTTTCCTGATGTACCGGTAACTCAAATTGTCTAATATAGCCAGAAACCCGAAAAGAAATGCGTAAGCGTATCTTGAAGGGGTTAATATATATTGGAATTCTTTATACAGTCGCCCTTGTGTATCAGGCTAGTTGGTATAAATTCCACCAGAACCCTCAAAGGATTAAGCAAGGCAGATGAGCGCGAACGCATTTCACATCCTAGAGTACGCCTTTAATAATATTATAAGTGGTATCATACAATATTCGCAGTCTTGAGATTCAAAAATAAGAAAATATATGCAAATATATCTAATAAATTAATATATATAATACAAAACTAAGTAATAATGAAAACATGGATAATTTAAGCATAACATAAAGTAAATAAAACAAAATAATATCAAGTAATAAAAAAAGTGTGCAGAATAAACAATTTCCCCACAGAGAGATTCGAGCACTGAACCACCCACCACACTCTTAATATACAAACTTCAAGGGGAGATGGGTCGTTTTACTGAACCCCTTTCTCCCTCGTGTTTAGCCCCATTTGTTTTTTATATATTAAGACGTTCGGCCCATTCGTTGACGATTTTAACACCTTTAGCTCCATTTGTTGTCAATTTTAAGACCTATCGTGCCATTTAGGTGTCGATGCTTTCCTGGCGAGCGATAGCATGCCTGTAATTATAAGAGGAACTGGCCTTCGGCCAGCACATTTTTCTACCGAAAAATGTACAAATGCATCTTGAGGGAGGGTCTAGGGGTGTTTTTTTAAGTTCGAGGGAGATCTATCGAGGAAACAAACAAAATAGTGAATAAATGAATTAATAAGAAAAAAAAAAAAAAAAAAAAAACACTAGCCCCTTAAACCTGAATCCAATAAATTTCTCCGCTAACGTACCCGTGTGACACCATCTAACCAGTGACGTCACCTAAATCGCCGCTCTTCACGCAAATACCCGCCGAGGCCCGGTTATCGCGGGTAGATAGCGGGCTCGGCACCCTAATTTGCCCTCTTGTGTGGCCATTCTTTTACAAATTCATGTCTACTTCGTCCATGCTTGCCCAGTTCTTCCTCCTAGAGACCCTGTAGGAAGAGAGAGAGTGGACATCTTTTTCCTTTGGACGCCATTATGGGGCCTCATTCATTTCTTTGGGAGGTGTTTGGTGTTGGAGTGAAATTAATAAAGATAGATTATCATTAGGTTCAGGGATATTTGGTAGCGAAGTGGGTCTATATGATCTGTGCCGCACGAGTATCTTTCCCTCTCAATTCACTATAGGCTACTCATAAGTGCAGTGGGTGTAGTACATGATTAGTGCAGTGGGTGTAGTACATAATTAGTGCAGGGGGTGTAGTACATGATTAGTGCAGTGGGTGTAGTACATGATTAGTGCAGTGGGTGTAGTACATAATTAGTGCAGTGGGTGTAGTACATGATTAGTGCAGTGGGTGTAGTACATGATTAGTGCAGTGGGTGTAGTACATGATTAGTGCAGTGGGTGTAGTACATGATTAGTGCAGGAGGTGTAGTACATGATTAGTGCAGTGGGTGTAGTACATGATTAGTGCAGTGGGTGTAGTACATGATTAGTGCAGTGGGTGTAGTACATGATTAGTGCAGTGGGTGTAGTACATGATTAGTGCAGGGGGTGTAGTACATGATTAGTGCAGTGGGTGTAGTACATGATTAGTGCAGTGGGTGTAGTACATGATTAGTGCAGTGGGTGTAGTACATGATTAGTGCAGTGGGTGTAGTACATGATTAGTGCAGTGGGTGTAGTACATGATTAGTGCAGTGGGTGTAGTACATGATTAGTGCAGTGGGTGTAGTACATGATTAGTGCAGGGGGTGTAGTACATGATTAGTGCAGTGGGTGTAGTACATGGTTAGTGCAGTGGGTGTAGTACATGATTAGTGCAGTGGGTGTAGTACATGATTAGTGCAGTGGGTGTAGTACATGATTAGTGCAGTGGGTGTAGTACATGATTAGTGCAGGGGGTGTAGTACATGATTAGTGCAGTGGGTGTAGTACATGATTAGTGCAGTGGGTGTAGGACATGATTAGTGCAGTGGGTGTAGTACATGATTAGTGCAGGGGGTGTAGTACATGATTAGTGCAGTGGGTGTAGTACATGATTAGTGCAGTGGGTGTAGTACATGATTAGTGCAGGGGGTGTAGTACATGATTAGTGCAGGGGGTGTAGTACATGATTAGTGCAGTGGGTGTAGTACATAATTAGTGCAGGGGGTGTAGTACATGATTAGTGCAGTGGGTGTAGTACATGATTAGTGCAGGGGGTGTAGTACATGATTAGTGCAGGGGGTGTAGTACATGATTAGTGCAGTGGGTGTAGTACATGATTAGTGCAGTGGGTGTAGTACATGATTAGTGCAGGGGGTGTAGTACATGATTAGTGCAGTGGGTGTAGTACATGATTAGTGCAGGGGGTGTAGTACATGATTAGTGCAGGGGGTGTAGTACATGATATGCAGTGGGTGTAGTACATGATTAGTGCAGTGGGTGTAGTACATGATTAGTGCAGGGGGTGTAGTACATGATTAGTGCAGGGGGTGTAGTACATGATTAGTGCAGTGGGTGTAGTACATATTAGTGGCAGTGGTGTAGTACATGATTAGTGCAGTGGGTGTAGTACATGATTAGTGCAGTGGGTGTAGTACATGATTAGTGCAGTGGGTGTAGTACATGATTAGTGCAGTGGGTGTAGTACATGATTAGTGCAGTGGGTGTAGTACATGATTAGAATAATGTCCAGTATTCCATAAATGGATATTAATAATAGTCATGTGCTGTACTTATAACTGCCTTGATGGTGTAATGGTTTAGAGTGTTTAAAATCTGTATGTGGTAACCCAGGTTCGAATCCCGGTGGATCACATGCTTGTTTTCATTAATTTCCTTGGGAGGTGTTCGCTGTTGGAGTGAAAATAATAAAGATATACTGTATATATATATATATATATTCTTCCCCTCCACATTGTCAGATTCTCTTGGCTCACTCCTCTCAAAATTTTGGGTATATAATTTTCTCTTTCCCTTCAACCCCCTCCCCTCCCCTCTCCCTCTCTCTCTCTCTCACACACAGTCGTCCCCCTCCGGCACCTTAACACCGCTGACAGGTAAATATATCATAATTGACGCTTGTTGCAGGTAGAACAAGCCCGGATTACAACCATTAGGCGTATACCATCAGGGTGGCCTGTCGTAACTCGGTAATTTGACGAGGCCGTTGCGAGGTTACTTATCACAGGCAAAGACTCGTATTTAGCCGACGTGTTAAAAGCTGACCTAGAGAGTGGTTGTCTGAGTGTAAGTGTATACCGGTACTGTATAGAGAGAGTGAATGTGTGTGTGTACTATATACATATACGATTTTATACAACTTAAGAAGGATCTGTGGGAATGATAAGGGTTGGTTTAGATAATATGGAGCCTTTTTATTACTAGAGGTCCTTCCTAAACTGAATAAAATAAACTCATGGTCAAAATACAATGAAAAGGATGTCACCCGTAATCAACGGGTTAAGAAACAGGAAATATAATAAAACCCACGAAACAATAACATAAAACCCACGAAACAATAACATAAAACCCACGAAACAATAACATAAAACCCACGAAACAATAACATAAAACCCACGAAACAATAACATAAAACCCACGAAACAATAACATAAAACAAGAGATGAAAATATGCAGGTGAACAAGACCGGTATGCAAAGTATGCAACAACTAGTATGTGCAAAATAACAAATAATTATTATATAATTATACAGTATATATATATATATATATACAGTATATATATATATATATATAATAAAACGGCACAATGCAAACCCACAATACATAATACAAATACTACTACTAATTACTAAAACAAAATAATGCAATTGTTAGGTACAAAGAGAAACACATACTGCCACCAGTGGAAAAGGGAACATTGAAAACAAACCTACTGTACATACAAAATAAAAATATGATAAAATATATACCGGTAAATAAAATAAATACATTGATAAAAAAGAACCCAATTATTAGGTGCAAGACACTAAATAAAAATAAAAACGAATAAAAGAATGTAAATATTATGTGCAAAGCAATAAATAAAATATATACATGTAAGGGCCACGGTGTAAACAAATAAACAATGCAGAAAGAGAAAGGGGCAACTCGACCCGGGGTGAACTTTACTTCTATTCCCGTAGCAAGGTGTAATTAAAAGCCAGCTGGGAGGCAGAACTGTATAATTATTGTCTGATGAAGTGAAGGGGGCAACTAACTCTAGCTCTAACGCTCTAACTCACTCTCACTCTCACACTCTCTCTCTCTCTCTCTATGTCTTTCTCCTCTCTATGTCTTTCTCCCTCTCTCTCTCTCTCTCTATCTCTCTCTCTCTCTCTCTCTCTCTCTCAAAGTTGTGCTCATAGTAATATATAGAAATAAAAGAACAGGAATGACTGAGGTCTCACACTTAAAACATAATTGTACACGAATTACGTCGCTCTCTCTCTCTCTCTCTCTCTCGCGTCTCTTCGATTATTCCCAGATTACCGCGCCAGTGATCGGTGCTTGGATGGGGGGGGGGGGGCAGGGGGCGGGGCAGGGGGGGGGGATCGTAACCAATCATTAATTCCCCCACTCTGAGACGTTATAGGCGCCTCCAACTCTCCGCTCACTGGTATTAACTCTCGGGTTAAAGAGCACAGATAGCTACCGATATTTATCTGCTGGGACTTCTGATCGGGTGCGCTTCTCTCTCTGCACTTGTAATTTATCGTTCGTAAGGTCTCTCTCTATCCTGCTCTCTCTCTCTCTCTCTCTCTCTCTCTCTTGGTCTTGCTCGCCCGCTCTCTCTCTCTCTCTCTCTCTCTCTCTCTCTCTCTCTCTCTCTCTCTGCTATCTCTACTAGGATTAGGTCCTGGCCACCTCGCAAGGATCGTAAGATCTGTGTGGCCAGTGTATCTATGAAAATCTATGTAAATCTGTCGGTAGAGTTCGTTAAATCATGGACAATCGTCCTAATGGTTTAAACCCGGCTGGGAGTATAAAAAAAAAACTCACATATACCGTATATGTATACTGTGTGTATATATATATATATATATATATATATATATATATATATATATATATATATATATATATATATATATATAGAGAGAGAGAGAGAGGGGGGGGGGGGAGGGGGAGGGAGGGGGGGAGGATGAGAACAACATAGGCAAAGTTTCAATTACTTCGGCCATGATACCTTACATTCACTATAGTACACACACCCACCCACACACAGTAACACATTTAATTCTTTACCACCCCCACCGTATAATCTGACCAATATATAATAATACAGCCGGATATCATAGGCGCCTTCAGATACGGGCAGATACACCAACTTCTCACTGCGACGGTAATAAGGAGTCAGATTTGTTCTAAACTTCGGGGCTTATGTTATATATATTAAGGTACAGTCGCGCTAATAAGTGATGTCTCGGCACCAAGTATATTTTGATCAATAATTGGTAACAGCAATATTTATGCTTCATTCCTTCATATCGAGTGAAATATACAAACATTTTCCTACACTTACCTACCCTATTCAACATCTGACATACATTGTAGAAAGCCAAACGTAATGACAGCTGGGACTCGACTTAGCGCGACCGTACAGTTGCCCTCATAAATTGGAATACACTGTGTGAGTTTATGTAGCATATGAGTATGGGTATGCTTGAAATGGTATATTTTCTTGGGTGAAGTAGTTAAATAATGACCAACTTGTAAATTAATTCTACCATGTTTTTTTGTTTTTTTTCCATGCCCAAAATCAATGAGAAGGTAGACATTTTTGCGGCCAACTGTATAGTCGGCCTAATAAGTGATGTCTCGGCACCAATTATGTTTTGATCAATAATTGGTATCGGCAATATTTACACATGATTTATTCTTTTTGAGTGAGATATACCAACATGTTCCTACACTTAATCACCCTATTCAACACCTGACAGACATTAATACAGCACAGAGCGTGACTTATGACTTATTAGCGCCACTGTACAAGAGATGGAAAGCATTGGACGAAGAAAGCCGGTGTCACACGAGCCCATCAATTTTAGTCTTCTACTGTATTTCAATTTTAGTCTTTACCTTCAACTAATGACCAAACCCTAAATCCCTCCAATGTATACCACCCCTAACTCATCTATTCCCACTCCCTAATCCACAAAGCCCTAAATCCCTCCTATGTATACCACCCCTAACTCATCTATTCCCACTCCCTAATCCACAAAGCCCTAAATCCCTCCCATGTATACCACCCCTAACTCATATCCCACTCCCTAATCCACAACCCTAAATCCCTCCCATGTATACCACCCCTAACTCATCTATTCCCACTCCCTAATCCACAAAGCCCTAAATCCCTCCTATGTATACCACCCCTAACTCATCTATTCCCACTCCCTAATCCACAAAGCCCTAAATCCCTCCCATGTATACCACCCCTAACTCATCCATTCCCACTCCCTAATCCACAAAGCCCTAAATCCCTCCCATGTATACCACCCCTAACTCATCTATTCCCACTCCCTAATCCACAAAACCCTAAATCCCTCCCATGTATACCACCCCTAACTCATCCATTCCCACTCCCTAATCCACAAAACCCTAAATCCCTCCAATGTATACCACCCCTAACTCATCCATTCCCACTCCCTAATCCACAAAACCCTAAATCCCTCCAATGTATACCACCCCTAACTCATCCATTCCCACTCCCTAATCCACAAAACCCTAGATCCCTCCCATGTATACCACCCCTAACTCTTCCATTCCCAATCCCTAATCCACAAAGCCCTAAATCCCTCCCATGTATACCACCCCTAACTCATCCATTCCCACTCCCTAATCCACAAAGCCCTAAATCCCTCCCATGTATACCACCCCTAACTCATCCATTCCCACTCCCTAATCCACAAAGCCCTAAATCCCTCCCATGTATACCACCCCTAACTCATCCATTCCCACTCCCTAATCCACAAAACCCTAGATCCCTCCCATGTCAGGAAACCCCTAACTCTTCCATTCCCAATCCCTAATCCACCAATCCATCAATTATAGTTATTTTCTAGTTTTTCTTTAGCCATCCCGTCATGTCCTGTCCCTCAATTTCTATCAGCAACTCTGGTTTGTGCGTTAAGGTGAGGCTGATGGACTGTTGAGGTTAAGGGGAGATGAGTCGTTTGTTTGGTCCCCTTTTTCCTTCGTGTTATTTCCAAATTGTTTTGAGGTTATACTTTGGCGATTTTAACACCTTTCGCCCCATTTCGTTGTCAATTTTAAGACCTTTCGTGCCATTTAGGTGTTGATTATTTCCTGGCAAGCGATAGCGAGCCTAAAATTTTAAGAGGAAGCGGCCTTCGGCCGCGATATTGTTCTACCGAAAAATGGAAAAATTTATCTTGAAAGGGGGTCTAGGGGGTGTTTTTCTAAGCTTGATGGAGGTTTAGAGAGAAAACTAAGAAATAAAGGAATACTTGAATTAATAGACTAAAAAAAAAAAAAACGGTCCATCTCCCCTTAAAGCTCTAAAATAATGCATTCTGTCACCTACGTTACAGTATATCTATAGCTTGCTCCCTAGACCTTTATTAAACCTAAAAGAAAGATCCCCAAGACCCCCCTTTGAAATAAACGTTAACACACACTTTCACTTGCTAACGCTCACCAGGAAAAAATAAATCGAAAAGGATTAATGTTGACAAATAAAATCGAAAGAGGCCTTAAAAAACAACAAATAAACAAAAATAAGAGGGAGAATGGGGTCCAGAAACGAAATAAACCTCCCCTTGATATGTCTACAGTCTGGTGTTTGTACCAGTGAAAACATAAAAAAATAAATATTATCGAATAAATCTTGACCTTCGCAAATTAAATGATAACAGGTTTCGTGTACCGACCACTTGCATTATATTGGCTGTGAATGATATACCGTAGGAGGAGGAGAGGAAGCAATGGCCAATACAATAGATTACACTAATAGGATCGCGTCAAGAGATAGGGATAATTCAGAACTTTACAGTGCCGGTGCCGTCCTTTTAACTTTATTCTGGCAGCACACTATTCTCAACATTAAGCCAATACTTAACCCATTACACGGGGAATGAAGGGGGGGGGGGGTCACACGAGAGCATTTTCCGGCAATTTTCGATGAACAATTTTGTTCTCGTAATATTTTGAGTGACTTTCACATTGGAATCGGAAACTAAACTCAAGGTAGAATATTTTAGGTGGCTGATCTTTGATATAACTTACATTATGAAGATGCCAGACAAAAATTGCCCATCAAAAATTGACGGAAAAAGAGCTCGTGTGACATTATTTTTTTTAGAGTTAATAGCAGTACACTATCCTCCTCATAAAACCAATAATTAACCCATTACACACGGGGAATAAGCTACACAGTCTGAAGACGGTATCACACGAGAGATTTTATAGTCAACATTCGATGATCAAAACATTTCTGGCAACATTTCTGGAATATTTTGCAGGGTATTGGAAACTAAACTGATAATAAATGAATTTGGGCAAAATAAATACTATAAATGTTGAGTTCATAAGCTGCCAGACCAGTGTTGAGGGAAAAAACGCATACATCCTGGCCCCAATATGAACCCAAGAACAGCTAAACAAACCTCCGGAACGTTACTATTAGGTACCGGTCAAGAATTAGTGAGAAGATTCGATTCAATTCACTCTAAGACATTAAACCTGGCCCGATCTGAACCCTCGAACAGCATAATGAACCCCCAGATGGTAAATGTTAACTAAGGATTTAATGAGAAGGTTCAATTCAGTTCGGGAAAACTTCAAAAACTAAAGGCCCCGATTAATGCCCACAAGTGTAATCCGATCATTACAGCAGTATGTATAATCAATACTTATAGATAGGACGTGTTTCGTGGTATTCAAATAGTTCACTCATATAGGAATGCACTACAATAAACTCTACTCCTCATAATATGGTGTTTGTATTCAGTACTCTTGGCCACACACAAAAATGTAGAGTTGTTGCTATCATCCAGGGCATAATTATCTGTTTGGCTGATTTCACCTCAGTTTCTCAACCTGCATTATAAGTCGCCTAGTCAAAGATGTGCTCACCGTAATCATAATTAAAAAAAAAAAACACACACAAAAAACA
The DNA here is from genome assembly GCA_032716605.1 of Paralithodes platypus. Lineage (NCBI taxonomy): Eukaryota > Metazoa > Arthropoda > Malacostraca > Decapoda > Lithodidae > Paralithodes > Paralithodes platypus. Next base: position 8,309,141 of record CM064485.1, read on the forward strand.
AAATCAAGAACAAGAATTACTGAGGCCTCACACTTACGACATAATGATACACGTAATACGTTGATATCTCTCTCTCTCTCTCTCTCAGCCAAATTCACGAAACTCAGTACAATTCAAACTTGAATATGCACATTAAACACATTATTTACACGATCCCTCGCCCTCCATTCTCTCACATAATTATATATATATATATATATATATATATATATATATATATATATATATATATATATATATATATATATATATACCGTATATATATATATATAGTATATATCAGTCGAGTTATCTATTAAGCTATCTTTCTCGCCCTCCAAACTTCCAGCAGAACGACCCAACCAAAACGTAACACAGCCACTTACAACCCCCCCCCCCTCCTCCAGACCACCACCTGCAGCCCCCCACCCCACCCCCCCACCTGCATCCCTCTTTCCTCATACCACAACCTGCACCCCCACCCCTCCTCAGACCCCTACAGGTCTGCATCTCCCCAGACCCAGACCCCACAGGTATATACATAATAGGGCTAATTAAATGTTATGCCCCGTGAACAATGGTAGATAGGAGAGAGGGGGTGGGGGTGGGGGAGGGGGAGGGGAAGGAGGGGAATGGGGAGAGAGAAGTAGGGGAGGAAGAGGAGAGATAAGGGGGGGGGGGGGGCATGCTCATGGGTGGTCGTCGGTGTGGGAAGCTTGGTTAATAAAGACGAGGGAATGATGGGCAGATGTGGGGTAGTTGTGGACAGGTGTGGAGGGAAGGTAAGTGTGGAAGCATGACAGGTGTGGAGGTATATCTTTCCCTTATCCTATGACTTAAACTGCTTCAAACTCCGTGCGTCCAGACATTTCGACTCGACCGCACCTTGAATTTGGCTCTCTATCACTCTTTCAATTTGAGGGGAGACACTTGTAACAGGAAGCTTTGTCGTTTGTCTCCTTCATACACATAGAAGAAAAATAAGACGGGAGAAAGGGAAGAGTTATTGATGGTTGTGAAATGCTGTTAATTAAGACAGGTATACGGGTATGGGGCGAGAAAAGGGACAGCAGATTGACAGGTGTGAAATGCTGTTAATAAAGTTGGGTTAAGGTGACCAGGTGAGTGACAGGTGTGGAGTGATAACAGGTGTGGGTAAAGGGACGGTAAGAAGAGTGACAGGTGTGGATGGATAACAGGTGTGGGTAAAGGGACGGTAAGGAGTGACAGGTGTGGAGGGATGACAGGTGTGGGTAAAGGGACGGTAAGGAGAGTGACAGGTGTGGGTAAAGGGACGGTAAGGAGTGACAGGTGTGGGTAAAGGGACGGTAAGGAGAGTGACAGGTGTGGAGTGATGACAGGTGTGGGTAAAGGGACGGTAAGGAGAGTGACAGGTGTGGGTAAAGGGACGGTAAGGAGAGTGACAGGTGTGGGTAAAGGGACGGTAAGGTGATTGACAGGTGTGGAGGGATAATAGGTGTGGTTAGAGGGACAGTAAGGTGAGAGGTAATTAGAATGGAAGTGAAAAGGTTGATGGTAATTAGGTTAGTTAGGTAGATATGGGGCTAATTAGGAGGGTAGAGGTTTGTGAGCAAGAGTAGAGGTTTGTGAGCAAGAGTAGAAGTTTGTGAGCAAGAGTAGAGGTTTGTGAGCAAGAGTAGAGGTTTGTGAGCAAGAGTAGAGGCTTGTGAGCAAGAGAAGAGGTTTGTGAGCAAGAGTAGAGGTTTGTGAGCAAGAGTAGAGTTTTTGAGCAAGAGAAGAGGTTTGTAAGGAAGAGTAGAGGTTTGTGAGCAAGAGAAGAGGTTTGTGAGCAAGAGTAAGGTTTGTGAGCAAGAGTAGAAGTTTGTGAGCAAGAGTAGAGGTTTGTAAGGAAGAGTAGAGGTGTGTGAGCAAGAGTAGAGGTTTGTGAGCAAGAGAAGAGGTTTGTGAGCAAGAGTAAGGTTTGTGAGCAAGAGTAGAAGTTTGTGAGCAAGAGTAGAGGTTTGTGAGCAAGAGTAGAAGTTTGTGAGCAAGAGTAGAGGTTTGTGAGCAAGAGTAGAGGTTTGTGAGCAAGAGTAGAGGTTTGTGAGCAAGAGTAAGGTTTGTGAGCAAGAGTAAGGTTTGTAAGCAAGAGTAGAAGTTTGTGAGCAAGAGTAGAGGTTTGTGAGCAAGAGTAGAAGTTTGTGAGCAAGAGTAGAGGTTTGTGAGCAAGAGTAGAGGTTTGTGAGCAAGAGTAGAGGTTTGTGAGCAAGAGTAGAGGCGTGTGAGCAAGAGCAGAGGTTTGTGAGCAAGATTAGAGGTTTGTGAGCAAGAGTAGAGGTTTGTGAGCAAGAGTAGAGGTTTGTGAGCAAGAGTAGGGGTTTGTGAGCAAGAGTAGAGGTTTGTGAGGAAGAGAAGAGTATATATTAGTCAGTAAGAGAAGGTATATTAGGGAGAGTAGATATTTATGTGAGAGGTTTATTTAGTAGAGGATTACCAGGTAGAGTAGAGGTTTATCAGGTAGAGTAGAGGGTTATCAGGTAGAGTAGAGGGTTATCAGGTAGAGTAGAGGGTTATCAGGTAGAGTAGAGGGTTATCAGGTAGAGTAGAGGGTTATCGGACTGTATTATGTCTTACGCAGTGTTATAACTAATATGTACAATTAGAATACAGTTATTGGTATGGTTTATTTCAACGATACGACTTACATTATACAGTATATACCTGGAGTGCTGTGATTGGCGTGGAAGTACAAGTTATATGAATTGACCACTTGCATGTTTCATAATATAAGTAAGTTGGAGCTTCAGAAATCAATATTTAGCAGAATTATCAACTATAATACGGAGTCAGAGGGTTAATTGAGATAGTCTTCACCCTTGTAATCCCCACAGATCCTTCCTAAGTTGTATAAAATCGTCGCATGATAGTCATAATAAACTGTCATTATGCGTCATAATCCTCAAAGGGTTAAGCATGAGTGCTGACCAGTATCTAAAGATAAATTTGGCCCAGGTGGATTGGTATGATGAGTGAGGGAAATTAGGACGATTCTTACATGGAGAGTGGAGTGAATTAGAAACACGTTGGTCTAAGAGAGAAAGAGTAGAAAGTAGACAATTAGGATGAGTGATGCCAAGAGAAAATACCGAGATGTTGAGGGTATTTGAAAGGAGGTTACTGGTTTAAAACAAAATAATAGAATATTTATGTATAAGTAAATACAATTTTTGTATTATTATTATGATATACACAGTTATGAAGTTAATATGAAAATTGCATACACAGTACATACATACATACATACATACATACACAGTACATACATACATACAAATCTAAAGACCGAGTACTCTACACAAAGTGCGGTTCCAGTGTCACGTCCCAAATGCGGCGCTCCAGGCAGCCCTGTTCAAAGCTGCTTCACTTGTTAGGCTTTTTAATTCAAGATCAGAACATATAGTTTTATCTCACGTCTTTCTATGTCTACCCCTTGGTGCAGCTCCCTCCACGTTCACGGACTTGTATCTAATAACTCAATATAGTTCATCCATCCTCTCCACATGCCCAAACCATCCAAGCCTGCTTGTACACATCCCATCACTGACACTCTTGATACCTAACCGCCTCCTATTATTGTAATTATGTATTATTATTATTATTATTAGTAGTAGTAGTAGTAGTAGTAGTAGTAGTAGTATTTAGATTATTATTATTATTATTATTATTATTATTATATCAACACTTGCTCTTCACCTTCTTGAGCCATTAAGTTGTCAGTAGCCTACCCAGTATTAAAGTCTTAACTCCCTGTTATTATACCAATCACTTTATTTTTTTCCCTACATTGGCTTTCTATGTAATTATAACGCTTCATAATTAAGATGCACCCTTTCAGTACAGCTACGTGTTCTTCCTTGCATTCTAGCTATCATTACACGGTATCATTCAGCTTAGCAAGAACCAATGAGATTCAAGGTGGTACAACCGGCAGGATTTCCAACTGGCCCAGTACTAATTGTATTTATGCTGTCATAGAGTAATAAAGTAGAGTAATGATAAAACAAGAAAAAAGAAACAAATACAGACTTAATCCTTTCAAGATCCGATTACGCGTCTCTTGCCTATTTTCTGGCTATTATTAGACGATTATATTAAGCTTAGGAAGGAAATCAGAGGGCTAATTAAGATAATCTTTACCCTTTCAATTCCCAGAGATCCTTCCTAAACTGTAGACAAATCGTTTAATGATAGCCAGAATAAACTGTCAAAAGCCGTCATAATCTTCAGAGGGTTAGCCTACCCACAAGTTCGTTCATAACCGTCTTCTGGCCTCCTCATTCTCATATACGTAAATAGCTCGAATACCCTAAATATATGAAACTCCGGGCCAGGTGGAAACGTTGCCTACTGTGCAGTCTATATAACTGAAGGCTGTAAATAGGGTGAGCAGAGAGTATAATTATAATTTATGAGTTTATTGATAATTATGTAAACTCTTTCTCTACACCCCCCCCCCCTACTCTCACTCTCACTCTCTCTCTCTCTCTCTCTCTCTCTCACACCGGCGCCAACACCTACCCCTCTTGCTTCACTTCTATTAACGCCAGGCCAGCTACCCCTTGTGATATTCATTAATGCCTCACACATAGCCCATAATTATACCTCTCTCTCTCTCTCTCTCTCTCTCTCTCTCTCTCTCTCTCTCTCTCTCCCTTGTAATATAATTAACGTCTCACACATGCCCAATAATTATACCTCTACCCATCTTTCTCTCTCTCTCTCTCTCTCTCATAGCCCATAATTATACCTCTACCCATGTTTTATTCTCTCTCTCTCTCTCTCTCTCTCTCTCTCTCTCTCTCTCTCCCCTTGTGATATCATTAACGCCTCACACATACCCCATAATTAAACCCCTACCCATGTTTTACTCTCACTCTCACTCACTCTCTCTCTCTCTCTCTCTCTCTCACACACACACACACACATACACACACCCCATAATTACACCTCTGCACCATGTTTTACTCTCACTCTCTCTCTCTCACACACCTCATAATTATACCTCTAACCATGTGTTAATCTCTCTTTCTCTCTCACACACACCCCATAATTATACCTCTACCCATCTCTCTCTCTCTCTCTCTCTCTCTCTCACACACACACACACACATCCCATAATTACACCTGTGCACCATGTTTTACTCTCTCTCTCTATCTCTCTCTCTCTCTCTCTCTCTCTCTCTCTCTCTCTCTCTCTCTCTCTCACACACACCATAATTATACCTCTACCCATGTTTTACTCTCACTCTATCATTGGCTGGGTTATATTCCGTTTTATCTTATCAGTATTCATCCACATTAGCTCCGGACCTCCCACAATCTGGTCCGACGTCTTGGGAGTCATTGTGATCATTTATTTCATTATTATTGAGGAGTTTCACTGTTTCTGTCAATTTCAAGTTTTTGTTGTCAGCTGCTACTTGAGTAAACAATTCGCAAGATTAACCCTTTCAGCACGATGACGTAATTTTCGTCATATTTTGGTCACCCTTAGACAATTTTCTTTAGCTTATATTCTACGTCTAGGACTCAAAGGGGTAAATACGATCTCAATAATCCGTCTGAGTAACACAGGTCCTTTATAACCCCCCCCAATATACTACGGTACCTTTAGCTTTTGCCCCACTCCCCCCTCCCCCCGTCCATCCCCCTATAAAGCCGTACCCTTCTTGAGAATTACTTGTGTGTTTGAAGCCGGGTGAAGTAACATGTTTTGGTGCATAAATGTGTTTACATATGTTTAGTGACAAAGTATATTCCGTTCATGTAGCCTTATATTTAATTATTCAAACTAATGCACAGGAATTCGTATCAATAACATGTAAATTATATATATATAATTATATATATATATTATAATTATATATATATATATTTGCTTTCTTTTCCTGTGCACAAGTGATTAATTATATATATATTTAACTGTCGGCAAAGAAGCTTTATCCTTTGATTAATAAATATGCATACGGTAAGAGGGGTGACGTGCTTTTGTATGGAGCCAGCATTGTATGGAGAAATCCGGCTTTGCCGAAGAAAATGTTCAATCGAAAAATGTACAAATTTAGCCTGTTATCAAAAACTATTTAACAAATATGATGGCGAGCAGAAAAAATCGACACCTGGATGGGGATAAATGTCTTAAACCAGTAGGCTGAATGGGGCCGAATGGATACAACCTAGAGAGAGAGAGAGAGAGAGAGAGAGAGAGAGAGAGAGAGAGAGAGAGAGAGAGAGAGAGAGAGAGAGAGAGAGAGAGAGAAAACAAAACAAGGTGTGCTCCCTTAAACAGAACTGCAGTAGCTGATTGGGTTTACAAGAAGCCAAGGGATGCACGATAAACATGTCGTCCTCAATTATAGTCTTGAATAATTTCCTGGCATTTGCATTATCGGATCCCTCAGACATTCCGTGTTTACATACTCTAACTTAAGGGGCGGCAGTTGGTTTTTCGAGTCATCCTCCTCCTTCGTGTTTAGTCACATTAGTTTCGAGATTTTTAGATATTCGCCCCATTAGTTTGCCGTTTTCAGACCTTTTACCCCATTTCTTTGCCAATATTAAAACCTTTCGTGCCATTTAGGTGTCGATTTTTTCCTGGCGAGCGATAGCGAGCCTGTATTTGAAGAGGAATCGGCCTTCGGCCGGGACATTTTTCTACCGAAAAATGTACAAATTTAAATCGAAGGAGGGTCTTGTGGGTGTTTTTAAAGTTTGATAGAGGTTTAGAGAGCAAACTAAACTCCCTCCTTAAACCATTGAGCCGAACCAGTAAATTATGCTGCACAATATCGTCTGAGCTCCCTTAATACAGTCTGGTTCTTACACGCAAATGATTAATGGCTTGTTTGTTCCCGTTTGCTTTTAGGAGGTGTTTATATTTGTGAAGTAATGTGGACTCGCTCGTAAAGGGATCTGGGGTGAGGGGGGGGGGGGTGAGGAATTTGATAAGAGCAGATAAGAAGCGCACCTCGCACATTAAGGGGGTCACCTGCTTTTTTCTCTTTCTCTCCTTTTCTCTTTTTCTCTGGCTTGTATCCATTCGACACCATTTAGCCAACTGTTTTAAGACGTTTATCCCCATCCGGGTGTCAATTTTTCGTCCTGGCGAGCGATAGCGAGCCAGCATTGTATGGAGAAATCCGGCTTCGCCGGAGAAATTTTTCTATCGAAAAATTTACAAATTTAGCTTGCTGTCAAAACAAAAATATATATATGCTGGCTCGCTACCGCTCACCAGGAAAATATTGACACATGGATGGGGGTAAACGTCTTAAAACAGTAGGCTGAATGGGGCCGAATGGATACAAGCCAAAGAGAGAGGGAGAGAAAGAGAAAAAAACGAGGTGGGGCCCCTTAATGTTCTTGTGTTCATCCATCTCGCTCTTAAGTGTGTATATATATTATTTTGTATCTTCCATGCAATATTTGCGCCACTACTGGCTTCGGTATAATCGGGTTCGCCATCTGCATAAAAGTTTATTTTTTTTCATGGGTTATTTATCTTCTGTGTAATCTATGTAATTAGTTTTATCATATTAACCTATGACTTTTATTATTTCCAAAATAGATAATTTTGACTAGAGCTAACACTTCTCACTCAAGCTCGCAAACGGATGCGTCTTGGATCAATAAATTATTATTATTATATATATATATACAGTATATATATATATATATATATATATATATATATATATATATATATATATATATATATATATATATATATATATAATCTGGCTCGACCTCATGGGGTATATTATGATATTTTGTTTAATTGTTTAATTGCTAGCCTTATATCCAATTAACAGAACATGGCCAGATTAAACCTCTATTACATTTGTTATTAGATTAGGATAGTACGCTCTTCTTAATACAAGTTACAATAATACTACTACTACTAATAATAATAATAATAAGAAGAAGAAGAATGAGTCATGATAATATAATAATAACACAGAATAAGACAATATTACAATCAATGTAAAAGTCATGATAATAACATAATACGGAAACATTAAATATTAGAATCATTGTCTTATTAAACACAAGAGTAACTAAGACTAGAAGGGCACTAAATCAAGAATGTTGAGACAGCCTACGAGATAAGTGCGTGGTCATGGCTTAGAAGCACATCAAGCAGTAGAAGGGGTGTGGGAACAGTATTTATTAACAATTTCTCTGGCAGCCTAAGAGATAAGTAGAAGGGGTATGAAAGATAAGTAGAAGGGGTATGAAAGATAAGTAGAAGGGGTATAAAAGATAAGTAGAAGGGGTTTAAAAGATAAGTAGAAGGGGTATGAAAGATAAGTAGAAGGGGTTTAAAAGATAAGTAGAAGGGGTATGAAAGATAAGTAGAAGGGGTATAAAAGATAAGTAGAAGGGGTATAAAAGATAAGTAGAAGGGGTATGAAAGATAAGTAGAAGGGGTATAAAAGATAAGTAGAAGGGGTATAAAAGATAAGTAGAAGGGGTATAAAAGATAAGTAGAAGGGGTTTAAAAGATAAGTAGAAGGGGTTTAAAAGATAAGTAGAAGGGGTATGAAAGATAAGTAGAAGGGGTATGAAAGATAAGTAGAAGGGGTATAAAAGATAAGTAGAAGGGGTTTAAAAGATAAGTAGAAGGGGTATAAAAGATAAGTAGAAGGGGTATGAAAGATAAGTAGAAGGGGTATAAAAGATAAGTAGAAGGGGTATGAAAGATAAGTAGAAGGGGTATAACAGATAAGTAGAAGGGGTATAAAAGATAAGTAGAAGGGGTAATAAAGTAGAAGTAGGGGGTATGAAAGATAAGTAGAAGGGGTATGAAAGATAAGTAGAAGGGGTATAAAAGATAAGTAGAAGGGGTATAAAAGATAAGTAGAAGGGGTATGAAAGATAAGTAGAAGGGTTATAAAAGATAAGTAGAAGGGGTATAAAAGATAAGTAGAAGGGGTATGAAAGATAAGTAGAAGGGGTATAAAAGATAAGTAGAAGGGGTATAAAAGATAAGTAGAAGGGGTATGAAAGATAAGTAGAAGGGGTATGAAAGAGAAGTAGAAGGGGTATGAAAGATAAGTAGAAGGGGTTTAAAAGATAAGTAGAAGGGGTATAAAAGATAAGTAGAAGGGGTATGAAAGATAAGTAGAAGGGGTATGAAAGAGAAGTAGAAGGGGTTTAAAAGAAAGCAAGAGCATGTAGATAAACAGAATTGAGAAAGCGCTTGTTCTTACTAATGTACTGTATTTAAACTCAACATCGGCTTCTGTAAATTATCAGTGAGATTATAATATATAATTATATATATATATATACTGTAATTGTATACATGTGTGTAGGCAAGGTGAGTGTACATATGTGCATACCTTCATGGCTCCACATCCTCGGTAAGGAAGGGGTTAATACACCAGACACATACAGTATAACTACCGGTAGATATATTACCCATATAAATACATCCTCGGTAAGGAAGGGGTTAATACACCAGACACATACAGTATTACTACCGGTAGATATATTACCCATATAAATACATCCTCGGTAAGGAAGGGGTTAATACACCAGACACATACAGTATTACTACCGGTAGATATATTACCCATATAAATACATCCTCGGTAAGGAAGGGGTTAATACACCAGACACATAATGACTGTAACCAAGGAATGTGGAGCCATGAAGGTATGCACATATGTACACTCACCTTGCCTACACACATGTATACAATTACGCACTCACAAGAATAGGAAGTAACAAGAATGCTAACACATACATGGTAAGAATGTTAACACACACATTAAAACATATAAATACTAACAAACGAATATAGGAAAACACATATACACAAACACTTGGCCACACATATGAACATTATCTCTCACACACAATAATTATCTCTTTCACACACACACACACACATATATACACACATACATACATAACCCCCTTCCCTCACCACGTACTAACACACACACTACCCCTCTCCCTCCCTAACCCCACACACACACACACACACACACACACACACACACACACACACACACACACACACACACACACACACACACACACACACACACACACACACACACAACGACCATAAATATAAGTATTAACATAGATAAGAGACTAAAGGAGCTAAAACTGGATGGCTGAGTTCATAAACCTGGGAGGAGGGAGGAGGAGGAGGAGGGAGGGGGGGGGGGCGGTTAAGTTGATGTTGTGGGCACAGAGTAGAGCAACAAGTGATCAGGCAGAGGGGGGGTGGGGGGGCAGAGGGGAGGAGGAGGAGGAGGAGAGAGAGAGAGAGATTAGGGAGGGGGTGGCAGGAGAGAGGGAGATATTAGAGAGTGGGTGGGGGTAGGAGTGCGGGGGGGGCGGAGAGAGAGAGAGAAAAGAGAAGAGGAGAGAGAGAGAGAGAGAAAGAGAGAGAGAGAGAGGAGAGAGAGAGAGAGAGAGAGAGAGAGAGAGAGAGAGAGAGAGAGAGAGAGAGAGAGAGAGAGAGAGAGAGAGAAAAAAAGGGAGGAGGTAGGAGAGGAGAGAGAGAGAATAGGAAGGGGGAGGGGGGGGGGGAGTGAATTGATAAGACTAATTAATAATGAATCGATACTTCTTAAAGTCATGTAGTGATAAGAGAGCGACCATGGTTATCTTTGGGCGCCATTGTGGTACCCTAATTATCAAACAATGGAGTGGTATTTTATTTTGGATCCTGTAGAATTTGGATCAGGTCTAATAAAAATATGTGTTTCTGGCTGTTTTTCTGGTCCCCTTCTCCCTCGTGTTTAGCTCCATTGGTTTTTAAATTTTAAGACCATCACCCAATTAGTTTTGCGATTTTAAGATTGTACGCCCCATTTCCTTGTCAATATTAAGAGCTTTCGAGGCATTTAGTAGTCGATTTTTTCCTGGCGAGCGATAGCGAGCCTGTAATGTTAACCCTTTCACGCTTTTATGACGCAGAGGCTGCCAGATTAGCAATAATAAATAGAGTTATCTCACTCTTATAATTACCTCTCCAAAATTAGTTTTCTGCCCACAGCTAACTCAAAGACAACTGCAGAGGTTGAAGTAACTAATCTAAAGGTTTCTAAATACCCCTGATGGCAACAAAGGCTTTAAAGTATCCCCGATAGGCTCAAAATCGCGTCATACGTGAAAGGGTTAAGAGTAACCGGCCTGGACATTTTTCTACCGAAAAGTGTACAAATATATCTTGAAGGGGGACTTTACGGGGTGTTTTTTTACAGGTTGATGGAGGTCTAGGGAGGAAACAAAAACAAAAACAAAAAAGCTAAAACAACAAGCCAATAAATACGCCCATCTCCCCTTAATACGCCCATCTCCCCTTAATACGCCCATCTCCCCTTAATATAATTGCACTAACTATTTCAACACCATTACTAATCCAGAAAGCCAATTGAATACAAATCTTGATGAACCTCAAAATTCATAATCATCTATGGCATAAAACTATATTAAAATCCTCCGCTCCAAAGGGTAATTATATATAAGTGATTGTGAAGAAAAGGGCAAAATTATTAATATAGAAATTTCAAGGAGACAATAATGAAAGAGGCCTTCATGATATACTGTACATCTTAAATGTTACTCGTGACATAACTTAAAGATGGTTATCGTATTTTCCTTTTTCTTTTTTTGTCAATAGGTAACTTTTATCCGGCAACATGTTTTTTTTTTTTTTATTAATTTCCTGTATTGGAATTTAAAACTAAACTAAAGGTAGAATATATTAGGAAGCTAATTACCTCCACCAACGAAGTGGGGGGAGGTTATATTCTCACCCCCGTTTGTTTGTTTGTTTGTCTGTAAACAAGTTATCACAAAGTTATGAAAAGAAACATATAGAACACATACATATAGAACACATACATATAGATCACATACATATAGAACACATACATATAGAACACATACATATAGAACACATACATATAGAACACATACATATAGAACACATACATATAGAACACATACATATAGAACACATACCTATCAATGGGCCCGGTATCAGCTATAAACTAGAATGAAAATGATAATATACCCAAATCTAACCTAGAATGATATACCCAAATCTAATCTAGAATGGATGAAAAACTCAAAATAGAACCCTTCGATCCAAAGGCTACTTATATATAATCGATTGGGAAAAAGCCGGCAAAATTACGAACATAGAAACTTCAAGGAAACAATAATGACATAAGTATATATCTCAATTTTTCTTGTGACGTCATTTAACCCGCAGAGTGCCGCCCAATTATCGACCTTGTGTCACCCCCAGACCACAGTGCCAGCCGATTTACCATTTTTTTTTTGTATTGGCTAAATCTATCAAGTTAGATGAAAAAGGAAGAATAATGGTAAAAAAAGGAATTAACCTAGACCATTTTCGCTGATATAATAGGGACCCAATATCGTACCGGTATATGGAGAGTTGAAAGTATAACTGTGTTTACTGTAGACTATATCGCCTTTTATGGGGTGTTCGGCCAACTTGCGACTGCTCCCACCGTCTGGTTTCTGCAGGTATTGAAAGTAGTGTTATGTCGAGTATGGACTACTTTAAGTATGCACACATATCTTTGTGATGTACGTACACTCGGTCCAAGAAGTATCTGCACCCCTATGTTGATCATCTGGTGTGTACAGCTTGATGGGTTTGGTACCTCTGCCTGCAACTATATCCATGTGTCAGAGACGATCGTCTCTGACACATGGATATAGTTGCAGGCAGAGGTACCAACCCTACCGAGCTGTACACACCAGATGATCAGCATAGGAGTGCAGATACTTCTTGGACCGAGTGTACACACAAGAGAAGCATCATGGTTGTGCTAATTACGACACATGCATTTTCTAAACAAAATATGAGTTCATTTTATATTTTTGCAAACACACTTTGAGAGTATTTGGAGTATATCAATCTACAGGTGTGCAAACTATGCCACACACACAGAAGTGTTTATGTCACATTATCTTGAATTATTTATCGTTGAAATGCATCGGGCTTGTCTTTTATCCCCTACACTCACATTAATGATTGTCACATGGTCTTATATAATAATATCAATGGTAAATTTTCTTATATATATATATATATATATATATATATATATATATATATATATATATATATATATATATATATATATATATATATATATATATATATATTGTATATATATATTCTTACACACTTAAATTTATATATAATTTACATGGTGTTTGGGAAGTGGGAAGGGGGGGGGGGGGGGGGGGATGACGGGAAGGTCGAAGGGTAAGGTGCTTGTGGTATGAATATGGAATAAGGCGTGAGTGACCTAGTTTCGGCGCTACTGATTTTTGTTGAAACTCCGTATATATATACGGACGTGGTCATGGACGTGATAACACCCCTAGTCTGTATATATACGGACCTGGCACTCTGGGGGTTAAAGGTGGTATCAAACGAGGGCTTTTATCCTCAATTTTCAATAACTAACTTTACTCCGGGAACATTATTTTTTATTATTTTCTGTACTGGAATTTGAACTAAACTATCTGTAAAATACAGTGGGACGCTAATTGCCTCCGCCAACGAAATTGGAGGAAGTTATGTTTTCGCGTCTGTTTGTTTGTCTGTAAACAAGTTACTGTACCTTAAAGTTATGAACCGATGTTCACAAACTTTTGGTGGGCAGATAAGATATGTGCCAAGGAAGAAGTCATTCCATTTAGGTGGTGATCGGTAGAGTACATACCACCACCAGCGTAAGCGGATTTATGTTCTCTCCCGAGTGCCCTTCCAGTGTTGCATGTACGGGTAACCAGAATTGCTGAAGAAAGTTGCAGGAAAAACTATTCATGTGATAGCGGCTTGAGTCAGACTAATGAAAGAAATATATACCTTAAATATTAATGTGTACGTCACTAAGGTCCGATCCATAAAGCTGATGTGTATAATGTGAATATATAAACGTCAGGAGGGTGATGGATGGCTGGCTTAAGGGAGCCCACCTCGCTTTTCTTCTTTCTCTCCCTCTCTTTTTCGCTTGTTTCCATTCGGCCCCATTCAGCCTACTGTTTTAAGACGTTTACCCCCATCCAGGTGTCAATATTTTCCTGGCGAGCGGTAGCGAGCCAGCATATATATATTTTTGTTTTGACAGCTAGCTAAATGTGTACCGGTACTTTTTTCGATAGAAAAATTTCTCCGGCGAAGCCGGATTTCTCCATACAATGCTGGCTCGCTATCGCTCGCCAGGAAGAAATCGACACCTGGATGGGGATAACCGTCTTGAAACAGTTGGCCGAATGGATACAAGCCAGGAAAAGAGAAAAAAGGAGAGAAAGATAAAACAAAACAAAAAGCCGGTGACCCCCCTTAATTATCACAAATCCTGTTCTCTATATTTAGACCGTCGGCCAGATTATATTGCTTTCATTAGTCTGACTGAAACTTCTATCACCACACGAGTTTATATATATATATATATAAATGACCACATGAATTACAGATACCGGTAACTAGTTCACAAAAACCTTACTCCTAAATCAACTTACACATTTTACTAACTTATTAATTCCAGCCGTAAAATCACAGAGAGGGAGGAGGGCTTATTTTAGCGACTGTACACACTCTACTACCGTATCTCAGATTCAACGCTTCACCGACACTCAAGGTCATAAATAGTCAGAACAAACTCCAGCCAATTTTCTGGTGTATGCCCGCTCGCTCTCTCTCTCTCTCTCTCTCTGCATTGTGCTGTCCTATTCTTCTACTATATACTGTCCCTCTCTAGTAGTATTAAGGCCAGACCACCTAGTAGGGACCGCAAGATCTGTGTGGTCTGAGTATCTGTGTAACTCTCTCTCTCTCTCTCTCTCTCTCTCTCTCTCTCTCTCTCTCTCTCTCTCTCTCTCTCTCAATTATTACCCCCAGTTCATTATAACCAGATATGTGGGTTAACACTATCTGGTCCGACGTCTTGTGGGTTATTATGATATTGTGTTTAACTTATTGAGGATTTTGCTTGTTTTTGCCATTTACGAGCAATATATATTAGTTTGTCCCCTAACACTAACAAAACGGCTTCTCAAACTTCCTTCAAACTAAATAAATGCCCACCCAGGCCATCTTCCAGCTAAATTTGTAAATTTTTCGATAGTAAAATGTCCAGGCCGAAATCCGATTTTCCGTCGCTCAGAAAAAATTGAGCATCTTATTGTCGCCAAACTGATGGGAGTGAAACGTCTTAAAATGTCCAAACTAATGATGTGAAACAGGGAGGGGGGGGGGGGGTCCAAGAAGAACCCCCATGGTTACCATATAAGGGTAAGGCCATTTAGAATATATGTTTAAATTGCAGATACTATAGTCTTAACCCTATTTCGTCCGAGGAAGGGGATATAAAGAGAGAGAGAGAGAGAGAGAGAGAGAGAGGGGGGGGAAGAGAGAGAGAGAGAGAGAGAGAGAGAGAGAGAGAGAGAGAGAGAGAGAGAGAGAGAGAGAGAGAGAGAGAGAGAGAGAGAGAGAGAGAGAGAGAGAGAGAGATACCCTACAAAACAGTGCTATAGTCATGTATAATTAGCCTGGCCGTCGTTAACCAGTGATTAGTGTATAAACAAATAATCCAAAAAATATTAGAATATTAATATTTTTACTTAGACAAGTTTCAGTAAAAGCAGCCATTGCTTTATCTATTTGGTGAGAATATACACTGTAAACATGTGAAAGCATAACAAAATGGGTACACATAAACGTTGTTCTTCGTTTTATCTAGATTCTAGCCTATTCATATTACTACACACACACGATTGAAACATTATATATGTGTACATTTTGCTACAAGTAAGTGTCAATTTGTACAGTGTAGATTTAATATAGTTATAATAACACAGGATTTATTCAGCTCCTACAAAAACAAATTCAAGTACCGGTATTCATGTTTTCCTAGTACTAGGGCATTATATATTAGATTAATTAAAGGTGTTTGGCTTGTAACATGTCTACCGGGTATATAATTAGTATAACGAAAGTAAGGTAACTAAAAAAAAAATTGTAAAGAGTTGTAAAGCATTTCCGGCAAAATCTAGCCAAGCCGAGGTCCGGATTCCACCTGTTGTGCCCAGGTGGATCAGTTGCCAGGTGAAAGTGTTACAGTAATTAATTTACCTGTACTGAGCGCCCTTGTACAGTCTCTTGAACCCTTCTGTACCGGTGCCGTCTTTTTAATTGTATTCTATATTACATTTTGAAGTGAAATTGGGGAAGGTAATTCATATTGGTAAGCTGGTGTGTGTTTCTGTAGTGTGAAAATATATACCGGTATATGAAAGAAGCAAGCATTTGGAGAGAGAGAGAGAGAGAGAGAGAGAGACAGAGACAGAGACAGAGACAGAGAGAGAGAGAGAGAGAGAGAGCTAGTCAGATATAAGGTACCGGTAGCCTAGGAATGTGTCCGTCACCCAAACTATATGATTTTGTGTATTGTTTTTCGTATAAGTAGTTCATTCTAGTAATACACATAAATGTAAAAACAAAAATACCATGAATAAACGTAAAGGGGGAATGGTTCACTTTTTGGTCGATTTTATGGTCAATATACAGGAGACGCAACAATATGGGTAGCAAATTTATAATGGTAGTTTTGGGTTCCTGTCATCATATGCTCCATTTCTATATACTTTTTATCCCCGGGGAAAAACAAAAATCTTGGGATTTTTCATGTTTTTTCTTGGGATTTTTTTTTTTTTTCATTAACCTAACCAAAAAACCTAACCTAACCTAATAGCCCCCAAATACATTTAGGTTAGGTTAGGTTAGGTTAATGAAAACAAAAAATCCCAAGAAAAAACATGAAAAATCCCAAGATTTTTTTTCCGGGGATAAAAAGTATATAGAAATGGAGCATATGATGATAGGAACCTAAAACTACCATTATAAATGTGCTACCTATATTGTTGCGTCTCCTGTATATTAACCGATTTTATTATTTATATAAGCTTAATAATTTTCTACTTTCCTCCCTAAACCTTCATCAAACTTTAAAATAACAACCCCAGGATCCCCCTTCAAGATAGATTTGTAGACAAATGTCCAGGTTTTAAAAGAGAACAATAAGAACTGTGAAAACCAATAAAGAAAACAAAAATATAATGAAAAGAAAAAAGCGATAACGAATAAAGCCAACACAGACTAAAGAATGAGCGAGAACCAGTAAAGAAAACAAAACAAGAAAGCGATAAGCAATGAAGGAAAAACAAAACAAAACTAGGGCATTAACAAAAAAATAAAAATAAATAAAAAACGCGCGTCGATCATGGCCGAACCAAACCTTAAATTTAGAACTATTCCACTTGGCTATCACCGCGGCTGCATTGGCCCTGATTATCGAGTTCGCCATCTACCTAGACATTGGGATTTACCTGATTATCGTGAAACTGGATATTCAGGAGTCAAGTTTAAAAAAAAAAAAAAAAAAAAAAAAAAAAAAAAAAAAAAATGAAACTAGATAGCCTATTAGGAGTCAAGCAAAAAAAAATCAATCAGCTGAGAACCGGTTTCCTATGAGTCGCCGAAATGTCATGGGAGTACTGGTAACCTCATTTGATTAAGGGCTTGTAATTATCAGAGGTTCGGTACAGTTAAGAGATGCTAGGGTACCAGATACCAGCCAACCTCCGCCATCTTGGTGCCCCTGGTGATAGTATCCGCGGTTTGCACACAAATATCTCCATCTAGTGAGGCAGTTAGGTAGAGAAATTGTGCATTTCGTGATAAAAGTAAAATATCTGGCACACGCATTCAAATAGTCAATATAAACAAAATTAGATATTGGGCCATCATAGGTTTACTCTACATTGGCTTTGGCAGCCCCCTTTCAGTTACTTGTGTTGCCCCAAACTGTATAGGCTACCAGGGTAGAGATGTCAAACCAGTCTCAAATGACTCGTTTGGACATGAACGAACAAGGAAATGTATATACCTATAATTATAAAAGTTAGAAGTCATAAGACATTTTAGAAACATTGAAGGTTCATATGTAATTATGTACGGTACCGTATATTACGTAGTCACATTTACGGAATAGCCTAGCCTACAATTAGCAGAACACGGTAGCAAATGTTATATACCGGTACATATGTTGTACACAGTTCTATCTACCAATTATTGTACCTAATAGTATGCCAAGATGTGTTTTATTGTAAATATTGCATTGCATCATCCTATATGAGGAGGAAGAAAATACTAAACATAAGGTGAACAAAAATTAAACAAGATCTCCACTGATTCAAGATGGCCGCCTTTCTTGCTTCCACCCTTATATAACCCACAACGTCTAATAAGTTGTTCCGACAATGTCCATGGTTATACGACGATCTCCCAACTTGCTCGGGCAGCGCGGACTGGCGGCAAAACCAAGGAAATTAGACGCGAAACCACGGAAATTATAGCAAGAGTGATAGGCCCTATATTTTGGAAGTCAGGGGGAGAGAGGGAGGGGCGAGGGAGGGGGGGGGGGGGGGGGGGGCGTGGGGGTGGGTGGGGGTGGGGGGAGGGGGAGGGAGGAGGCGGCGGAAGGCGAGGGAGGAGGTGGCAAAGAGAGGAGAGGGCCGGGGAGGAGAGAGAATACACACACGAGGGTTTAAACAAAGGTGGTAATTTTCCCTATTCCAAACAAGTAGGCCAACACTCTTGAACATCAACTTTTATAACTCGCAAACCACTAGAGTTATCGATCTAATATGTCTACCATGTGGGAAGGGTTAAGCCAGGGAATAGGTGTGGACATTGACAGTCCATTTGCTCCAGCCATTTTGAGTTACAGAGGTTAGGATTCACAATGTCTGGCCTACCTATTTGAAACAGAGTATTAGTTAGAGGCGCGTATAACCAACACCATACTTAATAACTACAAAACTCACCTATTAAATCTAGCGGGCGAGGTGTTGTTCAGACCACAGTTTATCCCAAAGATCGCCAGTTCAATTCAAATGATCGTAAGTTCCACAAGCAGTCAATTACAGATATCACTCACAAGACACACAAACCGTGACTGACGTGATCTGTCTTGGTTGGTTCCTTCCTTCCTACCTCCCCTCCCCCCCCGTCTCAGCCGGCCGCCACCACACCTTGTTGGACAAATCAGGAGCCGGGATCTTTAATGACGTAACCATAGACAAAGATGTTGCCATACCGAGCTTTGTCACTTACAGTTTCTTACAGTAGATCCTCTGGAAAAAGGCAAACTAGGCCTGTGTATCCAGCTCAGTGCCAGTACTTGCACTGCTGCGGTCGTTCACGGTGATGGCGGCGGCGGTAGCAGACGCAACATTTTTACTATTCTGTATTTTTGCTTTATAATCAAACTTCAAATCTTGTCTTCCCCATGCTTTATCAAGATTACTTTCAAACTCCCTTATTGATTCGGAATCGACTACATACTGGGGCAGTGCGTTCCACTCATTTACCACTCTATCACAAAATGAGTTCTTTGCCTTCTCAAGCCTATTTCTTTCTTTGTAAATTTTCTTCGAGTCTCCTCTCGTTCTTGTTCCTCCCGCATCAAGAAGATACCTTCACACACATCCTCATCATACTTTCCTGACACTATCTTAAAAGTCTCTATCATATCCCCTGTTTCTCCTATATGCGAAATAAAGGAAAGATACTATTGTTTATTTGACGAACAGGTAATGCTTGAGGAGGAGAATACATAGTTACCATTACTAGCCATTATTATCGGCACTTTAAAATCAACCAATAATGTGTACAATTACTAAGCATATGGTAATAATTGACTCTTGCACTGACAACACTCTTCGTTCGCAGGGCTACTCATCTCTCGATAATATCTTGAGTGTTTTTCGAAATATTTGATTTAAATAATGACGGTCACACAATTCAATCAGCTGGAACTATTGCCATATAAGAGGGGAACTGTTGCCATATGGGCGGGCCGCAATTTTCTTCCCTGACACCGTGTACAGTCAAAGAGGACTTACTGCTAAATGAATGATGTATGTAGTATGATGTTGTAGGATAATACATTAAATGTCTGTATACATTATTACTGAGCACACCGTAGGGGTGGTGAAGTATTGTTTTTACCCTGTCTGTTTGTGTGTGTGTGTGTGTGTCGCACCATAGTAATGATGATTATGGTAGTCTTGTAGATGGTGGTACCACGGTGATACAATTGTGATGGTGGTGTTACATTTCGAATCCCATTACGCCATCAGACAGTAGCCTACACTAGAGATATATAATTGACAACTATATTGAGTTTGAATGATATAATGACCATGATCTACATTCTAATAATAACATATATTTAGAAGCTTCCAAAATTAACATTAGATATTCCAGAATATAGTTGCCCAGAAAAGTGGCTGGGGAAAGGTGACCGAGTTAATCCTATATAATTATTATACCTTCTCCTCCTACTCTAATCCTTCTAATCGGTCACGTCATTAGTCTCCTCACACACTAAAACACAGGACAGTCCTAGTTGTACAATGCTTCACTAGTATTGTTATATATTTGTTTATGATTTGCTCCTTGAATATGAGCTATAATTATACTCTCTCTCTCTCTCTCTCTCTCTCTCTCTCTCATATGGAAGTCTTATATATACTGAATGGGTCAGACAATGTGGATTAAAACAAAATGCTTAGCCTCAACATTACACAGAGTTAGTAATATGAATATGATGACAAGTTAACCAATTAATCTGAAGATATTTAAACTAAGTTAAGTCCGGAAATGAGAAAACACAAATTATTCATAGCATTATTTTATTATGAATGGACAACATTTTGTCGTCAACATAATACACAAAATTTGCATCCTTTCGAAACCAGTTTAGAGTGTGGGAGGCTAACAAACTTCAAAGTGTGGGCGAAAAGACTTCAAGGTGTGGATGAACGAACTTCATTGTTTGGTCTAACATATTCCTAGTGTGGGCGAACAGACTTGAGGCGAATAGACCGTAAACCCCTATCATATCTTAAATTATTTAATATACGGTACCGAATGAAATAGTTCGATCGCATTATTATATTTTACTAACTATTATGCGGTCTTATTCAAATTAGGAAGGACGTCTATCAGTTATAGTGCTACAAACCATCTCAATGAACCTTAGCTAACATGACCCATCCTAAGCAGTACAAAGCCGTCTAAATATATTTGAAATGTAAAACACACATTACCGGTACTGCAATATATATATATATATATATATATATATATATATATATATATATATATATATATATATATATATATATATATATATATATATATATATATACCGTATATATATATATATATCATTTATAGTGTATATATAATACGTGTAGGCCTATGGGTGTCAAAATAAACGAAAAGTTTTCCCTGTAGTGGGTAGAGAGCAATATTTAACCCTATCTTTACTGCATAGATGAGAGAGAGAGAGAGAGAGATTGGGGGGGGGGGTACCCGTGATCGCTGTATAGGACAGTAGCTGTGCCAACGTGTGGTATTGAGATGCCTTGGTATTGAATTGGCTTGGTATTGAGCTGGTATGGTGATGAAACCGACTGGTGAAGAAAAGGTCTGGTCATGAGATAGCACGGTGTTGAGGTGACTCGTCTTGTTTGTGTGGTGAGATGGCATGGTGTTGAGATGTCTAGCATCCTTGTAGATAGAGGAAGCTGTTGGAATGGCTACAACAGTGTAAGTTTGTTGGATGTGTGTTATTAGTCTGTATACGTCATCGAGGTGTCGCCCGACTGGGTGCAAACATGTGAAACACGCTTGGACGTACTACCACACTCACTAAATGTCCGTCTTGGCTGGGATTGAACCCAGGTCAAGCAGATTCACACGTGAGCGTGCTCTCCACTCGACCGCCCAGTCATGATGATGGAATTTACTTCCTCAAAGTAACTTTCCAACAAAGTTCAATCCATAAATTCTCAAATCAGATTGTTGAAAACTACCCATACCTGGAGCACACCATTAGGTGAATACGTTTGACCTAATTCAGTATGTTTATCCTGCCTCCTTTCTTCCAAAAACATATTCTGAGAGCACCGATGATCTCACCAAGATAAAGATGTGAAATGGTGTTCGTGTTAATCTTTCTAGAATAATATAGTATAATTAAACATATATTAAGTGAATGAAATTGAAAGAGAGAGAGAGAGAGAGGCGTGCTTCATCATTTTTGAAGAAGTGTCCCATGAATATACATAAGCAACTGTACACCCACTTCTGTATACAGTACAAGAACATAATGACCCGAGGTAGAAACCGATCCCTAATTGGAGATAAATGTAAATGTTGTGTATAATTTCCTCATATGTGTTTGATTGACATATGGCAGACACATTTGCATACCAGGCGAATCTACACACACACACACACACACACACACACACACACACACACACACACACACACCCGAGCGGTTGGCGTTTATCGGTACATATCAATTTGGTGCATGCTTACGAGTACATTTTTCGATTTTTAAACCTAAATTACACTAACCTAACCTAACCTAACTTACCTAACCTAACCGAAAACACTCCATTTCAACGTATTTTAAAGAGGTGTGTACCGATTAACTGTCGCCCCAAACCTCATGTAGCTGTAAACCTA
>CM064485.1:8334267-8362072 GCA_032716605.1 Paralithodes platypus
AACTGCACAAAATCGTCTAAATATAGCTAGAATTAGATAAAAAAAACACATCAGGGTTTAACCCAATCAGGTAGTACCGGTGACCTTCTCATTATATTCTGCCAACTATTAGACGATTTCAACCAGCTTAGGAAGTACATCTAGCCAATAATAATGCTACAAAATGCTACAGACTGCCTTAATCAATCCTTTTAACCATCATAGATCCTTCCTAAACTGCATAACATCGCATAAATATAGCTGAAACCAAATACAAACACGCGTGACTGGTACTGAAAGGGTTAACTTGCTGTACATCCGGTAGCTGCATAGGGAAATCCAAGCTAATATTCTGAAAGTACTATTAACACCTAAACAGCTTAATTAACACATGCACACCTAAATTAACACCTAACACCTAAATAAACACCTAAACAACTAAATTAACACATAAACACCTAAAACACCTGAACACCTAAATTAACACCTGAACAACTAAATTAACACCTAAACACCTAAATTAACACCTAAACACCTAAATTAACACCTGAACAACTAAATTAACACCTAAACACCTAAATTAACATCTGAACAACTAAATTAACACCTAAACACCTAAATTAACACCTGAACAACTAAATTAACACCTCAACACCTAAATTAACATCTGAACAACTAAATTAACACCTAAACACCTAAATTAACACTTAAACACCTAACTTAACACCTACACTCTCAAATTAACACCTGAACACCGAAATTAACTCCTAATCACCTAAATTAACACCTGAACACCGAAATTAACACCTAAACACCTAAATTAACATCTAAACACCTAAATTAACACCTGAACACACAAATTAACACCTGAACACCTAAATTAACACCTAAACACATAAATTAACACCTGAACACCTAAATTAACATCTAAACACATAAATTAACACCTGAACACCTTAATTAACATCTAAACACATAAATTAACACCTGAACACCTAAATTAACACCTAAAAACTTAAATTAACACTTGCAAACCTAAATCAACATCTAAACACCTGAATTGATATCTTAATACCTATACACTTAAATTGACATCTAAACGCCTAATGTATCACCCAATTAACACCTGAACACTCAAATTAACGCCTAGATTATGTGTATATCGCATGTTTAGAACCGGATTGATAAAAATCTAAGAAAAATTAAAACAAAAACAAAAAAAGATTAATGCACCATTAGCAAATTGACCTACATAAATAATATTACTGGTTAAAGGGAGATGGGTCGCTTTTCTGGTCTCCTTTCTCCCTCGTGTTTTGAGATTATAAAGCCTTCGGTCCATTAGTTTGGCGATTTTAACACCTTTCTTCCCATTTCGTTGTCAATTTTTAGAGTTTTCGTGCCATTTAGGTGTCAATTTTTTCCTGGCGAGCGATAGCAAGCCTGAAATTATAAGCGGAACCGGCCTTCGGCCGGTACATTTACTACCGAAAAATTTACAAATTTATCTTGAATGGGGGTGTAGAGGGTGTTTCTCTAAACCTGATGGAGATTTAGTGAGGTAACTAAGAAATATAAGAATACATTAATTAAATAGACCAAACCAAAAAAAAGGCCCATCTCCCCTTAAGCAAAATATTCGACTTGATCCCACATAGGCTAATTAGCCAGCTTCAGTCTCTTGATTTATCTGCATTTATCGTTTATCACTCGTCATCGATGAACGTGTGAGGAAGAAGAACGTGTATATGAGGATGAAGAACGTGTGTATGAAGAAGAGCGTGTATATGAGCAAGAAGAACGTGTATATGAGGATGAAGAACGTGTATATGAGGAAGAACGTGTGTATGAAGAAGAGCGTGTATATGAAGAAGAACGTGTATATGAGGAAGGAGAACGTGTATATGAGGATGGAGAACGTGTATATGAGCAAGAAGAACGTGTATATGAGCAAGAAGAACGTGTATATGAGGATGAAGAACGTGTATATGAGGATGAAGAACGTGTATATGAGGATGAAGAACGTGTATATGAGGAAGAACGTGTTTATTTATTATTTGTCTATGTGTATGAAGGAGACAAAAGGCAAAACTTCCTATAACAAACGTCTTCCCTAAAGTTGAAAGAGTGACAGAGAGCCAAATTCAAGGTACGTTAGAGTAAAAACGTATGGACACAAGAAGCTTGAAGCCGCTTAAGTCATAGTATAAGGGATACACAGATTGAGGGAGAGAGTTCCAAAGCTCACTTGTTCAGTAGAAGTAAGACTTGGAAAATTGGTTCAGTCTTGGGTTAGAGAGCTGGACAGAATAGGGGTAGGAATGTGTTGAGAGACGGGACGAAAGGTCTTAACATTGACAAAGAAATGGGGCAAAAAGTCTTAAAGTAGCCAAACTAATGGTGCAAACATCTAAAAATGTCAAAACTAATGGGGCTAAGCCAGAGGGAGAAAGGGGTCCAGAAAAAACCACCCCCTTGATTCAAATAGATAAACAAAGCTAGCATATAAAATACAGTAAGTTT
Source organism: Paralithodes platypus (assembly GCA_032716605.1). NCBI lineage: Eukaryota > Metazoa > Arthropoda > Malacostraca > Decapoda > Lithodidae > Paralithodes > Paralithodes platypus. The sequence continues at coordinate 8,336,770 of CM064485.1, forward strand.
TAGTTCTTACACACATGAGGGTTCTAGTTTCGTATATAATATTTATAAATCAAATAATAACAATACAAAAATAAAAGTTTTTACACACAAAACAGCTCTACCTCTATAATTCCAACCTGGAAAAAAATAAAATAAAATAATAATAATAATAATAATAATAATAATAATAATAATAATAATAAAATTAAAATTAAAATGTAAAACTTGCAAACTAAACAAACCAAAATTGGGACAAGGACAATATAAAGTCAAATTAAATTATCAAAATCGCTATGTGGAAACAACGCTTACTAAAATGAAAATTATTAAATAAAGGAACACAAGCCACCACATAGGGTGTACATTACTACATGAGCAAGTAGAGGAAAATAGAGGAAAATAAAATAAAAAATAGGAAAAGTGTGGATTGGGCCTGAGCATATAGACAGATAGAAGATAGGATTTGCCATCTACATTAATATATAATACTGCAAAGTATAAGTTCACACTAGCATGAACATCCTATGCCCCCTCAACTTCAACCCACAACCTTCACATAATAAAAAGATAAAATAAAAATAAAAAATCCAAATAAAAACCTCGATTGTCATTCTAGAGGCATAAGTAATGGTAACAAATTAACCTCGTAATCCACATGAACCAAGTCCTTATTTTCAAGATTTCTCCGATTGTTATCTTCAAAGAGGTAAATGAAGTTGTAGTGTTGTGGGTGGATCTGGATAACTTTGAGGGTACAGTCACATATAAAACAAAAAGGGAAAGATTTATGGATATATTCGCTTTACATTACATAAAATACTAATACTAATAATAAACAAATAAAACAAATAAATAAATATATACACAAATAAAAACAAGAGAGGGCTTACACTTCACCCAAGAAATTTTTTCCTCATAAATAAGTTTAACTCGATAGATGATCATACTGAATTAAATGAGAGGGGGGGGGGGGGGGCACGAATTTTTCCGCCTGACTGTACCGGCGCGACTGTCATTACCGCTGAGAAGGACATCGCCGCGCCCGGGAAACTACGGGTCATCTCTGGAAATTAGGATGTTCGATGATCTTATTACCGGTTTCATGGCTTGGAACCGGGTTATCAGATCAGACAATTTATTATACTTCCATTTTTGTTCTGTCTTTCTTTCTTTATATATATGTTTCTAGTCTCTCAGTGGGGATCGAACCATCGACCATCAGGACGATAGCCGACGCTTTAATCAATTACACCACGGCAGTCTAAATTAAAGCGTCGGCTATCGTCCTGATGGTCGATGGTTCGATCCCCACTGAGAGACTAGAAACATTTAGTGGCTCACGTGTATTTGTGATATATTCTCAATATATATATATATATATATATATATATATATATATATATATATATATATATATATATATATATATATTTCTCCCTAATTACATGATAGCTGTATAAAAAAAAAAAACGTATATATGTATCCCCTGATGGCGCATAGACGATGTTTTAGCTTTTCGATAATGGAGGGTTAGGCTAGGCAATGACCGTCTGCCCTCCATGTATGTCTGTCTGTTTATTAAGCCCCCGTGTCGCTCTGGGCGGGGGCGGGCTCCGAGCTTGTTCTTATCCTTACTAATGAAGTTATCGACCACAGCTTAATAATTCCCGGACAACTTAAGGGGAGATTTATATATATATATATATATATATATATATATATATATATATAATAGGAAAAGTGGGGTATGGGCCTGAGTAAATACATACATACGTACATATATTTTATTATTATTTTGTATATATATATTTTTTTTGTTTTACTCTTCAAACAGTCTGCTGCACCAAAACACAACCCACAACGAGGGGCCATGCGCTCCTCGGTGCTGCTAGGAGAGCGGCGAACACAACCTAAGCTAAGGTAACACCTCTATCAACTTTGAATAAATATCCCTAAGACCTCCCATCAAGACATATTTCTACATTTTTCAGTAGAATGATGTCCTGGCAAAAAACCTGTTCCTCTACAATTGCAGGCTCCCAATCATCGATACCTAGATGGCACGAAAGGTCATAAAATTGACAAAGAAATGAGGCAAAAGGTCTTAAAATCGTCAAACTAATGGAGCGAACGTATTAAAATCTCCAAACTAATCGTGCTAAACATAAAAGAGATGGGGTCCAGAAAGAAAAGAAAAAAAACACCCTCTCAAAGCGTGGGCCATTGGTTGGTTGGAGTGGCTGGTCTTGTTCTGGGGAATATATATATATATATATATATATATATATATATATATATATATATATATATATATATATATATATATATATATAAATCTGTATCATAATGTAGGCGAGGGAAGCCAGTGATCATTGGTGTAGGCTAATAATCATCCGTCTGGCAGCAAGATTACTTTTAAACCTTCAGAATGCATTTTTGACGAGGTGTTAATTAAATATATCTCTGTCTTATATTGAGCCATCCTTGCATGTTGAGTGAGGCATTAAATGGTTACAAGCAAACTGTCGGTAGTGGATGAATTTGATTAGTGTAGTCCTTATTGATTAGTGTAGTCCTTATTGATTAGTGTAGTCCTTATTGATTAGTGTAGTCCTTATTGATTAGTGTAGTCCTTATTGATTAGTGTGGTCCTTATTGATTAGTGTAGTCCTTATTGATTAGTGTAGTCCTTATTGATTAGTGTAGTCCTTATTGATTAGTGTAGTCCTTATTGATTAGTGTAGTCCTTATTGATTAGTGTAGTCCTTATTGATTAGTGTAGTCCTTATTGATTAGTGTAGTCCTTATTGATTAGTGTAGTCCTTATTGATTAGTGTAGTCCTTATTGATTAGTGTAGTCCTTATTGATTAGTGTAGTCCTTATTGATTAGTGTAGTCCTTATTGATTAGTGTAGTCCTTATTGATTAGTGTAGTCCTTATTGATTAGTGTAGTCCTTATTGATTAGTGTAGTCCTTATTGATTAGTGTAGTCCTTATTGATTAGTGTAGTCCTTATTGATTAGTGTAGTCCTTATTGATTAGTGTAGTCCTTATTGATTAGTGTAGTCCTTATTGATTAGTGTAGTCCTTATTGATTAGTGTAGTCCTTATTGATTAGTGTAGTCCTTATTGATTAGTGTAGTCCTTATTGATTAGTGTAGTCCTTATTGATTAGTGTAGTCCTTATTGATTAGTGTAGTCCTTTAATGTTCCGGCCGAAGACCGGTTCTTCCAAAACGTCAGGCTCACTATCGTTCGCCAGGAAAAAAAAATCAACACCTAAATAGCACAAAAGGTCTTAACCCCTTCAGACTCCTATGACGCAGAGGTTGCCAGATTAGCAATAAGAAATAGAGTTTTCTCACTCTTATAATTACCTCTCCAAAATTAGTGTTCTGCCCACAGCTAACTCAAAGACAACTGCAGAGGTTGAAGTAACTAAACTAAAGGTTTCTAAATACTCCTGATGGTTACAAAGGCTTTAAAGTATCCCCAATAAGCTCAAAATCGCGTCATATGTCGGAGAGGGTTAATATTGACAAGGAAATGGGGCGGAAGGTCTTAAAATCCACAAACTAATGGGGCACACATTTTGAAATCAGAAAACTCACGGGGCTAATATGTTTAGCAAGCAGGGGGACCAGAATAACGATCCCTCTCCCCTTAAAGGCTGGACAGTGTGTGCGGGGAAAACTTGATGAAGAATTATTGTGCTTTAAGGGGAGATTTCCACTTGAGGGACTTTTTTCTTGACCCCTTTCTCCCTCATGTCTAGCCCCATTGCTTTTGAGATTGTAAGACGTTTCCCCCATTAGTTTGGTGATTTTTAAGAATTTCCGCCCCATTCTGTCAATTTTAAGACCTTTCGTGCCATTTAGGTGTCGATTTTATCCTGGCGAGCGATAGCGAGCCTGTATTTTAAGAGTAATCGGCCTTCGGCCGGGACATTTTTCTACCGAAAAATGTACAAATTTATCTTGAAAGGGGGTCAAGGGGGTGAAATTTTAAGATTGCTGGAGGAGTAGGAAACAAACTAGAAACCTCCCCTTAAGCAATACAGTCGAGGGAGGGAGGGAGGAATCTATAGGCGGCATTATCATTATTATTTTATTCTGGAGAGTCTTTAAGGAGGGGAGATGGGTAGTTTTTCTTGACCCCCTTCTCCTTCGTGTGTAGCCCCATTAGTTTTCAGATTTTGAGATGTTTCCCCCATTAGTTTGGGAGAAATAAATGTTTACTCGAAAACTGCAGGGGTTACTGAAAGCATATACACGCTCCCCCATACCGCACTTCTCGAAAGGGTTGCATAAACAAAAATGTCGTCTCATCAATTCACATCCTCTTACTAATTCCCTATAATCTCTCTCTCTCTACGCGCCGGAATGTTGCATCTCTCTCATTCTTCTACTGTTATTACATTAATCAGTGTTCTTCAGAGCTGTCTCAGTGTATACCTCCTCCCATACGGATGTGCCATTAATTCCTGGCATGCAATAGCTAGTCTGCAACTTATGAATAGCGGTCCAGTTTTCTGCCAAAAAATTCAAATTTCTAGCTCGAAGGGGGTATTCTTAAAAGTTTGATGGAGTTCTAGGAAGGAAACTTAAAAAGAAGAAATTATAATAATACTAATTCAAAATATAGACATAAATATATATTATAAAAACACGACTAAATTATATATATAAAATAATAATAAAAATAAATCTCCAAAAATCAACCAATGCCAATTAAACTATTTCTATGTAAAACAGAAAGGTTAAGCTGTGACGGACACTAATTTACCCCTTTCCTTACCCTTTATTTTTTGAGTGTGTATAACATTAAGGGAAGGCAGACCCTTTTTCTGGACCCCCTTCTCCCCAATGTTTAGCCCCACTAGTTTTGAGATTATAAGACGTTCGGCCCATTAGTTTGGCGATTTTAACAACTTTCGCCCCATTTCGTTGTCAATTTTAAGACCTTTTGTGCCATTTAGGTGTCGATTATTTCCTGGCGAGCGATAGCGAGCCTGCAATTTTAAGACGAACCGGCCTTCGGCCGGCACATTTTTCTTCCGAAAAATTTACAAATTGATCTTGGAGGTGTTTTTCTAAGCTTGATGGAGGTCTAGGGAGGAAACTAAAAAAATAGATGAATACATGAATGAATAGACCAAATAAACGGACATCTTCCCCTTAAATCCTAACCTAACAATATCGGTTGAGTCAGCACTATACCCTGTTCCTTATAGGTAGGCCAAACATCCCTACCCCAATCCCTCATAACTCACAAAAGACTAGCGTAATCGAGCTAATATTTACACCATTTGGGAAGAGTCGGCCAGGGATTAGGTGTGGACATTTATAGCCCAATTGCTCTAGCCCTTTTTGAGTTACAGAGGTTAGAGAACACGATTTTTGGCCTAACTATAATGAAAGGACTATAGTTGAGGGGTACTGGTTGAAATAGTGCACTGGTTGATAGGTACTAGTTGAGAGGCACTGGTTGATAGGTACTGGTTGAAATAGTGATGAGGGGTACTGGTTGAAATAGTGCACTGGTTGATAGGTACTAGTTGAGAGGCACTGGTTGATAGGTACTGGTTGAAATAGTGTACTGGTTGATAGGTACTGGTTGGAATAGTGTACTGGTTGAGAGGTACTGGTAGAAATGGTGTACTGGTTGAGAGGTACTGGTTGAAATAGTGTACTGGTTGATAGGTACTGGTTGGAATAGTGTACTGGTTGATAGGTAGTGGTTGAGAGGTACTGGTTGAAATAGTGTACTGGTTGATAGGTACTGGTTGGAATAGTGTACTGGTTGATAGGTAGTGGTTGAGAGGTAGTGGTTGAGAGGTACTGGTTGAAATAGTGTACTGGTTGAGGATAGTTGAAAGGTACTGGTTGAAATAGTGTACTGGTTGAGAATAGATGAGAGGTACTGGTTGATAGGTAATGGTTGAGTGGTACTAGTTGAAATAGGGTGTACTGATTGATAAGTACTAGTTGTGAGGTACTGGTTGAAATAGTGCACTGGTTGATAGGTACTGGTTGAATGAGTGTACTAGTTGAGAGGAACTGGTTGAATGAATGTACTGGTTTATAAATACTAGATGAGAGGTACTGGTTGAATGAATGTACTGGTTGAGTGGTACTGGTTGAATGAGTGTACTGGTTGAATTAGTGCACTGGTTGAGTTCCCCGGCCCCTGATCTGATAAGTGGGACTGCAGAGGGACGCTGTTACTGGGTAATAACGTGGTACTGGGCAAAAACTGGAGGATAATGTACTCCATGATAGGGGTCAGGAGTAATGGACTTTTTATTATCATCAGTTATTTTCTGGTTTGGACACACAGACACACACACACACACACACACTCATACTCACTCTCTCTCTCTCTCTCTCACATACACACTGACTGCAACAAAAGAAATACGGCACAACACTTCTCTTATATTTTCAACTGCAGAACATTGTAGTCAGTGAAGTGTATTACAAAGTGTGCAGTGTGTACGGCAGCGGTTTGTAGCACATTGACTGTACGAGGTTTTCATACCCACAATTTCTGACAATAGATGCTTATATTCTGCGTGTGGTGTCCCGAGTTCGAATCCCGGGAGGACCATATGCTTTCATTAGTGTATTCAAGTTTATTGAGGTTTGTAATTGATGATTAATGTTAAGAACGAGGTGTTACTCAATACATACACAAAGTAAATAATAAAACACACACTGAAAACTATCAAATAGGAAAAGAATTAGAAGCGATTTCACACGATCGATTTTTCCGGCAATTTTAACCCCAAAATACACGTGTGGTCAAATAAAAGGAGATCCTAGCTAGCCAATAAATAGAGCAATAGATACAGAAAGGACAGTAAATAGAGCAAGAGGTACAGAAAAGACAGTAAATAGAGCAAGAGGTACAGAAAGGACAGTAAATAGAGCAAGATATACAGAAAGGACAGTAAATAGAGCAATAAGATATACAGAAGGACAGTAAAATAGAGCAATAGATACAGAAAGGACAGTAAATAGAGCAAGAGGTACAGAAAGGACAGTAAATAGAGCAAGATATACAGAAAGGACAGTAAATAGAGCAATAGATACAGAGAGGACAGTAAATAGAGCAAGAGATACAGAAAGGACAGTAAATAGAGCAAGAGGTACAGAAAAGACAGTAAATAGAGCAAGAGATACAGAAAGGACAGTAAATAGAGCAAGAGGTACAGAAAGGACGATATATCAGAGCTACACAGACCCCAAGCCACCGAAAATTGCGACCCCGATGAGGTGGCTTGGCCGGGGGAAAGGTGTCGCGATATAGATCAAGAACAATAATAATGTCTGTAAATTGTGTTCTGTTGTCATTAAGGGGGTTGAACTGCTTTTTTTTCTCCCTTTTCGCTCTTCTCTGGCTTGTATCCATTCGGCCCCATTTAGCCTACTGTTTTAATATGTTTATCCCCATCCAGGTGTTGATTTTTTCCTGGCGAGCGATAGCGAGCCAGCGTTGTATGGAGAAATCAGGCATCGCCGGAGATATTTTTCTATCGAAAAATGTAAAAAATTTAGCCTGTTGTCAAATTTGTTTTAAATAAATATGTTGGCTCGCAGTAAATCGACACCTGGATGGGGATAAACGTCTTAAAACAGTAGGCAGAATGGGGCCGAATGGATACAAGGCCGATATATCAGAGCCACACAAACCCCACGCCACCGAGAATTGCGATCCCCCCCGATAAGGTAGTTAGTTGCATGGCCGGGGGAACTGATGTACGGTACTAGTGATATACACCAAGAACAAAATAATGTCTCTGTAAATTGTGTTCTGTTGTGCTTTGTTTCTCTCCCTTTCCCTCTTTCTTTGGCTTTTATCCATTTTGCCCCATTCAGCCAACTGTTTTAAGACGTTTATCCCCATCCAGGTGTCGATTCCTTCCTTGCGAGCGATAGCGAGCTAGTATTGTATGAAGAAATCCGGCTTCGCCGGACACATTTTTCTATCGAAAACTGTACAAATTTAGCTTGCTGTCAAAACAAATATATATATATATATATGCTGGCTCGCTACCGCTCGCCAGGAAAATATTGACACCTGGATGGGGGTAACCGTCTTAAAACAGTAGGCTGAATGGGGCCGAATGGATACAAGCCAAATAGAGAGGGAAAGAAAGAGAAAAAAGCGCGGTGGGCTCCCTTAATTTAAGGTAGTTGCATGGCCGGGGGAACTGATGTCGCGATACAGACCAAGAACAAAATAATGTCTGTGTAAATTTTGTTCTGTTGTCATTAAGTTGCCTACCCTGTTTTCTGGTTACCTCAGAAGGTCAAGAGCAAATCGGTTCGTGTAAATTGGGTGTGAAGGCGGTGTCATACGAGCGATGTTTCCGTCAATTTTTACGGGCAATTGTAGTCTGGCATCTTTAACATTTAACCCTTTGTGGATCGTAACGCGTTTTGACAGTGTATTCTGGCTATCATTAGACGATGTTAGACAGTTTACGAAGGATCTGTATGATTAATAAGGATGCAGACTATCCCATTTAACTCTCTGACTTCCATATACCCTAAATCATATGAATAAAATTGTCTAGTAATAGCCAGTAAGTATTAAAATAAATGCGTATCGGAGCTTGAAAGGGTTAAGTTACATTAGAATTTAGCTACCTAACAAATTTCCCTTCAGTATAGTTTCCGATGCCAATGCGAAATAACCTCAGAAAATTACGAGAAAAAAACTTGCTTATCCAAAATGACTTATCAATCTGAGTGGACGATACGCGATTTGGGGGTACGGTGGCGCTAATAAGTCACGTTTCAGCTGTCATTACGTTTCCCTTGCTCTGTGCTTTATTTATGTCTGTCAGATGTTGAATAGGGTGGGTAAGTGTAGGATCATGTTTGTATATCTTACTCGAAACGAATCAATCAAGTTTAGATATGGCCGATACCAATTATTGATCAAAATAGACTTGGTGCCGAGACATCACTTATTAAATCGACTGTAGAAGAATCAAAATACAGTCATGATGAGGGTAAGAAAAAAACAGTCATGATGAGGGTAAGAAAAAAAATAATGGATTTTCTACAATTAAAGAAGTAAAAACTACATCAAATTACTCTCCAACACCCACAAGGACTTCTTAAACTTCTTAAACTCGTCTAAATGATAAATCCGTAGTGTTGATAGGGTTAAGGGCGGGGGGGGGGGGGATTTCTGGACCCCCTTTCTCCCTCATGGTTAGCTCAATTAGCTTTGATATTTTAAGACGTTCGGCCTATTAGGTTGGTGATTTTGAAACCTTTCGCCCCATTTCTTTGTCAATTCCAAGACCTTTCATACCATCTAGGAGTCAATTTTTTCCTGGCGCGCGAAAGCATTCCTGCAATTTTGGAGGGATCGGCCTTCGGCAGGGAAATTTTTCAACCAAAAAATATACAAAGTATTCTCGAAGGGGAGTATTGGGAGTATTGGGAGTATTGGGAGTATTGGGAGTATTGGGAGTATTTTCTTTAAGCTTGATGGAGATCTTGGGAGCAAATTAAAATATCCCATTAAGCCACCTTCAAACTCATCAACTTCATCTCACAAGCCTGACCTAAATATAATATAGAGTTTTCTTGTACGTCTGCGTCATGAGTAACTTTCAATTATCAAAAGGGCATGAAGGTTTCTTATTACACTCCATCTGGCAAACTTTCTCCACCCAATCATATGCTAATTACATGTATTGATTCGCTTCTACATTGTCACAGTTACAAGCGCGCCAGATCGCATTATAATACTCTCAGCTGTCCGTTCCCATGTTCGATTTACACACACACACACACACACGCACGCACACAGATATCCAAACACATACACGCATACAGGACACACACACACGCATGCAAAAAGACACACACACGCACGCAAACAAGAGGACATATACTTACACACACACACACACACACACACAAACACACACGCACACGCACACACACACACAAGACACATTCATCTTTCATATCCATAAAACTATCCATACCTCTTTTACAAGCCAATGTGGCAATGGTGTCGAGGTCAACATTAATCTCCTTATCATATTGACAGTTGTTTGTTTTAATTCACATAATTATCCCATAAATGGTCGCTTTTTCAAATCTATAACATTTCTTAAACATATTTGGTTCTTAGCTTAACCATTTCCTTATTTCATTCTCTGGACGTGTTATAACTGTGCATAAATATCTTTCACTTCCAAACATACATTTATCTGTCTGTCTGTCTGTCTGTCTGTCTGTCTGTCTGTCTGTCTGTCTATCTACTGTGTCTATCTATCTATTGCTAGACACCATGCTCCCGGAAGGGATCACCTCCATGCATATCTGTCCTCTGTCAGCTGTCGACCCTCCTCCCACCCAACACCACTTTCACTCATATACCTCTCAACTCCATCCTGCCACCTCACTCTCGGTCTTCTCTTCCAAACATCAATGGCCAAATTAACAGAGGGCGCATTCCATGATCACTTGTCCCAGGATATGTTTTTTCGATATTTTTGGTGTGATCGCCTTTGAATTGGGATTCACAGGGGTTCAACTAGGCTACATCAAATCTAGTTTCAGTCGAATTGACAATATTAAACCAAAAGAGACCATAATTATTGCAACAACAACAAACAACATTAAACAACAACAAAAATAACAACACCAACAACAACAACAACACCATCACCAACAACAACACCAACACCAACACCAACAACAATAACAACAACAACAACAACAAAATCATATCGATTAGTAACTGAAAAAACCCTCCTGCAAGACTGTCTCTGATCAAATGTTCGAGTTGCACCAAATAATAGTTCCCATGACTCTAGATGCGTTCATACCCTGAGGCAGGCTCCATGACTGTATTATGGCACAATCATATCAAACACAGTACTGTTTATGATTGTATGTTCGCTGAGTTACGACGTCGTGGGAAGGATGTGACATTCGGAGTGCTTGTACAGACAGTTCCCATGCCCTAAATTCCCAAATATATTGATCGTGACCTTTTGTTATCCATGGGGGTCAATTTCCCTTATGGCTAATGTATTGCATGTTATTTTAGTTATAATTGAACAGAACTTATGACCTTTTGTTTTCCAGGGGGCACAAAGAAAAGAAAAATAGGAAAAGTGGGAATTGGGCCTGAGTAAATAGATATAAATAGATAGATAGATAGATAGACAATTTCCCTTGTGTGTAATGTATTGCATGTTAATTTAGTTATAATTGAACAACTCCGTGGCTGAATAACATACCTTATTTTTTGCTATATCGTAAATATTCATTGTAATCATTATTAACAATAAATGATGTCTGTGTTTATCACCAACATTATTATTTTACACCGAATGAAGAGACTGAAGAGACAAAGAGACAAAGAGTGGAGAAACAGAGACACACAAACAAGATAATAGAGGACAAATGAGAGAGAGAGAGAGAGAGAGAGAGAGAGAGAGAGAGAGAGAGAGAGAGAGAGAGAGAGAGAGAGAGAGAGAGAGAGAGAGAGAGAGAGAGAGAGAGAACAAGAAAGGAAAGAAGAACAAAAACAACAACAACAACAACAACAACAACAACAACAACAACAACAACAACAACGAGGAGGAGGAGGGAAAGAAGAAAGAAAACCAGACGAAGCAGCAGAAAGCCCCACCGTACCACAGAATGACTGGCAACTCTCCTCCTCCCTAAATTAACGCCCCCACTTATACGTATCATTTTCCGCCTTGGTAAGTAGCCCCCCCCCCCCCCCCCCAATGAATTATCAATACCAAGACAGACCAGACCATACCAATTTCCGTGGCCATTCGTTATCTTATGGGCGTATTTGTTTCCTCATTTATACATCTTTTTATCATTTTTTTTTTAGTTTCCTCCCTAGACCTCCATTAAGCTTATAATACAAACAAAAAAAAGACGTTCCTTCAAGATAAATTTATAAATTTTTCGATGGAACCAATGGCCGGTTTCTCTTAAACTACGGGCTCGCTATCACTCGCCAGGAAAACATCGACACCTATAAATAACATGAAAGTCTTAATATTCACAAATAAATGGGGCGAAAAGTTCTAAAATCACCAAACTAATGGGGCCGAACGTCATACAATCTGAAAACCAATGGGGCTAAACAGGAGGGAGAAGGGGGTCCAGAAAAACGACCCCTCTCCCCTTGATACCACCAGCCCCCGTTCCCACACCCACCGCTAATGAATTATAAAACCCCTGCAATTCCTACATCAATGGAGGAGTAAAGGGTGGGGGGGTGGGGGGGGGGGGGGGTGTCTGTTTTCTAAATGGAGATATACCCTTTTAAGGGGAGGTATTTAGTTTGTTCCCTAGACCTCCATCAAGCTTAAAATTACACCCCCTTGAGTCCCTTTCAAGATATATTTGTACATTTTTCGGTAGAAAAATTTCCCGGCCGAAGGCCGGTTCCTCTTAAATTACAGGCTCGCTATCGCTCGCCAGGATAAAATTGACACCTGAATAGCACGAAAGGTCTTAATATGGGGTGAAAGTTCTTAAAATCGCTAAACTAATGGGGCAAACGTTTTATAATATCAAAAGCAATGGGGCTAAACATGACGGAGAAAGGGGTCAAGGAAAAAAACCCTCAAGTGGAGATCTCCCCTTAATCAGATTAATCGGCCGAAGTCATTATTGGCAGGTCTGGACACAGGCTCTTCTGACACTATACATACATTTTTTGTTTTCTTCCCCCTATGTGGATGAGGAGGACAAAATGCAAAACTGCCTGTGACGAGTGCCTCCCCCAGAGTTAAAAGAGCGACAGGGCCAACATCAAGGAACGTTCGAGCCAAAATGTCTGGATACACGGAGCTTGAAACAATTGAAGTCATAGGATGAGGGAAAGATGGATTCAGGGAGAGAGTTCCAGAGCTCAACTGTTGAATAGAAGAATGATTGAGAGTAATGTTTCAGTCTTGAGTTGGACATACATACATACATACATACATACATACATACATACATACATACATACATACATACATACATACATACATACATACATACATACATACATACATACATACATACATACATACATACATACATACATACATACATATTTCTTGCACTATGCCGGAAAATGATATAGTACGTTTGATATATGCCAGGCAATTAAATATAACTTTCTGCACAACACCGCGGAAAACTAAACAGTAATGTTTTGCACTACGCGGGGAAAATTAAATAGTAACTTTTTTGCACTACGCGGGGAAATTACAACGGCACTTTACGACTCCAGGGGGTACGACTGTGTGACCTATAAACTGTGATGATGACGCCCCCGAAACAGCGCATCGTGGGAATCTTAGCAGCAGTGGCAATGTTAGAGAAACTATACAGCTGATACGATGCCACACTCTATAATCACCCCCTAAATACTAGGATTACGGGGAGGCAGTGGGTTTTTCGGGTCCTCCTCCTCCCTCATGTTTAGCCCTATTAGTTATGAGATTTCAAGACATTCGCCCCATTAGTTTGGCGATTTTCAGACCTTTTGCCCCATTTCTTTGCCAATATTAAGACCTTTCGTGCCATTTAGGTGTCAATTTTTTCCTGGCGAGCGAGAGCGAGCCTGTATTTGTAGAGGAATCGGCCTTCGGCCGGGACATTTTTCTACCGAAAAATGTACACATCTATATCGAACGGGGGTCTTATGGGTGTTTTTTTAAAGTTTGATAGAGGTTTAGAGAGCAAACTAAACCCCTTCCTTTAACCATTGAGCCGAACCAGTAAATTATGCTGCACAATACCGTCTGAGCTCCCTTAAATTATGAGCGCGTAAGGAAATGGGTCTGGTGAAAATCGGAATGACGATGATACTGAGACTGGGTGAAGGTTGAAAGGTTATTACACTTTGAGATATGACGCAGACAACTAACGCGTAGACAGTTGGAGCAAAATGTAAATAAATATATAAGTAGATACATGAGTAAATATATATAACTAATCAAAAATAAATAAATAATATATATATATATATTATACAGCAGATTAAAAAGGATTTGGTTAATAATAGACCCTAAATAAGCCTATAAATATACATTTTAGAATATCAGTATGACCTGGCCTGCTACTATAAACATTAATAATAAATATAACCCGGTAACACAAATAATACATGTGTCTCTGTGGGAACTGTACACTCCTTGTGAGAACCAATTGGGTCGCTCCTAACATCTATAATCAGAGGTAATATCGGGATTAAAATATGACTAGCGCAATAAAAACACATATATTTACAGAGAGGTCATGAAACTTCTACCAAATATGCATTATATTGAATTTAAATCTCCTTCCAGTTCTACAACAGGCTGTTACTATATCTTGTCGGGGCTGTTCGGCCAGGCAGCTCAGGGAACAACAACAACAACAACAACAACTATATCTTGTTCCAAAAAAGAAGGCCAAAACTTGTGATCATTAACCACTATTACTCACAAACTACTATAGGTAGCGCCAACGAACTTGACCCCTTAACCTCTCATAACTAAACAGGGCCTAGAGCAAACTGGCTGTAAATATCCACACCTATTTCCTGGTGGGCTCTTCCTTAATGATAGAAATGTCAGCTCGATTGCTTTAATTAATTTTGAGTTATGAGAAGTTAAGGGGTCAAGAAAAGTGCGATGGTGCTACCTATAGAGTAATAGAGCCTAGCTGTAACTGTCTACAATCAGAGAACATGTTAGGATTGATCAATGACCCAAGTTAGCGGTAAAATAAAGAAGAATATAATTATGATCCACATGGTAATACTGGTACAACTTAATTAAGGGGAGATGGGCGGTTTTTCTGGACGCCCTTTTCCCCCATGCTTAGCCCCACTAGTTTTCTTATTATAAGACGTTCGGCGATTTAAAGACTTTTCGCCCCTTTTCTTTGTTTTCGTGTAATCTAGGTGTCGATTTTTTTCCTGGATAGCAAGCCTGTAATTTAGGAGGAACCGGCCTTCGGGTGGACATTTTTCTACCAAAAATTTTACAAATATATCTTGAAGGGGGATCGTGTTTTTTTTTTTTTTTTTTTTTTTTGTTAAGGTTTGATAGAGGTATAGGGAAGAAACTAAAAATATAATAAATATATGAAAAAAATCGGCCAAAAAATTAACCATTAAAGCGAATGAACAATATAACAAGGGTGTTCGGGTTTGGTTAATAGCGGCGAAAACACTTATTTGACACCTGCAGAACAAAAAAATCCATTTAACAATTACATCTTAATGAAATCTAATAACCCACTCTACATATTATTAGTAGATAAACAAAAACTCATGTCCTGCAATTCATGAACTCAAATTTGTACCACTGTTACAAGGAAAAGAGGTAGATAATAAAATACAATATTGGAATTTGAATTATGAGCCACGATAAGAAGCAGAAAGTAGGCAGACTGACACACGAATAAAATGTGTATAGAATGTTGGACACAGTCAGCCTAAGCCGGTATCACACGAGCGCTTTTTCCCTCAACATTTATCCTCAACACTGGTCTGGCAGCTTATGAGTTAAACATTTAATATTTTGCTGTGACCTAAATTCATCCATCATCAGTCTAGTTTCTGATACCAGGGCAAAATATTCCAGAAATGTTGCCATCAAATTGTTGATTATCGAATGTTGACTATAAAAGCTCTCGTGTGATACCGGCTTTAGTTGGCAGCAGGAAAATATACATACATCAACATTTATCATCACCAAGGAAGAGAGTTATATGAATGTTAAATATGTCAGTCTATGCATATATAATACATATATAATACATATATAATACATAATATGAAACTAATAAGCAGGTCAAGGGACTGGAGTTCTCGACAAGGGGCTCCAGTTCTGACGCCTATTATCGACTTGCAGTGGCCTGGCTTAAGGGGAGGTTTTTAGTTTGGTCTCTAGTTATCCATCAAGCTTAAGATTACACCCTCTTGAGCTCCTTTCAAGATAAATTTGTACATTTTTCGGTAGAAAAATGTCCCGGCTGAAAGCCGGTTCCTCTTAAATTACAGGCTCGCTATCGCTCGCCAGGATAAAATAGATCCCTAAATGGCACGAAAGGTCTTAAAATTGACAGAAATGGGTCGAAGGTTCTTAAAATCGTCAAAATAATGGGGCGAACGTCTTAAAATTAGAAAAGCAATGGGGCTAAACATGAGGGAGAAAGGAGTCAAGAAAAGAAATCCCTCAAGTGGATATCTCCCCTTAATAATCCACAAGGGGTGATAGCCTCTCAAGTCCAATTGGAACTAACTAAATAATTAACTAATACGCCATGTCTTGTAATAATAATAATAATACAGTTAATACATTGACATTCATTTACAAACTAAGATTGAATCTAAATGAAGGAAAATAGATGATTAAAGAAAAACTATATAGAAAGGCGAATTATATTAGTTGGTATATGAAGGATACGTTCTTAATGAATACTAATAACTCATTTTAAGAGTCCATTAGTAAACAAATTGAAGTAATAATACGTCCTACAATTACGAAAACATGAGAGAGAGAGAGCGAGAGCGAGAGCGAGAGCGAGAGCGAAAGCGAGAGCGAGAGAGAGAGAGATAGATAGAAGAACTGTCATGAGAGGAGAGAATGGTATAGCTGCAAATGCGTATTATTAGAACCAAATATATATAACTTCAAACTTGATTTATGAGATAAGGTTCGAGCAAGACAAAGATGAACAATTGATGCAATTTTAAGTAGGATAATGAATACAATTAGTTGATGTGTGGGAGACTCCCATAATAATGTCATCATTAATTTGCAAGTACTTAATAACGTCTAATAACTCACTTTACCATTTGTTAGTAAGCCAATGAAAAATAATAATACTTGTCCTGCAATTACAGAACCAATCATATCGCAGCTGTCATGAGAAGCCAGGGTGATACAGCTGAACATGGCTATAATCAGAACAACAAATTCAAGATTGATTTATGGAGCAATATGAAGACGGACAGTTGATACACGAAGGAATCTAATTAGTTGATAAGTGGAAGAAGAAATAAAGCAAATGTTGTAACCAGGGTGTCACACGAAAGCCGAGTACGTTACTTTTAGTGTACAGTATTTATTGTACTTGGGTTGTAGTTCAAATTGTGCCTTTGGAGTCATAAAACAGCCAACACAATGGAATGCCATGTAAGTGTTCCTGCATTAAATATTTTCTTCTTATATTTATTCAAGTCTTCAAAGAAAATTGATTTGGTTTGACATCCTGATTGTCATAAGTTTGAAGTTAATTAACCCATTGAGGTTTATGACAATATATTTTGTCTATTATTTGACGAGTTTATGTAGTATAGGAAGGACCTCCATGAATCTAAGGGGTCAAAACCAAAACAAATATGCTTTTGACTCCCACAGATCCTTCCTAAGCTGAACGAAATCGTCTAATGGTAGCCAAATGTTACCTGTTAAAACGCGTCACAATCCGCAAGGGGGTTGATGTAGCCTAATTATACGGCCAAACAATTAGTAAACAAATGAACGTAAGAAGTCCGGTACTGCAATTACGACAACAAAAAACTATATCGGTGCAGAAACGAGAATAGAGGATGATATAGCAGCTAAAGTGTATAATCAGACCAACGTTAAGAATGATTTACGACCAAAGGATGGAGCCAAATTGAGGAAGGAAAATTGGTGCACATGAAAATTGGTGCACATGAAAATTGGTGCACATGAAAAAATGGAGTGGTTTTATGTGCTGATGATCAGTAAAATGAGGCTGCTAGAATATAATAACAATAAAGCCGGCAAGAAAGGATGAATTAATTAATGTATTCATATTTTTGTTTAGTTTCCTCACTAGACCTCCATCAAGCTTAAAAATAACCCTAGACCCCCTTTCAAGATAAATTTGTACATTTTTCGAAAGAAAAATTTCCCGGCCGAAGGCCGGTTCCTCTTAAAATTTTAGGCTCGCTATCGCTCGCCAGGATAAGATCGAAACCTAAATGGCACGAAAGGTTATAAAATTGACAACGAAATGGGGCGAAAGGTGTTAAAATCGCCAAACTAATGGGCCGAACGTCTTTTAATCTCAAAACAAATGGGGCTTAACACGAGGGAGAAAGGGGACCAGAGAAACGACTCGTCTGCCCTTAAACACCATATGAGGAAGAGCACTCTATTAACAACGTTTCACATGTAACTTCATTGGCCTGATTAAGCTACATGCGAAACGTTGATAAATTGCTCCTCTTCATTATAGTGTTTAAATATATGTTAGAAAATGATGGATTAACCTGATTGCAAACAATTACAGTGTCTGTATGTAATTATGTATGCATGTATACATAATGGATTATGCCGAACAGTAAGCATAGACAAGATACTACACACTTATTTCAACCGGATTCAAAGGAGTATACTGATACTGTATATACCCTGAAGAAGAAAGCCACACGAACACAACTAAAGAAGAAGAAAGCCACACGAACACAATTAAAGAAGAAGAAAGCCACACGAACACAACTAAAGAAGAAAGCCACACGAACACAACTAAAGAAGAAGAAAGCCACACGAACACAACTAAAGAAGAAGAAAGCCACACGAACACAACTAAAGAAGAAGAAAGCCACACGAACACAACTAAAGAAGAAGAGAGCCACACGAACACAACTAAAGAAGAAGAAAGCCACACGAACACAACTAAAGAAGAAGAAAGCCACACGAACACAACTAAGAAGAAGAAAGCGCACCACGAACACAACTAAAGAAGAAGAAAGCCACACGAACACAACTAAGAAGAAGAAAGCCACACGAACACAACTAAAGAAGAAGAAAGCCACACGAACACAACTAAGAAGAAGAAAGCCACACGAACACAACTAAGAAGAAGAAAGCCACACGAACACAACTAAGAAGAAGAAAGCCACACGAACACAACTAAGAAGAAGAAAGCCACACGAACACAACTAAAGAAGAAGAAAGCCACACGAACACAACTAAAGAAGAAGAAAGTGAGTAATTGCGTTATAGGAGAGGTAATGGCAGGTGGGGGGAATTGAGAGCAACGTAATTGAATGTAAAGGAGGTTGCTGAGTATGACCTGGGAGATGAGTTGAGAGCAGATAGATAGATAGATGAGTTACAGATAGATAGATAGATAGATAGATAGTTACAGATAGATAGATGAGTTGAGAGCAGATAGATAGATAGATGAGTTACAGATAGATAGATAGATAGATAGTTACAGATAGATAGATGAGTTGCAGATAGACAGATAGATAGAGGAGTTACAGATAGACAGATATGTTTCAGACAGAGCGATAGATAGATGAATTGCAGACAGACAGATAGATCAATGAGTTGCAGACAGACAGATAGACAGATGAATTGCACAGACAAACAGATAGATAGATGAGTTGCAGACAGACAGATAGACAGAAAGAAAATGCACAGATACAGATAGATAGGTTATTATATAGAGGTATACCCTTACTGTATATACTTACCCCTGACGAAGCCACACGCGAAACGTTGTCCATAATGTGCTCCTCCTCATATGGGTCTATACTCTTATACTATATGTGACATAGGTGATACTATACCCTGTTCCACGTACGGAGGCCAGCAATCGTGACCCCTAACCTCTGTAACTCGAAAAGGGCTAGAGCCAATGGGCTGTATATTTCCACGCCTCTGCCCTGGCTGGCTCTTCCCAAATGGTAAAAATATTAGCTCGATTACTCTTGTCGCTTGTAAGTTATAGAGTTTTGGCCTACTTATTTGGAACAGGGTATAGTTGCCAGTTTGAATTGAGACAGACAGACAGATGTGCAGACAGACAAACAGACACGAGCAGACCAAATACATAAAAGGAGAGAGAGAGAGAGAGAGAGAGAGAGAGAGAGAGAGAGAGAGAGAGAGAGAGAGATTAAAGACCGCCAAGTCATTCATCTGCCCCTCTCTTTGAACCTTCCATCATTCCATCCATCATTCCATCATACACACACACACACACTTTCCCCTTGATCAAACTACTAAACAATACACCGCCATGACACACATATACACACTAATGCCGTCTCTCTCTCTCTCTCTCTCTCTCTCTCTCTCTCTCTCTCTCTCTCGCATATATATATATATCTATATATATATACTGTATACTCCCAGCCGGACTCGAACCAGCGACAGTCAGGACGAGTGTCCATGCTTAAACACATTTAGTGGCTCACGTGTATTTTTGAGATATACTTGATATTAATGACTCTCGTGTTTGGCTGGGCGAGAGTGAAATGAAATCCAATAAATCCTAGTTGCGTGGGACTACTTGTAAAACTGTATGTATGGTATCCTGGAATATGGGTCCTACGACGTGTGTTGAAATTAAATACTTTCCCCATGTAGGATTGCCCTTCTCCTTAATATAAATAGGAAAAGGCTAAGTATCCTATAGCACACCGTGGTGTACTAGGATATTGCATGGACACTCGTCCTGACTGTCGGTGGTTTGAGTCTGGCTGGGAGTATAACACCACTTAGTAGCTCACGGGTATTTGATATATATATATATATATATATATATATATATATATATATATATATATATATATATATATATATATATATATATATATATATACTGTATATATACCGTATACAATATATTGTATATATAATTGTTACCTTCCCTTCTCAAGTCTTCCTCTCTCTCTCTCTCTCCTTTCTCTTTCCTCCCTTATTCACAGACAAAGCAGTCCCCGGTAGCTTTTCAAATCACTCGCGTAAGTTTGGATGTCGTTACCTAGAGGATTTCTCTCTCCGCTGTCCGTCAAGAGTACAGGCAGGATTAAAAGAGAGAGAGAGAGAGAGAGAGAGAGAGAGAGAGAGAGAGAGAGAGAGAGAAGTAGAGATAGAGAGAGAGTTAGAGAGAGAGAGAGAGAGAGAGAGAGAGAGAGCGAGAGAGAGAGAGAGAACTCGCTGTAGGAGAGAGAAAAAGAGCAAAGAGAGAGAGAGAGAGAGAGAGAGAGAGAGAGAGAGAGAGAGAGAGAGAGAGAGAGAGAGAGAGAGAGATAATAACCAGTGGTGTTCGATTTATCTATTCATTTAAAGCCCATAAACCATTAAAACCCCCTTCACATTTACCCTTTATGTAACAATTAACCACTTGCGAGTTTCAGGCTGTAAGGAAGTTGGAGCGGTCAACATTGATATTAAGGGGTAGTGCTTGTTTTTTTTTTCTATATATCTATTTATTAACTATATATATTTTAGGTTCCTCGCTAGACCTCCACCAAGCTTTTAAAAATACCCCCTAGAGACCCACTTCCAAGATGAATTTGTACATTTTTTGGTAGAAAAATATTCCGGCCGACTTCTGAATTTACAGGCTCGCTGTCGCTCGCCTGGAAATAATCGACACCTAAATGACATCGAAATCGTCAAACTGGCGGAACGAACGTGTAAATATCCCAAAACTGATATGCTAGACAGCTTATGAGGGAGAAGAGGGTCAAGAGAAAGCGACTACCTCACCCCTCCCCACCCCCTCTTTAAGCAAAAATGCAATAGTAGTTTAGGTTTCTGATGGACAGAGAATACGGTGAATGTGCTTTTGTGATTATAAATACACTATAACAGAATTGAACTGGTAATAATTCTGCTAAATATCGACGTCTATACAGCTCCAACTTCCTTATAGCCCGAAACTCACAGTCGTCAATTAAGCCCTCCTGTTTACAATGTAAGTTTTCTTTCGGACTCACCAAACCCATAAAATAACATACGCTTCAGTTAATATCAGTATTCGGATTGGATATGTTGGCAAAAGTCAAATAACAAGTAGAGCATATATGAAACAGTGATGAAGTACAGTTGGCCACATTAATTTGGATGCACTTCATGTTTTAAGGAAGGACAATTAGTATGTTAGAATTAGAAGTGTATTCTCTTATGCAATTGTTAAATATCACGACTTATTAACGGTTTTATAGCAAATTCTTCTTCTAAGTCAACCACGCTGTTTCCTTCCATACACTACCTTTAACTGTCTTGATGGTGTAATGGTTAGAGCCTGTAAGTTCTGTATGTGGTGTCCTGGGTTCAAATACTGGGAGAATCACATGCTTTCATTAATTTCATTTGGGTTGTTATTGGTGTTAAGAACGATGTTAATAATACATACAAATCATGGCGTGGAAACAAACTTATGTAGTCAACTGTACACACTTAACAAAGCCACTCCAACAGCTTCCTCTTTCTCTCCAACATCCCCTTCTCCCCTCTCTAATCCTGCCACGGATAGTAGTTCCAGGGCAGTAGTTCCCTTTCCAATGTTCCCTTACGCACTCTAAACCACTGTATGGACAATTGATCCTCAGTGTTTTGGATGACAAGCAGCCTAGAAGGGTCACCAGACCTGTTGTTGCTTGATTTCTTTTGTACTCCTTTGTACTCTATACTATTCAGAAAAATGAGAAAAGTAGAATGTAGATACGAGGTGCCGTTGTAAAGGCTTATCTCTCAATACCTTCACCTGACCTGCACAACACAGTATATTGCATTGAGCTGGGGAAAAGATATTCACAAGGTGTGATTTTAATGTTGGAAATATTATTGCTTCTGCTGTCAGGTGTACATTCTTAGTAGACCAATTTGACAGGTTAACATGTTTATAGTAAGTGGTACCGGTATTCTGAACCTCAACGATGTGGTTCTTTAATCGGGTCTTGCGGTCTTTTTGTAACGTTAGGCAGGTTTTTACTCATTATGTTGTCAGGTGTTCTCAAGACAGAGTAATGTTTTAATGTTCAAGTTGTATCAAACCTCTGTTTGAGGTAGTTTGTTGTTAATTGAGCTGTAAATTGTATCCAACTGCAGACCATACCGACAATACTGTACCCTGTTCATTATAGGAAGGCAAGAAGTCCCGTAGTTAGAGATACTTTAATAAGAGAGTGGCCATTTGTTCTCTTTAGACGCCATTTTGGTGCCTCGTTTATCAGAGAACGAGGTTATATATTAGTGTTGATAATGTCTATCTATCTATCTATCTATATGCTCAGGCCCAATCCCCACTTGTCCTATTATTTTTTTTTTTTTTTTTTTTTTTTTTTTAATATATTTATTTATTTTGTATTTTATTTTTATTTTTATTATATATTATGTTGATAATGTAGACTATAATATCCCAAGACCAAACTATATATCCTGTACCAGTAATCCCAATGGTTTATAATGGGCGTGGAGATATTTGAGTGTCAAGGGAGGCAAATATCACCAGGGGCACCCAGATGGCGGAGGTTGGCCGATCTCTGTTTCTCTATGATCTACATGTCCCCCCCACCCCCCCACCTCTCTCTCTCTCTCTCTCTCTCAACCCTTCAACTCTAACCCCTCATAAAAATAGACAACTCCATCCCCAACATTCTCTCTCTCTCCTTCTCTCTCTCTCTCTGTCTCTCTCTCTCTCTCTCTCTCTCTCAACCCTTCAACTCTAACCCCTCATAAAAGTAAATAACTCCATCCCGAACACCATTATCCCAGAGAGACCTTTCAGAACTCCTTCCTAATCTGTGATTATTAAAGGGAGGTAGACCGTTTTTCTGGACCACCTTCTCCCTAATGTTTAATGTTTAATGTTTATAAGACGTTCGGCCCTTTAGTTTGGCGATATTAACACCTTTCGCCCCATTTTGTTGTCAATTTTAAGACCTTTCGTGCCATTTAGGTGTCGATTATTTCCTGGCGAGCGATAGCGAGCCTGCAATTTTAAGATGAAGCGGCTTTCGGTCGGGACATTTTTCTACCGAAAAATGTACAAATTTATCTTGAAGGGGGGTCTAGGGGCTGTTTTTCTAAGCTTGATGGAGGTCTAGGGAGGAAACTAAAAAAAAAAAAAATATGAATACATTAATTAATAGACCAAACAAACGGTCAGTCTCCCGGGAGCAATTTTCGATGAACAAGTTTTGTTCTCTTACTATTTTTAGGCTCTTTCGCATTGGAATCGGAAACTAGATAGAAGGCTAATTATGTTGATAGTTGAATTCTTCTGAAACTTAAATTTTGAAGACCACAATTGCCCTTAAAAGTTGACGGAAAAATCGCTCGTGTGACACTGTTTCTTGGAGCCTTTCCTTGTGTTACAGTTCACTCTTTACTCTATGCCATGTGCGAATCCATAACCACAACGTTGCCTGATATAATATACAAGAAGTCTACTATCAAGATATGTGAAGTAATCACAATTGTCTCCACACACCCACTGAACTGCAGTCACCGAATGTTGTCATCGGGAAAAAGGCTAAGATCAACAAATTACAGAACAGCTAGATTTTTGAAATCCTTTGTACCAGCCAGCATAAGAATACTAAATGAATTACAAATCCATCCACCAACACCAAGGTACCGTACTGACTACGCGGTGGCTTCTAAACTATACAGGGATTTGTAACTATGCATACAAACTCATATTCTCAATTATGTAATAATAACACGATACCCAGATTGTAAGAATGTGATATATCTGTATGAATATATTCTTTCATCCCTGTATGGAAAAATGCATAACACAAATTTCATGTAATCTACTGTACATGACCAATAAAGTTGTTATTGTTTGTATATATTATTAATCCAGGTATAGATTGTTTATTATTGTCATTCTTTTCCTATTTGAGTTTTGCAAGGTGTCTAGGCGTATTAGAATCCCGTCAGTATTCAAGGACGAACAGGTTTCTTTATATTTTGTTCTGGCTAGATCATTAAGCCGATCTTGTCCAGTTAATCCCCACAAATCCTTCCTAAGCTGTATAAAATCGTCTAATGATGGCCAGAATACAATGCCCCAAAATGCGGTATAATCCCCAAAGGGTTAATGGCAGACTCGGTACCACAAGACAAGACCCTGAATCTAGAGTATTCGTGGTTGCTAAAAATCCACCCCGTTTCTCTAATTGACTACTTGCGAATTTCGTTCTATAAGGAAGTTGGAGCCGTAGACATCAATATTTAGCAGAATTACCCGCTAAAATACGGTTTTCATAAATTTATAAATACATAAAACCCAATTCAACATACTCTTTAGCCATCAGACACCTACATCATTATTGCATTTTTATATACTATCGATGTCTACAGCTCCAACTTCCTTATAGCCTGAAACTCTCAAGTGGTTTAATTAGTTCGTGCTTGACAGAAATGGAGTTGTGCACAGGCAGACAGTTGACTTGGGCCGCCACACACGTCGCCCATGTTGATGGTTACAAGTCGGAGCAGCCACAATTCGAAACGGCCACACTCCGAAATGGCCACACTCG
>CM064485.1:8362172-8399672 GCA_032716605.1 Paralithodes platypus
TATTTCCGTTCACTATGGGCTGGAATTTTTGGGTTATGAAACCCCGCCCCACACCGTCTTAAGAGAGTCGGGCTTGTCTGTTTTGTGAACCTCATACTAATTTATTGTTTCTACACAATGTTAAAATCCTTAGACTGCTCTTGTGGTGACATTTATGCTTCTTTATAATTATATACCATTGCATCAATCTATATTAACCCCTTGAGGAGGATGACGCGCTTTCACGGTTAATTTTCACTGTTAATAGACGATATTTTTCAGATTAGGAAGAATTTGTGGGAGCTAGGGAGCTGGTGGATATAGTTGTTATGGTACCCCTGTGATTCCTAGAGATCCTTCCTATATTGCATAAAGTCAAAACGCGTCATAATCCTCAAAGGGGTTAATGTAACTATTCTGACTGCATGGAGTGTGAGATAGAAAGAGACTGGGATACAACATGGCGCCTGGGATCCTTCACGTAAACTGGAATACAAGATGGCGCCTGGGACCCATCACGTAAGCGCTCTGATAATGTGGGTACTCCTGGTAATGCCTTCGTGCCCAACACTTTCATACTCTCACAGGCCCAAATAAACATATAAATAAAGACCTATTGCACAAATAAAACTGCCCCTGCGCATCGAATAGTCTCCATTACCACAAGTTATGCTAGCCCGAATTACCCGAGCCCAGCCTAATTTGGTGTCATTGAACGCGATGTTATGAATATGTAATTACTCTGCAAGTACTGTATTTTAATGCAAGTACTGTATTTTAATGCAAGTACTGTATTTTAATGAATAGCTCAGAATGCACTGTCGCATTCCAAAGTATGTTGGAAAGTTGTACCGAAAACAAAGTACAACAACAACAACAACAACAACAACAACAACAACAACAACAACAACAACAACAACATGGGGCGGGGAAACGGTTGCAAAATTATTGGTAAATATTTAAATCCACACGAGTCTAAGAATGTCTTCTTCAATTGAGCTGTCAACTTGTGGAATGGCCTTCCCCGAGATGTAGACTGCAACACCGTTGATTCCTTTATACTTCGTCTAGACAAACACCTTGCCTCAAACCCACGACTGACTGCGTTTGTACATTAATAACCTTATGTTTTTCCCTCAGATTCATTAAGGATTATTGCGTATATAAATTAAGGATTATTGCGTATATAAATTAAGGATCGTGCGTAGATAAGTTAAGGATTATGGCGTATATAAATTATAAGGATTTATGCGTATATAAGACGTAAGGATTATTGCGTATATAAATTAAGGATTATTGCGTATATAAATTAAGGATTATTGCGTATATAAATTAAGGATTATTGCGTATATAAATTAAGGATTATTGCGTATATAAATTAAGGATTATTGCGTATATAAATTAAGGATTATTGCGTATATAAATTAAGGATTATTGCGTATATACATTAAGGATTATTGCGTATATAAATTAAGGATTATTGCGTATATAAATTAAGGATTATTGCGTATATAAATTAAGGATTATTGCGTATATAAATTAAGATTTTACTCGCTTTTTCCCAGGTACACCAAATATGCTATGTTACTAACCCAACAGTCCCTTACTAACATCTCCTAATTCTGCCACGGACAATAGTCCCAAGGCAGTACTTCCCTTTACCATTTTCCCTTACCCACTCTAAACTACTGTTTGAACACTTGAGCTTCAGTGTTTTAGAGGAAAAGCAACCTAGAGGGTTCGCTAGACCTGTTGTTGCTTGATTTCCTTTGTACTCCTTTCTATTAACAACATCATCCCTGGTTGAGTTAGCCCTGTTTGAGATCTACCTATTAAAATATACTGTTTGAGTTTCCATGATACCGGATTGTACATTTGGTATCATCAACATTATTAGCCAACTTAACAATATTCTAACCTATCTTAACCCTTTCAGTATTTGAAGACGCATTAATTCCTTTTAGTCTGGCTATCAGTAGAAGATTTTACTTAGCTTAAGAAGGAATTTTGGAGGTCAGAGGGTTAATTGATATATTCTTCGCTTCTCAGAGGGCCTGTCAAAGCTGAATAAAATCATATATTGATAACCTGAATAAAATGGAAAAAGACGTCCTACTACTGAAAGGGTTAACCTAGTACAATATAGTCTTACCAATTCCACATACCGTATAAGTAATAATTAATATGTAATATATAAGTAATAGGAGTAAATAATATCACATCAGGCCTGTATGTATGTAGAGAGACACACACACACACACACACACACACACACACACACACACACACACACACACACATACATAAAAACATAAACAATGATGGTATGTGTACAAATTGGTCTACCCTTCCTACATTAAAGGCAGCCCACCTCGCTTTTTTTCTCTTTCTCTCCCTCTCTCTTTGGCTTGTATCCATTCGGCCCCATTCAGCCTACTGTTTTAAGACGTTTACCTCCATCCAGGGGTCAATATTTTCCTGGCGAGCGCCACCCCGGGTTTTTATTTGGGTAGTTTGTTAGCGAGGCCGAGAGTAACTATATTTTTTGTTGTTGTTACAGCAATTCTAACTTTGTACATTTTTCGATAGAAAAAATTTCTCAGGCGAAGCCGGCGGATTTATTCATACAATGCTGGCTCGCTATCGCTCGCCAGGAAGAAATTGACACCTGGATGAGGATAAACGTCTTAAAACAGTTGGCTGAACGTTGCCGAATGGATACAAACCAGAGAAAGACAGAAAAGGAGAGTAAGATAAAAAAAAAGGCCGGTGACCCCCCTTAATACATCACGACCAGCTCATGCCTAGATAAATGACCCCTGCCACATAAAAGACTTCCCATAACTCTTCATTAAAGCAAGTTATTCAATCCTAATGTAACCTGGCTGGAATTAATTAATTATATGTAAGTGAATAATATGTAAGAGGAGAATAATTGTATGTAATTATATGTAAGTGGATAATATGTAAGAGGAGAATAATTGTATGTAATTATATGTAAGTGGATATGTAAGAGGAGTATAATTGTATGTAATTATATGTAAGTGGATAATATGTAAGAGGGGTATAATTGTATGTAATTATATGTAAGTGGATATGTAAGAGGAGTATAATTGTATGTAATTATATGTAAGTGGATAATATGTAAGAGGAGTATAATTGTATGTAATTATATGTAAGTGGATAATATGTAAGAGGAGTATACTGTATGTCTTATATGTAAGTGAATAATATGGAAGTGCGGGGCTGGTATAATGGTATGTAATTATATGTAAGTGGATAATATGTAAGAGGAGTATAATTGTATGTAATTATATGTAAGTGGATAATATGTAAGAGGAGTATAATTGTTTATATGTGGAGGATTTTTAACCCTTTTCAGCTCCAGTTTCGGTTCTGTTTCTGGCTACTACTAGACGATTTTGTTCAGCTTAGTGACGGTATATGGAAGTCAAAGGGTTGATTGAGATAGTATTTACCCTTTTAATACCCACAGATCCTTCCTAAGCTGCATAAAATCGTCTAATGATAGCCAAAATATACCGCTAAAACGCGTTTTAGCGGTTAACTTTGGCTATCACTAGACGATTGTATACAGCTTAGGGTGGATCTGTGGGCATTAAAAGGGTAATGACTATCTCAATCAACCCTGACTTCCACATACCCTTCCTAATCTGAATACAATCGTCTAACAATAGCCAGAAAACATAACATAAGTGCGTCATCGATCATCGGAAGGTTGAACGTGCCTTAAGGGGGGTGACCTGCTTTTTTTATAACCGTTTCTCTCTTTCTCTGGCTTGTATCCATTTAGCCCCATTCAGCCTACTGTTTTAAGACGTTTATCCCCATCCAGGTGTCGATTGTTTCCTGGCGAGTGGTAGCGAACCAGCATATGTTTTAAAATGTTTTATACAGCAAGCTAAATTTGTAAATTTTTCGATAGAAAAATTTCTCCGGCGAAGCCGGATTTCGCCATACAATGCTGGCTCGCTATCGCTCGCCAGGAAGACATCGACACCTGGATGGGGATAAACGTCTTAAAACAGTTGGCTAAATGGGGCCGAATGGATACAAGCCAGAGAAAGAGAGAAAAAAAGGAGAGAAAGATAAAAAATCAGGTCACCCCCCTTAATTTAGCGCGACACATGACCACTTCATTTGGGTGACAAGCAATTCATGACGTTACTTTTTCATTGGCCAGCGGATGATTAAAACCAAATATGCTTATAATAGTCAAATAATACACTCTTAATTAAGGGGTAGGCCTTGTTTTTTGGGTCTATATATGTGTTTATTTTTGAGTTTCTTAGCTAGACCTCCATCAAGCTTAAAATGGACACCCCCTTACATCCCCTTTCAAGATCAATCTCAATCTCTCTCTCTCTCTCTCTCTCTCTCTCTCTCTCTCTCTCTCTCTCTCACACACACACATACACACACACACACACACATCCACAAAAAAAAAACACACAAATCCTCCGCGCCCAACGCAAACTCACACCCATACCCACACCCCAAATCCAATAATGACCATGGTTCGGATCCCCACAAAGAACCAGCCCTCTTATTAACCCACAAGCAGCCCCCTGCACAGCCCCTGTAATCAGCATCACCACATACTCAGCCAATCTTATCCACCATAGTTATTATATTGGCCTCACGAGATAGAACTGATTGCTGCTTAAGGGGTGGGGGTGGATTATATTATATATAATATATATATATATCTATATATATATATTAAATTAATATATATATATAATATATTATTATTATATATATATATATTATATATATATAGTTTGTTCCCTGGACTTCTATCAAGCTTACAAAAACATCCATATCGGCCTCGCAAGATCTTGTTGCTGTTTAACCCTTTTAGTACCGGGGACGTTTTTTATTATTTTCATTTATATTTCAAGTACATTTAACCTTTTCTGTACCGGCGACGTCTTTTTAGGTATATTCTAGCTGTATGCAGACGATTGTGTGCAGTTTAAGAAGGATCTGTGGCAGTAAAAAGGGTTAAGTGAGATGGTTGGAAGCCTGATAATTGCTGGAGGCCCTAATTAAACTGAATAAAATCGTCTAATAGAAGGGGTTAAACGATTTCATGAAGCCTAGGAAGGATTATGGTAGCTTAGAGGATACATTGAGATCGTTTGTAACTTTTTATTGGGTAGACGTTCTTCCTAAGCTGGATAATAAGCTTTAATAGTTACCAGGATATACTGAAAGGGATGTTACTGGTATTAAATGGGAGTATAAGGGGGGAGGGTTCTAGGTTTGAGACCCAGACCTACACCAAACTTTTAAAAAATAATACCCTCAAAATAATACCTTCAAGCTAAAATGTGTACATGTTTAGATAAACACAATTTCAGGCGGAGAGCACTCGCCCTAAATAAAAAAATTGCATCTACATTGTTTTTTTTTTTTTTGGTGAAAGCGTTTTATTATTTTGCCAAAAACTAATGGGGTAAAATGTCTTAAAATCTCGTAACTAATGGATTGAAACAGGGGAGATCTTTAAATATATAATACCTCCCTTGGACTAAATGGGGTTAAATATATAATACCTCCCTTGGACTAAATGGGGTTAAATATGATGTGTATCACCGGTTCTCGGCTTAAGTGACACAGGCAAGGTAAGAAGTAATTAAATTATAATATTATCACTTTATGTTAAACAATTTCCTATTGATGAAGCTATTATTTCATGTTCTCTTTATCATAATTATATTTGGCTGTGTTCTTTATAGAATACAGATCTAGAAAGCAAAACAAAAATAAAAGAGTAAAATAAAAATGTATAATATATAGCAGTTTTATATATAATATATCTATATATTATATATAGATAGATATATATAGATATAGATATATATAATTAATATAGACTGTCTATATATGCAATCTTATTAATACAAATAGCCTAATTATATTCTATACATAATATATTTTTAAAAAGTAGAGATAATCGTGTTAATAAAATTCACTCTAAAATTATGTGTTTCCGGTTATTGAAAGCAATTATTTTTTTTTTTTTTTATAATCATCTTCAAAAGAACTCGTAAGAATGAACATATGTATTAGTATAACCCCCCCCCCCCTCCTTCCCTTCCCTTTCATAAGCTTTACAACTTCCTCTGAAACCAGTTAAAATATGGAAATTATATTGAAACTCTAAACATAAAAGAACAAATAATTTATCGGATAGACCAGTTTACAGTTGCTTACAGCTTAACCCCTTGAGGATTATGACGCGTTTTGACAGTGTATTCTGGCTATCATTAGACGATTTTATACACCTTAGGAAGGATCTGGTGGCATTAAGGGGAGGTTTTTAGTGTGTTTCCTAGACTTCCATCAAGCTTGAAATTACACCCCCTTGAGCCCCTTGCAAGATAAATTTTTACATTTTTCGGTAGAACAATGTCCCGGCTGAAAAGCCGGTTCCTCTTAAAAACAGGCTCACTATCGCTCGCCTGGAATAAAATCGACACCTAAATGGAACGAAAGGTCTTAAAATTGACAAGAAATGGGTCCGAAAGTTCTTTAAAATCGTCAAAATAATGGGGGCGAACGTCTTAAAATTATAAAGAGCAATGGGGCTAAACATTAGGAGAGAAAAGGGGTAAAGAAAAAAACTCCCTCAAGTGGATATTACTCCCCTTAAAGGGGTAAAGCAATATCTCAGTTAACCCTCTGGATTCCTACACCCTTCTAATCTAAATAAAATCGTCAAATATTAGGCCAGAAAACAGACCGGAAATGCGTCATCGTATCGTGAAAGGGTTACTACATTCCATCACATATAAACCTCAAGCGAAAGTACGTCCTTAAGGGGGGTGACCTGCCTTTTTTATCTCATTTTCTCTCTTATGCCTACCCTGGCTTGTATCCATTCGGCCCCATTCAGCCAACTGTTTTAAGACGTTTACCGCTCGCCAGGAAAATATTGACACCTGGATGGGGGTAAACGTCTTAAAACAGTAGGCTGAATAGCGGCCAAATGGATACAAGTCAGAGCAAGCGGAAAAGGAGAAAACAAGAAAAGAAGGTGACCTCCCTTAACCCTTTCAGTACCAGCGACGTCCTTTTTCACTCTACTTGGGCTACTATTAGGCGATTTTATTTAGCTTAGGAGGGACGTCTACCCATTATCAGAGCTACAGACTCTCAATTGATCTTTTTAGCTACCGTATGTCCTGCCTTAAGCTACATTAAAAATCCTCTAAATGCAGCTGACATCAAAATAGGAGAGACGTGACCGGCACAGAAGGGGTTAAATAGGCTTGAAGTGACCAATTAAGTATACCCTTCAAAACACAAGTGACCAATAAGTATACCCTTCACTAAACAAGCAATAGCACACGAGCGCTTGTTCATCAACTTTATCCTTAACACTGTCTGGCATGCTTATGTGGTCAATATAATTAATGTGGTTTGGTTGCCTAAGTTCAGCTATCATCAGTCTAGTTTCCGATATTTTACAGTTGCAAAATAGTCCAGAAATGTTGCCAGAAAAATGTTGATAATCGAATGTGATCTAATGTTCTCGTGGATACCAGCTTAACAAGCTTTGTCCGATCCTTGATTGTTAGCGCTATTTGATTCACTCACCATTGTTCGACATGGCAAGAACAGAATCAGAATAGGATTGTTAGACTGATGTAAACCAATATTTTAAAAGGCAAGTATGATCCATGCTTCTGTAAGCAGAATATCTTAGTAAACAGAGAGGAGAGAGAGGAGAGAGGAGAGAGAGAGAGAGAGAGAGAGAGAGAAGAGGGAGAGGGTGGTGGAGATGGGAGGAGAGAGAGAGAGTGAGGAAGAGGAGAACTGAGAGAGTTAGAGAGGAGAGATGAGTAGAGAGAGAGAGAGAGAGAGGGATTGAGAGGGAGGGAGAGGAGTTAGAGAGAGAGAGTAGGATGAGAGAAGAGGATGGCATAGGAGAGGAGAGAGGGGAGGATGAGAGAGAGAGAGAGAGGAGAGAAGAGAGAGAGAGCTGGAGAGGGGAGAGGAGCAGAGACGACGACAGGAAGAGAGGAGAGAGTAGAGGGAGGGGGGAGGGAGGGGAGAGCGATAGAGAGGAGAGGAGGAGGAGGGGAGAGAGAGAGAGAGGATTCGAGAGAGAGAAAGAGGAGGGAGAATGGGAGAGATTGCGAGAGAGGAGAAGGAGAGAGTGAGAGGGGAGATGAGAGAGGGGGGAGATGAGAGAGAGGAAGGAGGAGAGGAGGTAGGAGAGAGAGGAGGAGAGGGAGGCCGAGAGAGATTGGAGAGGAGGACGTATAGGGGGGGGAGGAGAGGAGGGCGAGGGTGAGAGCAGAGATGGGAGAAGAGAGAGAGAGAGAATGAGGAGATTGAGGAGGAGAGAGAGAGTTAGGGAGGAGAGGGAGAGGAGATTTGTATGGTGAGAGGAGGAGTAGGAGGTGGAGGGCGAGGGAGGGGAGAGAGGGGAGAGGGGAGAGAAGAGAGAGAGAGGAGAGAGAGTGGAGGAGGTGGAGGGAGGAGGAGGAGAGAGAGGGGTCGGAGGGGAGAGGGGGGAAGGAGGAGATGGGACAGAGAGAGGGATGAGAGGAAGGAGATGTGAGAAGGGAGAGAGAGGTGGAAGGAGGAGGGAGAGAGAGGAGAGCGAGGGAGAGATTGATTGAGAAGAGAGAGGAGAGGAGAGAGAGAGGAGGGAGGAGAGGGTGGGGGGAGAGGAGGAGGAGGAGGAGTAGGACGAGAGAGAGGAGGAGGAATGGTAGGGAGAGACGAGAGCAGAGGGAAAGGGGGGAGGGGAGGAGAGGAGAGAGGGGCGAGAGAGAGAGAGGAGGGAGCGAGGAGGGAGGGATGGGGGGGTAGAGGAGAGGGAGAGGGAGGAGAGAGAGAGAGAGAGAGAAGAGGAGATTAGAGGAGGAGAGGAGAGAGGGAGAGATGTTAGAGAGAGGTCAGGGTGGAGG
Organism: Paralithodes platypus; assembly: GCA_032716605.1. Classification (NCBI taxonomy): domain Eukaryota; kingdom Metazoa; phylum Arthropoda; class Malacostraca; order Decapoda; family Lithodidae; genus Paralithodes; species Paralithodes platypus. The sequence continues at coordinate 8,371,103 of CM064485.1, forward strand.
GAGGGAGAGAGAGGAGGGAGAGAGGCAGAGATGTTGGGAGAGGGAGAGAGGAGAGGAGAGGATATGAGAGAGAGGAGAGATGAGTGAGAGAGGGAGGAGCCGAGGGAGAGAGGAGAGTGAGAGAGGAGAGGGAGTGGAGAGAGAGGGAGAGGTGGAGAGGGAGAGCAGAGAGAGAGGGAGGCGGAGGAGAGTGGGAGAGATGAGGGGAGGGAGAGAGGAAGAGAGAGAGGGAGGGAGGAGAGAGGAGAGAGGAGAGGAGGGGAGGATGGAGAGGAGAGGGAGCGAGAGGGGAGTTGAGGAGGAGACCGAGGAGGAGGGAGAGATATTACATGTACGTAGGATACATGGACCACACAGGCCTTACGATCCAAAACGAGGTGGTCAGGACCTAATTCTAGTAGAGCTGGCTGAGAGGGAGAGAGGAGAGATGAGGTAGATGAGAGGATGACGGGAGAGAGGAGACCGGAGAGAGAAGAGAGAATAGTGGAGAGAGGAGAGAAGAGAAGGGGAGAGAGAAAGAAAAAACAATGAGAGAGAGAGAGAGATGAGAGAGGAGGAGAGAGAGGAGAGGTAGAGGAAAAAAGAAAAAAAAAAAAAAAAAAAAAAAAAAAAAAAAAAAAAAAAAAAAAACAAAAAAAAAAAAAAAAAAAAAAAAAAAAAAAAAAAAAAAAAAAAAACACAAAAAAAAAAAAAAAAAAAAAAAAAAAAAAAAAAAAAAAAAAAAAAAAAGAAAGAGAGAGAGAGAGACGAGAGACGCATCAGGACACAGTAAAATGAACGCCTATAATCACGAATATAAAAACAGGGCCACAGTCCCCCTCAGAACAAAAAGCACTCCCCACCAACGACCGGAGTACCAGTAACAGAGATTACTATATACAGTCAAACCCCCTCCGCATTATCGCTACTACAGATCTCAAACACAACGTCGATCGATGAGGGCAGGTAACAGGGATATGTTTTCCCGTAAGGGGGGTTCATCGGCTTTTTTTGTTTTTCTTTCTCGCCTTTTCTCTCTTTCTATGGCTGGATCCAATTCGGCCCTATTCACCCAACTGTTTTAAGAACGTGTTATACCCATGCCAGGTGTCGATTTTCTCCGGGCGAGCGATAGCGAGCCAGTATTCTATGAAGAAATTCGGCTTCGCCCGGACACATTTTCTATCGAAGAATGTATAAATTTACCTTGCTGTCAAAAAAAAATATTATACATATGGATGGCTCGCTACCGCTCGCAGGAAAATATTGACACCAGGATGGGTGGTAAACGTCTTAAAACAATAGGCTGAATGTGGTGGTCGACATAGATTACAAGGCCAAAGAGAGGAGGGAGAGCAAAGAGGAAAAAACGCGAGGGTGGGCTTCCCTTAAAAAAAAAAAAAAAAACCCTAGCCGAACAGAGATTGTAGTGCGATTTGCTTCTGACCGGTTCATGCAAATGTGCAACGTCCAGTTTGGCAAGTGATGAGGTAAGGTCTTTATTTTAGTTCTTTCTTCTCCGCTGCCCCCTTGCCCCTGTTTCGCTTAATTGCTTATGGGGTAATTATAGGGTCATTTCACAAGTGGCGTCCGCGCCCTTGTTTTAACCCCTTCGGTACCGGCGACGTCTTTCTCATTGGTATTCTAGCTTTACATTAGACGATTTTGTTGCAGTTTTTAAGAAGGATCTGTCCTAGAGTTTAAAAAGGGTTTTGAGTGAGATAGGTTCAAACCCTGTTATTTTCATGGAGGTCATTTTTCAACTGATATAAACTCGGCACTACCAGAAATAAAAGCTAAAAAGGACGGTCCGGGTACTGAAGGGGTGGATGTAGTCGTTGTCGGGACAGATACCGTCACTTATAGACATTCGGTGGATCTCCCCTTTTTTTTTTTTTTTTAATTATGGGTCTCTCGCTGGATACGAAAGTTTATGAATATATTTCTCGTATACCTTCAACTACAAAAATAATACACAATATCCACTGAAAAAGCCAAAAATTCCAATCCAGATAGATAACCATTGCCCTAAAGGAAATTCATAGGGAGGGTAGGTGTGGGGGGGGTGGGGTGGGGGGGGGGGGGGGGTGTCCACGAATTGTTTATGGGAAACTGTGTGACGTGAGATTTGCTGGTGCTGCGGATGCTGATGATGATGATAAATTGACTGTTGTAAGTGTCAGCAAGCGTACGGTCACTCATTAAGGAGGGGGAGAGCGGGGGTCGTTTTTTCGGGTTCCCTTGTCCCTCATGTTTAGCCCATTGGTTTCAGATTCTTTATGTACGTTCGGCCCATTAGTTTGGCGATTTTTGAGTAACTTTCGCCCGTAGTTTTGTTGGTTCCTTTGTCAATGTTAAGACTTTTCTTGTCATTACTTGTTGTTGTCGAGTTTTTCCTAGCGAGCGATAGCGGCCTGTAATTTAAGAGTAACCGACCTTCGGTTAGGACATTTTGCTATCGTAATTAAATATTGGTACCAAATGTGGTGATTGTTTGACGGAGGGACTTAAGATTTTTTTTAAAGCTTAAGGGAGGGCTAGGGAGGAGGAAACTAAAACAATAACTAATAAGTAATATTACAAAACATAAAAAAAAATATAGAAAATAAATGCGCCCATCCCTCCTTAATGAGCGGATATTCTTTAATATGTTCATAATTCACCACACAGCGCTGTTTTTCAATGTTTACGGGCAGCCAAGTTTAGAGTTTATGGCCGTCATCGATCATCGGAAGGTTGAACGTGCCTTAAGGGGGGTGACCTGCTTTTTTTATAACCGTTTCTCTCTTTCTCTGGCTTGTATCCATTTAGCCCCATTCAGCCTACTGTTTTAAGACGTTTATCCCCATCCAGGTGTCGATTTTTTCCTGGCGAGTGGTAGCGAACCACCATATGTTTTAAAATGTTTTATACAGCAGGCTAAATTTGTACATTTTTCGATAGAAAAATTTCTCCGGCGAAGCCGGATTTCGCCATACAATGCTGGCTCGCTATCGCTCGCCAGGAAGACATCGGACCACCTGGATGGGGAATAAACGTCTTAAAACAGTGGCTTAAATGGCGGGACGATATGGATACAAGCCAGAGAAAGAGGAGAAAAAAACAGGAGAGGAAAGATAAAAATTCAGGGGGGTTTTTTTCAAACCCCCCCCCCCCCCCTTACATTTAGCCGGGCGACACATGACCACTTCATTTGGGTGACAAGCAATTCATGACGTTACTTTTTCATTGGCCAGCGGATGATTAAAACCAAATATGCTTATAATAGTCAAATAATACACTCTTAATTAAGGGGTAGGCCTTGTTTTTTGGGTCTATATATGTGTTTATTTTTGAGTTTCTTAGCTAGACCTCCATCAAGCTTAAAATGGACACCCCCTTACATCCCCTTTCAAGATCAATCTCAATCTCTCTCTCTCTCTCTCTCTCTCTCTCTCTCTCTCTCTACATATCTCTATCTCTCTCTCAACAAAACACACACACACACACACACACACATCCACAAAAAAAAAACACACAAATCCTCCGCGCCCAACGCAAACTCACACCCATACCCACACCCCAAATCCAATAATGACCATGGTTCGGATTCCCACAAAAGACAGCAAGCCTTCTTCATTAACCCACAAGCAGCCCCCTGCACAGCCCCTGTAATCAGCATCACCACATACTCAGCCAATCTTATCCACCATAGTTATTATATTGGCCTCACGAGATAGAACTGATTGCTGCTTAAGGGGTGGGGGTGGATTATATTTATTTAATATAATAATATATATATATATAATTATATATTATATATATATATATATATATTATATATATATATATATATATATATATATAATAAAAATATATATATATATATATAGTTTGTTCCCTGGACTTCTATCAAAGCTTACAAAAAACATAAATATCGGCCTCGCAAGATCTTGTTGCGGTTTAACCTTTAGTACCGGGGACGGTTTTTTATTATTTTCATTATTATTTCAAAGTACCATTAAAACTTGTTCTGTACCGGCGACGTCTTTTTAGGTATAGTATAAGCTGTATGCAGACGATGTGTGTGCAGTTTAAGAAGGATATCTGTGGCTAGTGTTAAAAGGGTTAAGTGAGATGGTTGGAAGCCTGATAATTGCTGGAGGCCCTAATTAAACTGAATAAAATCGTCTAATAGAAGGGGTTAAACGATTTCATGAAGCCTAGGAAGGATTATGGTAGCTTAGAGGATACATTGAGATCGTTTGTAACTTTTTATTGGGTAGACGTTCTTCCTAAGCTGGATAATAAGCTTTAATAGTTACCAGGATATACTGAAAGGGATGTTACTGGTATTAAATGGGTTAAGGGGAGGGTTCTAGTTTGAGACCCAGACCTCCACCAAACTTTAAAATAATACCCTCAAAATAATACCTTCAAGCTAAATGTGTACATTTTTAGATAAACACAATTTCCGGCCGGCTATCACTCGCCCTAAAAAAAAATTGCATCTAAATAGGGTGAAGCGTCTTATTATTGCCAAACTAATGGGGTAAAATGTCTTAAAATCTCGTAACTAATGGATTGAAACAGGGGAGATCTTTAAATATATAATACCTCCCTTGGACTAAATGGGGTTAAATATATAATACCTCCCTTGGACTAAATGGGGTTAAATATGATGTGTATCACCGGTTCTCGGCTTAAGTGACACAGGCAAGGTAAGAAGTAATTAAATTATAATATTATCACTTTATGTTAAACAATTTCCTATTGATGAAGCTATTATTTCATGTTCTCTTTATCATAATAATATTTGGCTGTGTTCTTTATAGAATACAGATCTAGAAAGCAAAACAAAAATAAAAGAGTAAAATAAAAATGTATAATATATACAGTATATATATATATATATATATATATATATATATATATATATATATATATATATAATAATATATACTGTCTATATATGCAAATATATTAATACAAATAGCCTAATTATATTTATATACATAATATATTTTAAAAATTAGAGATAATGTGTTAATAAAATTCACTCTAAATTATGTTTTCCGGTATTGCAAGATAATATATAATCATCTTCAAAAGAACTCGTAAGAATGAACATATGTATTAGTATAACCCCCCCCCCCCCCTCCTTCCCTTCCCTTTCATAAGCTTTACAACTTCCTCTGAAACCAGTTAAAATATGGAAATTATATTGAAACTCTAAACATAAAAGAACAAATAATTTATCGGATAGACCAGTTTACAGTTGCTTACAGCTTAACCCCTTGAGGATTATGACGCGTTTTGACAGTGTATTCTGGCTATCATTAGACGATTTTATACACCTTAGGAAGGATCTGGTGGCATTAAGGGGAGGTTTTTAGTGTGTTTCCTAGACTTCCATCAAGCTTGAAATTACACCCCCTTGAGCCCCTTTCAAGATAAGTTTGTAAATTTTTCGGTAGAAAAATGTCCCGGCTGAAAGCCGGTTCCTCTTAAATAACAGGCTCACTATCGCTCGCCAGGATAAAATCGACACCTAAATGGCACGAAAGGTCTTAAAATTGACAGAAATGGGTCGAAAGTTCTTTAAATCGTCAAAATAATGGGGCGAACGTCTTAAAATTATAAAAGCAATGGGGCTAAACATTAGGGAGAAAGGGGTAAAGAAAAAAAATCCCTCAAGTGGATATCTCCCCTTAAAAGGGTAAAGCATATCTCAGTTAACCCTCTGACTTCCTACACCCTTTCTAATCTAAATAAAATCGTCAAATATTAGGCAGAAAACAGACAGGAAATGCGTCATCGTATCGTGAAAGGGTTAATACATTCCATCACATATAACCTCAAGCGAAGTCGTCCTTAAGGGGGGTGACCTGCTTTTTTTTATCTCATTTTCTCTCTTATGCCTACCCTGGCTTGTATCCATTCGGCCCCATTCAGCCTACTGTTTTAAGACGTTTACCGCTAGCCAGGAAAAAATCGACACCTGGATGGGGATAAACATCGTAAAATAGTAGGCTGAATAGGGCCAAATGGATACAAGTCAGAGCAAGCGAGAAAATGAGATAACAAAAAAGCAGGTGACCTCCCTTAACCCTTTCTGTACCAGCGACGTCCTTTTTCACTCTACTTGGGCTACTATTAGGCGATTTTATTCAGCTTAGGAGGGACGTCTACCCATTATCAGAGCTACAGACTCTCAATTGATCTTTTTAGCTACCGTATGTCCTTCCTAAGCTACATAAAATCCTCTAAATGCAGCTGACATCAAAATAGGAGAGACGTGACCGGCACAGAAGGGGTTAAATAGGCTTGAAGTGACCAATTAAGTATACCCTTCAATAACAAGTGACCAATTAAGTATACCCTTCAATAACAAGCAAATATCACACGAGCGCTTTTTCACTCAACATTTATCCTTAACACTGGTCTGGCAGCTTATGTGGTCAATATATATAATGTTTTGGTTGCCTAAGTTCAGCTATCATCAGTCTAGTTTCCGATACCAGTGCAAAATATTCCAGAAATGTTGCCAGAAAAATGTTGATAATCGAATGTTGACTATAAATGTTCTCGTGTGATACCAGCTTAACAAGCTTTGTCGATCCTTGATGTGTATCGCTATTATGCATCAATCACCATTGTTCGAACATGGCAAGACAGAATAGGATTGTTAGACTCAGATGTAACCACTATATTTAAAAGGCAAGTATGATCCATGCTTCTTTGTTAAGCAGAATATCTTAGTTAACAGAGAGAGAGAGAGAGAGAGAGAGAGAGAGAGAGAGAGAGAGAGAGAGAGAGAGAGAGAGAGAGAGAGAGAGAGAGAGAGATTTACATACTGTAGATACACTGGCCACACAGACCTTACGATCCAAACGAGGTGGTCAGGACTTAATTCTAGTAGAGAAGAGGGAGAGAAGAGAGCGAGAGAGAGAGAGAGATGGAGAGAGAGAGAGGAGATGTGAGAGACAAGAAGCAAGAGGAGAGAGAGAGAGAGAGAGAGAGAGAGAGAGAGAGAGAGAGAGAGAGAAAGAAAAAAAAAGAGAGAGAGAGAGAGAGAGAAGCATCATGACAGTAAATGAACGCCTAAATCACGAATAAAAACAGGCCAGTCCCCCTCAGAACAAAAAGCACTCCCCACCAACGACCGGAGTACCATAACAGATTACTAAATACATCAAACCCCCTCCGCCTATCGCTACTACAGATCTCAAACACAACGTCGATAGGCAGGTAAGGGATATGTTTCTACCTTAAGGGGGGGGTCATCGGCTTTTTTTTTTATCTTTCTCTCCTTTTCTCTCTTTCTCTGGCTTGTATCCATTCGGCCCTATTCACCCAACTGTTTTAAGACGTTTATCCCCATCCAGGTGTCGATTTTTTCCTGGCGAGCGATAGCGAGCCAGTATTGTATGAAGAAATCCGGCTTCGCCGGACACATTTTTCTATCGAAGAATGTATAAATTTACCTTGCTGTCAAAAAAAATATATACATATGCTGGCTCGCTACCGCTCGCCAGGAAAATATTGACACCAGGATGGGGGTAAACGTCTTAAAACAATAGGCTGAATGGTGTCGCATAGATACAAGCCAAAGAGAGAGGGAGAGAAAGAGAAAAAAAGCGAGGTGGGCTCCCTTTAAAAAAAAAAAAAAAACCCTAGCCGAACAGAGATTTAGTGCTAATTGCTCTGACCGTTCATGCAAATGTGCAAAGTCCATTTGGCAAGTGAGGTAAGGTCTTATTTAGTCTTTCTTCTCCGCTGCCCCCTTGCCCCTGTTTCGCTAATTGCTTATGGGGTAATTATAGGGTCATTACACAATTGGCGTCCGCGCCCTTGTTTTAACCCCTTCTGTACCGGCGACGTCTTTCTCATTGTATTCTAGCTTTAATTAGACGATTTTGTGCAGTTTAAGAAGGATCTGTCCTAGTAAAAAGGGTTGAGTGAGATGGTTCAAACCCTGTTATTTCCTGGAGGTCATTTTTCAACTGAATAAAATCGTCTAATACCCAGAATAAAGCTAAAAGGACGGTCCGGTACTGAAGGGGTGATGTAGTGTTGTCGGGAAAGATACAGTCACTTATAGACATTCGTGGATCTCCCTTTTTTTTTTTTTTTTAATTATGGGTCTCTCGCTGGATACGAATTTATGAATATATTTCTCTATACATCAACTACAAAATACTACACACTATCCACTGAAAAGCAAATTCAATCCAGATAGTAACCATTGCATAAAGGAAATCATAGGGAGGGTAGGTGTGTGGGGGGGGGGGGGGGGGGGGGGGGGGTCCACGAATGTTTATGGGTAACTGTGTGACGGAGATTTGCGGCTGCTGCTGCTGCTGATGATGATGATACATGACTGTGTCCAGGTCAGCAGCGCGTACGGTCACTCATTAAGGAGGGGGGAGAGGGGTCGTTTTTCGGGTTCCCCTTCTTCCTCATGTTTAGCCCCATTGGTTTTCAGATTCTTTAGACGTTCGGCCCATTAGTTTGGCGATTTTGAGAACTTTCGCCGTATTCCTTTGTCAATGTTAAGACTTTTCTTGTCATTAAGTTGTCGAGTTTTTCCTAGCGAGCGATAGCGAGCCTGTAATTTAAGAGTAACCGACCTTCGGTTAGGACATTTTGCTATCGAAAAATGTACAAATATATGTTGAAGGAGGGACTTAAGATTTTTTTTAAAGCTTAATGGAGGTCTAGGGAGGAAACTAAAAAAATAATAATAATAATATTACAAAAAATAAAAATAAATTAGAAAATAAATGCGCCCATCCCTCCTTAAATTAGCGGATATTTCTTTAATATGCTTCATAATTCACACAAGCGCTTTTCTTTCAATGTTTACGGGCAATTGTAGAGTATGGCAGCTTTAACCTCTAAGTTAATATTAGAATTAAGCTAACTAACAAAATCAATCATCAGGCTAGTTTCCGATGCCAATGAGAAAAAGCCTCAAAATATCACGAGCACAAAAAATTGCCTAACAAAAAATTGCCGGAATAAGCACTCGTGTAACACCGACTTTAAGGGGAGGTTTTTAGTTGATTCCCTAGACTTCCATCAATCTTAAAATTACTCCCCCTAGACCCCCTTTCAAGATAAATTTGTAATTTTTCGGTAGAAAAATTTCCCGGCCCTAGGCCGGTTCCCCTTAAATTACAGGCTCGCTACGCTCGCCAGGAAAAAATCGACACCTAAATGGCACGAATGGTCTTAAAATTGACTTAAATGGGGCGAGGGTTGTTAAAATCGTCAAACTAATGGGGTGAACGTCTTAAAATCTCAAAAGCAACGGGGCTAAACATGAGGGAGAAAGGGGTCCAGAAAAAAAATCCTCCAGGTGGATATCTCCCCTTAATATAGTTTTGGGAAATATGCATGTACAGTCGCAAACAGGATTTCCTTGACCAAGTATGTTGATGAATTGCATATGAGCCATGCATTATCACAGGATTGTTGAGATTCACAATTTAAAGTACACCTTCTTGTTAGGAGACATATCCAATTGAGGGATATTTTATTTTTCTGGACCCCTTTCTCCCTCATGTTTAGCCCCATTGCTTTTGAGATTTTAAGATTTTCGCCCCATTAGTGTGGCGATTATATGAACGTTCGCCCTATTTGTGTCAATTTTAAAGGGACATTTTTCTACTGAAAAATTTACAAAATTTATCTTGAAAGGGGGTCAAGGGTGTGTAATTGTAAGCTTGATGGAGGTCTAGGGAACAAACTAAAAACCTCCCCTTGATGTCAATGGCATTATTTGCACAAAAACAGACAACCGAAGGAGGTCCACAAACATTTCCCACTGACTGTACCTGAAGCCATTTAGCGACCCTATAGTAACAGAGATCGGCCAACCTCCGCCATTTTGGTACCACTGGTGTCTTAGGCCTCCCTTTATACTCAACTACATCCATACCCATTATAAACATTCGGCAATACTGACACAGGACAGCTTACTTACCCTAAATTCTTGATCTAAATTCTAAAATATCTAAATTATCTAATGTGTTTTATCTCACTCAAAACACCAAACACCTCCCAAAGAAATTAATGAAAACGTATAACCCACCCGGGATTCGAACCTGGGTTATCACATACAGATCTTAAACACTCAAACAATTACACCATCAACAAAATAACATAAAATAGTAGCCCCTTCTTTGATAATTATGGCTCCAAAATGGCGTCCAAAGAAAACGAATGACCGCTCTCTCTTTCACTACAGGGTCTGTGGAGGCCCTTTACCGAGTCACATACATTAAGCGACAACACTTGGGAATACTTAGGAGGGGTCACCGGCTTTTTTATTTTTCTCTCTTTCCTTGGCTTGTATCCATTCGGCCCCATTCAGCCAACTGTTTTAAGACGTTTATCTCCATCCAGGTGTCGATTTCTTCCTGGCGAGCGATAGCGAGCCTGCATTGTATGGAGAAATTCGGCTTCGCCGGAGACATTTTTCTATCGAAAAATTTACAAATTTAGCTTGCTGTCAAAACAAAAATATATATATGCTGGCTCGCTACCGCTCGCCAGGAAAATATTGACACCTGGATGGGGATAAAAGTCTTAAAACAGTAGGCTGAATGGGGCCGAATGGATACAAGCCAAAGAAAGAGTGAGAAAAAGAGAAAAAAAGCGAGGTGGGCTCCCTTAATGGATTGGTGGAATTAGGTTTGGACTTATTTACTAACTAACTAACTAACTAACTAACTAACTAACTAACTAACTAACTAACTAACTAACTAACTCTCTAACTCATTCTCTCTCTCTCTCTCTCTCTCTCTCTCTCTCTCTCTCTCTCTCTCTCTCTCTCTCTCTCTCTTCTTCTGTTCTATCCTTGTCTTCCACTTCCACTATTTGCGGTTCTGCTCTCTTTACTAGAATCAAGTCCTGACCAATTCGTTTGGATCGTGTGGTCAGTGTATCTATATAAAAATCAATCTATGTAAAATCTATATGTCTATCTCTATATATATCTGACTCAACCTAAATTATAATATATATAACATTAGCAAGAAATACTAAAAATACACAAAACACTGCAATGATTACCTGAAATTTACACAAAATTTACATATCTATTGCCATAAACCCGAGGCCCGTTTTCAGATAATAACATAGTAACTCAAACAGTAATTGGGTTACCTGGGATGCTTAACACTACCTGGTCCGACGTCTTGTGGGTTATTATGATATTTTGCTTAATTAGTATTGAACATTTTGCTTGTTTTTACCATTTTCGAGCAATGTGTTTTAGTTTGTCCCTTACGCTAACAAAAACGCTTTCCCAGACTGCCTTCAATCTAAATAATGTCCACCCTCTCCTTTCTAGGTAAACTTGTACATTTTTTGGATAGAACAATGTCCCGATCGAAGGCCGAATTCTTGTAAGTGACAGGCAGGCAATCACTCACCTTGTAAAAATCTGCACCTGGATGGGGTGAAGCTACTTATTAAACTTGAAACTAATGGGGTGGAAAGTCTTAATTTATCCAAACTCTCTCTCTCTCTTTTACACACACACACACACACACACAGTCACACACACACACTTACACACACACACACAACCCGTAGCCTAGTAGGTAGAGCTCTCGTCTCACACACCAGGGGTCGGGGGTTCAATCCCCGGCCGGGCGGAGACAAATTGGGCTTGTCTCCTTTCATGTGTTAGCCTCAGTTCACCTAGCTGTAAATAGGTACCTGGAATAAGTGGACGACGTTGTGACGTCCCATCTGTGGTTGGCAAAAATGGTATAAGGCGAGATGGGTATCATATGGTTTACCTAAGCTGATGGCTACCTAAGCCTTCGGGCGAGACGGTACCGTCTATAGTGAGAATGGTACCATACAGATCCACCCTAAGCCTTCGTTTCCGATATCGCCAATTGGCTAAAATGCAGACTACACACACATCCACAGCCATTCCAACAGTACATAAAACACTTAACATGCATTTCACACAATACATTCCCAGTTAAGGAGGCGCGATAATAATGACCTTAGCTCGCATTGCGTGGATTCCCCTTGACGAACAAGTAACTGAGTAACTGAGTAACACTTACACACACACATAGTAATACACACACACAAACACACACACACACAGTCACACACACACTACAATGCCCTCGTTTCCAGGCACAGAATGGTACTAAAAAGTCATCTCCTCCCGCTAAACATGACTTGCAATCACTTCTTGTCTATTTATTTAACTATATAACTTCCTTGTATTGTTTAGTTCTCTCTCTCTCTCTCTCTCTCTCTCTCTCTTTATATATTTTATATTATTTTAATCTTTCCACATAAACATACTATATATCTATCTGTATGCCTGTTTATGCCTCTCTCTCTCTCTCTCTCTCTCTCTCTCTCTCTCTCTCTCTCTCCCCCATTTTCCCTCTCCCTCTCTCACCCCCCCCTCCTCTTTCTCACTCTCTCCACCAACTCTGAGAAATATGACTTGCCCTCCCTGCTGTTCTGTTTCCCACGATCAGCATCAGCGGGAATAATGATCGTTGAACCAGAAGACCAAGTTACGCACACACATACACACTGATCAGCTGACTTTTTACCAGATAACAACAACAACCGGTTTAAAGGGGAAGAGGGGCCCTTTTTCTGGTCCCCCTTCTCCCTCATGTTTAGCCCCATTAGTTTTCAAATTTTAAGATGTTTGCCCCATTAGTTTGTCAATTTTAATAGCTTCAGCCCCATTTCTTTGTCAATATTAAGACCTTTCTCGCTATTTAGGTGTCGATTTTTTGTTCCTGGCGAACGATAGTGAGCCTATAATTTTGGAAGAACCGGCCTTAGGCCGGGAAATTTTTCTACCGAAATATGTACAATTTAATCTAGAAGGGGGATCTAATGAATGGGTTTTTAAAGTTTGATGGAGATCTAGGGAGGAAACTAGAAAAATATTTAATCAATGAAAATATCGACCAAAATGTGAACCATCCCCACTTAATAGGCTCGTTAAAAGGTCGTTATGATACCGTACCATTGATTACGGGATTCGAACTTATAATTAACCTTATAGAGATTTTAAGATATTCGCCACATTATAAGGCAATTTTAAGATCTTTCGTGCCATTTAGGTGTCAATCTTTTCCTGTCGAGCGATAGCGAGCCTGCAATATATAAGAAACCGGCCTTCGATCGAGGCATTGTACTACCGAAAAATGCACACATTTATCTATAAAGGGGATCATGGGAGTATACAGTATGCAGTATACAGTATGTACAAGATGTATGGGAGTCTAGGGAGGTAACTTAGATAATCATAATACATATATATATATAATCATATTAATAAACAAAAATCTCACCTGAAGATATACTAGAACCATTAACCCCTTCAAACAGAAGACGATTAAGTTATTGTATTAATACTACTCTCAGATTATTGTATTAATACTACTCTCAGATTATTTCACTCAGCTTAAGGGGGGATGGGCCGGTTTTCTGGACCACTTTCTCCCTCATGTTTAGCCTAATTAGTTAATCGATTTTAAGACCTTTCGCCCCATTTCTTCGTCAATATTTATATATATATCAATATATATGTTTGTTTTGACAGCAAGCTAAATTTGTAAATTTTTCGATAGAAAAATGACTCCGGCGAAGCCTGATTTCTCATTACAATGCTGGCTCGCTATCGATTGCCAGGAAGAAATCGACACCTGGATGGGGATAAACGTCTTAAAACGGTTGGCTGAATGGGGCCGAATGGATACAAGCCATACACAAGAGAGAAAAGGAGAGAAAGATACCAAAAAAGCAGGTGACCCCCCTTAAATGATATTAAGAGCCTACAGAGGTAACCCCTTCTATTACACTTATAATATCTGGTGTGTGGGATAGATTAACACACACTCTCTCCCAGAATCAGTCTTTCCCTCTTCCTATGACTTAAATTGCTTCAAGCTCCGTGTGTCCAGGCATTTTGGCTCGAACGTCCCTTGATTTTGGCCCTGTCACTCTTTCAACTATGGGGGAGGCACTCGCTATAGGCAGTTATGCCTTTTGCCTCCCTCAATCACATAGAAAAAAAACAAAAACAAAAAAACAATGCTCTCTGCCTACATACCATATAGATATGTACAATAATATTTGGAGGACAGCACACAAACACATTTCCATGCTACTCTCTAACTATGCAAAACAGGTATTAGTGTTATCTAATATTCTAAAAGCGACTTTCCACCAAATTGCATGGATATATAAAATCCAAATCTATTATATAATATATATAATAATAGATAACAATCCTAATGTATTATATACCGGTATATATAAATATATTACATAATGTATACACTCTTAACATTGCCCAAATTAACAATCTATCGTGTGCAATCTGGCTGCATCGTATTAATAAAAGAGTATAGATATATTTTGTAATACAATTTATTGATACTAATCACCAAGCTCTTCATAGATCGCCCCCGATAGGACGCATATTGAATATCAGTGTCCGTCGATCACTCCCCGACAAAATTCAACCTCCCTACCAATTTCGATGATCTAATGGTTATCATGTTCACAGGTAAACATAATCATTTAGCGGGTCATTAAGGGGGGGGGGGTCACCGGCTGTTTTTATCTTTCTCTCTTTTTCTGGCTTGTATCCATTCGGCCCCATTCAGCCAACTGTTTTAAGACGTTTATCCCCATCCAGGTGTCGATGTGTTCCTGGCGAGCGATAGCGAGCCAGCATTGTATGGAGAAATCCGGCTTCGCCGGAGACATTTTTCTATCGAAAAATGTCCAAATTTAGCTTGCTGTGAAAACAAAATTATATATATGCTGGCTCGCTACCGCTCGCCAGGAAAATATTGACACCTGGATGGGGGTAAACTTCTTAAAACAGTAGGCTGAATGGTGCCGAATGGATACAAGCCAAAGAGAGAGGGAGAGAAAAAAAGAAAAGGCGAAGTGGGCTCCCTTAAAGCTGCCAGGTATTCTGTGGGTGCTTGGTCTTGGCTGGAAGGCTATAATTACGGAGATGGGGGTTCGATAGACTATATTAGTGGAAGGATCTCGCTAATATATACTTGTAATATAAACCGCCATTTTGGGGTTTTATTTTTTTTATTTTTCATCACCACCATCATTTTTTCCCGTTTTACTTTCCCACCGATTTTTATTTTTTTTAGTTAGTATTATGTTTTATTATTATTATTATTATTATTATTTTGTTTTTCAGATTGGTTTACCCTTTCAGTTCGACAACGCCTTCTTTATTTTACTCGAGGTAGTTTCTGACGATATTACAACAGTTTAAGGGGAAGTTTTTAGTTTGTCTCCTACTCCTCCAGCAATCTAAAAATGTCACCCCCTTGACCCCCTTTCAAGATAAATTGTACATTTTTCGGTAGAAAAATTTCCCGGCCAAAGGCCGGTTCCTCTTAGAATTACAGGCTCGCTATCGCTCGCCAGGATAAAATCAACACCTAAATGGCACGAAAGGTCTTAAAATCGACAACGAAATGGAGCAAAGGGTGTTAAAATCGCAAACACTAATGGGCCGAACGTCTTATAATCTCAAAACTAGTGGGGCTTAACATGAGGGAGAAGGGGGTCCCGAAAAAAGGTCTGCCTCCCCTTAAGAGGAGATTGTTTCTTCTTTTATTTTATGATAGTCCTGCCGTGTGTGAGTAATGTACATGATTAGTACTATTGTTAATCTCTTGTTAAAATTCAAATCTGTTTATATTTTTAACTAATATTGTTCAAGATGCAGTATTATCGTCTTATATTTGATTAACATATCTTGACTTAAATTGGTATTTCTCTAATCATACACAATTTGCCAGAACGTCCTTAACTTTCCATATTGACTAAATTCTTGAATATGACGAGAGTACGTTACTATTATGTGTGGCTAATTTACTTGGGAAACAAATTCAAACAAATTAACTTGCTCACTTTTTGGGCGATTGTTTCATGTATTCATTATTTTTCTAGTTTCCTCCCTAGACCTCCATCAAATTTAAAAAACAAAATCCAATAGAGCCTCCTTATAGATTAATTTGTAAATTTTTCGGTAGAAAAATGGGACGTCCCGGCCGAAGGCCGATTCTTCCAACATTACAGGCTCACTATCGTTCCCCAGAGAAAAAATCGACACCAAAATAGCACGAAAGGTCTAAATATTGACGAAGAAATGGGAAGAAATGGGGCGAAAGGTCTTAAAATCGACTAACTAATGGGGCAAACATCTTAACATCTGAAAACTAATTAGGCTAAACATGAGGGAGAAAGTGGTCCAGAAAACCGGCCCCTCCCCCCTTAAGGTTTTATTGCTAGACCTCCTATCTCCCTCATGTTTAGCACCATTAATTTTGATATTTTAAGACGTTGCTCCCATTAGTTTGGCGATTTTAAGACCTTTCGCCTCCTTGCTTTGTCATTCTAATACCTTAAATACCATTTAGGTGTCAAATTTTACCTGGCGAGCGAGAGCGAGCCTGCATTTTAGGAGAAAATATACAAAAATGTGTCTGGAAGGAGGGTGTCTTGGGGGTATTGGTATGAGCTTGATGCAGGTGTAAGGGGAAAAAAAACCCAACGTGAATACATATATACAAAAAACATACAAATAAAAACTCTCCTTAACGCGTATTTCACCCGCGTTTTTTTCGCGTATTTTTAACAGGTATTTTGTCTCCTTAAGCTACAATTCCCGCTTTTTATCAGGTATTTTGTCTCCTTAAGCTACAATTCCCGCTTTTTAACAGGTTTTTTGTCTCCTTGAGCAACAATTCCCGCTTTTTAACAGGTATGTTGTCTCCTTGAGCAACAATTCCCGCTTTTTATCAGGTATTTTGTCTCCTTGAGCAACAATTCCCGCTTTTTATCAGGTATTTTGTCTCCTTAAGCTACAATTCCCGCTTTTTATCAGATATTTTGTCCCCTTGAGCAACAATTCCCGCTTTTTATCAGGTATTTTGTCTCCTTGAGCAACAACTCCCGCTTTTTATCAGGTATTTTGTCTCTTTCCTCACAAATTCCCTCTTCCCTCAGTCGCCTCTCCCGTCCCGCCGGCTACTCAATTGACCACTTGCGAGTTTCAGGCTATAAGGAAGTTGGATCTGTAGACATCGATAATAAATAGAAATGCAATAAAAATGTAGGTTTATGATGGCTAAATGGCATGTTGAATTGGGTTCTATGAATTTATAAATGTACTAAGACCGCATTTTAGCTGTTAATTCTGCTAAATATCGATGTGTACAGCTCCAACTTCCTTATAGAACGAAACTCGCAAGTGGCCAATTAACACGTATTTTCCCCGGCGGCTTCGATAACCGCGGGGGTCACTCTTAAGCCGGTATCACACGAGCGCTTTTTCCCTCAACATTTATCCTCAACACTGGTCTGGCAGCTTATGAGGTCAGCATTTAAAATATTTCGATTACCTAAATTCATCTACCAACAGTCTAGTGTCTGATACCAGTGCAAAATATTCCAGAAATGTTGCCAGAAAAATGTTGACCATCGAATGTTGACTATAAAAGCTCTCGTGTGATTCCGGCTTTATAGAACGCGGAGATGATGCCCCGCCCCGATCCGCCGCTTATCCCCCTTCCGACACAGTTTAAGGGGGTAGTGCTGGTTTGGTTTGGTCTATGTATTTATCTCTTTATTTACTTTTGAGTTTCCTCGCCAGACCTCCATCAAGATTACCCCCCCCCCCCCACCAGACCCCCCTTCAAGATGAATTTGTACATTTTTCGGTAGAAAATGTCTCTAAAATTACAGGCTCGCTATCGCTCGCCAGGGAAAAATCGAAACCTAAATTGCACGAAAGGTCTTGGTATTGACAAAAAAAAAAAAAATGAGTGAGAGCTCTTAAAAAGTCGACAAACTAATGGAACGAACGTCTTAATATCTGAAAACTAATGGGGCTAAGCATGAGGGAGAAGGGGGACCAGAAAAATGAACCATCTCCCCTAAGTACACAGGGCGGTAATCTGCGGGGCTCCCGGGTGAATTAGGCAGATTGGCCGTCCGCGGTAATGGTGATAATGGCGAGGTTAAGGGGGGGGGGGGTCACCGTTTGTTTTTTTAATGTCTCTCTTTGTCTCTCTTTCCCTGGCTTGTATCCATTCGGCCCCATTCAGCAAACTGTTTTAAGACGTTTAGCCCCATCCATGTGTCGATTTCTTCCTGGCGAGCGATAGCGAGCCAGCATTGTATGGAGAAATCCAGCTTCGCCGGAGACATTTTTCTATCGAAAAATGTACAAATTTAGCTTGCTGTCAAAACAAATATGTATATATGCTGGCTCGCTACCGCTCGCCGGGAAAATATTGACACCTGGATGGGGGTAAACGTCTTAAAACAGTAGGCTGAATGGGGCTGAATGGGGCCGAATGGATACAAGCCTAAGAGAGAGGGCGAGAAGGAGAACAAAAAAAGAGAGGTGGGCTCCCTTAAGTGATAATGAGAGGCTTAGGGAGAGGAGGGGAGGGGAGGGGAGGGGAGGGGAGGGGAGGGGAGGGGGAAAAAGATCGAACGTAATCATAGTCCTGGCAAGTGTCAATTAAAGCGGTGTCACACGAGACATTTTTCCATCAATTTTGACCGGCAATTGTAGTCTGGGAGCTGTATAAATATATAGTACATTGGGGTTTGTAATTGGTGATTAACGTTAAGAACGGAGCGTTACTTATATATCACATAACAACTCAACTGCCTAACCTAACTTGCCTTCGATCTAGTTTCCGATGCCAGTGCGAAAGAGCTACAAAATGGTACGAGAAAACTTTTTGCCTAACTTAATTTGTCTTAGATCTTGTTTTAGATTCCTATACAAATGAGCCTCACAATAACATGGGAGAAAAAATAAACATGCTCATCAAAGATTGCCGGAAAACGCGATCATGTGACACCACCTTGACCCTTTGATAGAGACCCTGTAGTGAGAGAGAGAATGGTCATATTATTATCTAGACGTCATTTTGGGCCCTCTATTATCATACAACGGGGTTTTATTTTGTTCCTGATTTTGTGGAATGTATATCCCAAAACTAGACTATATAATTACGGTACCAGTATTCCCGAATGTTTATTGTTTTAGTCCCTATGTGTATGAAGGAGACAAAAGGCAAAGGTGCCTGTAGCAAGTGTCACCCCCAAAGTTGAAAGAGCAACAGTCGCCAATTGTATTTATTATTATTTGTAAATATACAGTATATATATATATATATATATATATATATATATATACATTGTGGTGTGCTTGTATGCTTGTTAGTGTAAATAAATTAACAGGAGGAGGAGGCGTTTTTCTATCGACAAATGTACAAATTTATCTTGAAGCAGGATCTTGGGGGGATTTTTTTTAAAGCTTGATGGTGGTCTAGGAAGGAAACTAAAAAAGATAATAAAAAGATACATAAATGAGCCAATAAATACAATCAGGGGAGGTGTGGCAGAGTGGTCTTGCCACTGGACTGGTAATCCAATGGACCCGGGTTCGAATCCCAATATGTCAATGGGAAGATATTATTGGGATGGAATTTGTGCTGTACCTAGTTTCAGTGCATTACCACAGCACACCGAAATACCAAAGAAATACCCTCATTGTTCCCTGATTAAATAGCATTGTATGAATATTCCCATATTCAAAATATGTTACAGGGGGGCAATGCCTAGTGAGTTAATTGCTCAATAGGTGGCGTTCTATGAGTGAGGGTCCGAGTGTGGGGGGTGAGATTGTGAAGCGCAGAGGCGAAGCGGCTTCAGAGATGGAATGGCTTCGAGCCGGGGTGCTTCGCATGTCTTACTCCCTAGACTGGAACAAGACCTCACGGGCCTCACCGTGTTCAGCGGTAGAGTGTAAAGGCTCTCAGCCTATGCCCAAGAGGGAGTAGTTGGAATATAGAAAAAAAAAAAAAAAATATATATATATATATATATATATATCTGTAGTTATCTTCTGTCTATAATCTCTCTTACACATTTCCCTCCTGGCTATCGTTAACCCCCTTGCTTATCCTATACTTTGCCTTCCTTACTTATCTTGCGTTGTCTATAAACTTGATCTGGCATCCTCCCTTTCATCATACTACATGCTTCAGACTTTATCCGCTACATCTCATTCTTTTTTCCCCTTGATCACTTTCTGCTTCTTCATATTTCTTCTCATTCTGCTTTCTTCATACTACTGTTCATACTGCCTCTTCATACTGCTTCTTCATACTACTGCTCATACTGCTTCTTCATACTACTGCTTATTCTGCTTCTTCATACTACTGCTCATACTGCTTCTTCATACTACTGCTTATTCTGCTTCTTCATACTACTACTGCTTCTTCATACTACTGCTTATTCTGCTTCTTCATACTACTGTTCATACTGCTTCTTCATACTACTGCTCATACTGCTTCTTCATACTACTGCTCATACTGCTTCTTCATACTACTGCTCATACTGCTTCTTCATACTACTGCTTATTCTGCTTCTTCATACTACTGTTCATACTGCTTCTTCATACTACTGCTCATACTGCTTCTTATTCTGCTTCTTCATACTACTGCTCATACTGCATTCTTCATACTACTGCTTATTCTGCTTCTTCATACTACTGCTCATACTGCTTCTTCATACTACTGCTCATACTGCTTCTTCATACTACTGCTCATACTGCTTCTTCATACTACTGCTTATTCTGCTTCTTCATACTACTGCTCATACTGCTTCTTCATACTACTGCTTATTCTGCTTCTTCATACTACTTCTCATACTGCTTACACTACTGCTCATACTGCATTCTTCATACTACTGCTCATACTGCTTCTTCATACTACTGCTCATACTGCATTCTTCATACTACTGCTCATACTGCTTACACTACTGCTCATACTGCATTCTTCATGCTACTGCTCATACTGCTTCTTCATACTACTGCTCATACTGCTTCTTCATACTACTGCTCATACTGCACTCTTCATAGTACTGCTCATACTGCTTCTTCATACTACTGCTCATACTGCACTCTTCATACTACTGCTCATACTGCTTCATCATACTACTGTACTGCTTATTCTGCTTCTTCATACTACTGCTCATACTGCTTCTTCATACTACTGCTCATACTGCTTCTTCATACTACTGCTCATACTGCTTCTTCATACTACTGCTCATACTGCTTCTTCATACTACTGCTCATACTGCTTCTTCATACTACTGCTTATTCTGCTTCTTCATACTACTGCTCATACTGCTTCTTCATACTACTGCTCATACTGCTTCTTCATACTACTGCTCATAGAGAATGTGTGTGTAAGTGAGAGTGAGAGAGAGTGTGCGTGTGTGAGTAAGTGAGATTGAGTGTGTGTGTGTGTGTATTCTTTACCTCTACAATAAGATAATTTAATGTCATATTTTACTCTAACTTTAGTTTCTTGTTGTACTGATGAAAAGAAGACGAGTAAATATATGTTTGTTTTCGTTACCCCTTCATTATAACGCTTGGATCGTAAGGTCTGTGTGGTCTCTCTCTCTCTCTCTCTCTCTCTCTCTCTCTCTCTCTCTCTCTCTCTCTCTCTCTCTCTCTCTCTCTCTCTCTCTCTCTCTCTCTCTCTCTCTCTCTCTCTCAGCCACACAACATATACCGTCGCAGTTCGCTCCCAATAAACCTGGCTAGTGATAGGGTGACCAACCCAGACGCCAACTACGGGGATCGAACCTGTGTATTTTATAGATTAATTTTTCCGCGATCCAGTTTTTCTCTCACCATCTAGATTATTCGTGGATAAAATTTCGATCTTATTCATGAATAATATTATCATTTTTGGGTGTGTTAAATTTCCGATGTTATCATGGGGTGGAGAAAATGAAGGTGTTTTCATGTTGTTGGTAGATGGAGCTTTAATGAAGGCATGGTTGAAAGCTCCTCTCTCACATACTCTCTCTCTCACTCTCTCTCTTTCTTTCTCTCTCTCTGTAATATTGGTTAAAACTTAAAACTATCCGTATATACGAACCATTTTTTTCATATCAATTTAAGTCAAATCACAAGTAATTTGAGATGCTTAACTGCTCTTATCAGTCCTCGCTCTCGCTCTCTCTCTCTCTCTCTCTCTCTCTCTCTCCCCCCCCCAGTTACCAGCATCCAAGCCCCCTCCCCAACCAGTAGCTCGTAGGTAATCAACTAATAATTCCGATAATTGCATAATAATCGCCTTCCATCCCGGGCCTGGCGGAGCGTAAGCGCAAAAATCTAAAGTAATCAGACCAGCGGCTATACTTAAGGGGGTACTGCTTGTTTTTTGGTCTACATATTTATTTATTCATTTATTTTTTAGTTTCTTCGCTAGACCTCTATCAAGCTTTAAAAAACACCCCCTCCTTTAAAGATAAATTTGTAATTTTTTCGGTAGAACATGTACCGGCCGAAGGCCGATTACTTCTAAAATTAAAGGGTCGCTATCGATCGCCAGGGAAAACATCGACATCTAAATGTAACGAAAGGTCTTAATATTTACAAAGAAATTAGGCGAAAGGTCTCAAAATTGCCACATTAACGGAACGAACATCTTAAAATCTCAAACTAATATGCTACACATGAGGGAGAAGGGGGTCCAGAGAAAGCGACTAGCTACTTTACTTTAAACCTTGATGAACCTTTAGTAAACAGAGCCTGGATAGGTGTGGGCATTTTGATTTAGTCCTATATAGTTAGTTTTGTATTTAACTAAACTCGTGTTCATTTCAGCTGACGGTAAATCCCTTAGCAACTGATTTATCGATAAGTAACGGAAAAATATGAAACTACCATGGCTCTGCTTCATATTAATATATATATATATATATATATATATATATATATATATATATATATATATATATATATATATATATATATATATATATATATATATACTGTATATATACAGTAAATATACAGTATATATATAATCATATTAATTCAAATCACTGTTGCAGAATTGTAGGAAAATAGTCCATTCATAGAATGTCGAGTTTTACTAGGACATAAAATAAATGAAGCTACCGGTACTGAAATACTTGTTTGTCAGCAAGTCAAACCAGATCATTAAAACATGCATAATATATTAGTCGGCAATTAAACTGTAACACCCAAATTCCAAGCAACTCCTCCAACTTTTGAAGATGACGGTAGGGTTAAAACGATGATTGTATATCTATAGTATATCTATATTGTAAAACCTGCCTAGGTATGTGTAGCGACCCCGGTGTTGAAAGCTAGATGCCGCCCCTGTCTCTCTCGGCTACCATCCCCAACACAATTTTTTACTAGAGTCTATGTTTTATATATTTTTTTTTTTTTTTTTTTTTTAATTATTATATATATATTTTTTTTTTGTGTGTCCCGGTGTTGAAAGCTAGATGCCACCCCTGTCTCCCTCGGCTACCATCCCCAACACATTTTTTACTGGAGTCTACTGTATATTCTATCAACTATTTTATTTTTTATTTTTACTTTTATTTTGTGTTCCGTATCTGCTGTTGATCGCAGCATTTATATTCAACGCCATTTTCCTCCTGCAAATTGTGGATAACTAGCTTGATACTTAAGGAGGGTCACCTGCTTTTGTTTCTCTCTTTCTCTGGCATGTACCCATTCGGCCCCATTCAGCCTACTGTTTTAAGACGTTTACCCCCATCCAGGTGTCAATATTTTCCTGGCGAGCGGTAGCGAGCCAGCATATATAAATATTTGTTTTACAGCAAGCTAAATTTGTACATTTTTCGATAGAAAATTTCTCCGGCAAAGCCGGATT
Organism: Paralithodes platypus; assembly: GCA_032716605.1. NCBI lineage: Eukaryota > Metazoa > Arthropoda > Malacostraca > Decapoda > Lithodidae > Paralithodes > Paralithodes platypus. The sequence goes on from CM064485.1 coordinate 8,394,871, forward strand.
TCTCTATACAATACTGCCTCGCTATCGCTCGCCAGGATGAAATCCACACCTTGATGGGGATAAACGTCTTAAAACAGTTGGCTGAATGGGGCCGAATGGATACAAGTTGGAGAAAGAGAGAAAAGGAGAGAAAGATAAACAAAGAACAGGTGGCCCCCATAAAGTTTATTTTGTGAATGTTGGTGTGTGTAAATATATATTTATTGGGTCGTTCTTATATAATAAACAACAATTTCCTCCTTGCTAATAATATACCACTTATATAGTCTCGAATTTTGGATATTTGTTATATTATAAATGTTTGCATCCGTAATACTTGTTCTAGATCTTAGTCTATCCAATTAATATAAATTGTTCTTTCTTTCTGCATGATACCCTCTTTAAAGTTTCAAATTATATATATATATATATATATATATATATAGTTACTGATCTATTATTCTATGTACATGAATTTTTCCTATGATAAGATGCATTCCCTATAATTCAAAATGTTGGATATCTACCATCGCATTTAGTGATTTCATGCATACTGATATATATATACAGTATGTGTGTGTGTGTGTGTGTGTGTGTGTGTGTGTGTGTGTACTTACTCTAGTTACTTACTCTAGTTGTATTGCGGGAGTGAGCATGCTCGTTATTTCCCGCCTCCTATATGTGTAGGTGTTATATGTATCGTTGGAATGGCTGTGGATGTGTGTGTAGTCTGTATTTTTAGCCAATTGGCGACATCGGAAACGAAGGCTTAGGGTGGATCTGTATGGTACCATTCTCACTATAGACGGTACCGTCTCGCCCGAAGGCTTAGGTAGCCATCAGCTTAGGTGAACCATATGATACCCATCTCGCCTTGTACCATTTTTGCCAACCCCAGATGGGACGTCACAACGTCGTCCACTTATTCCAGGTACCTATTTACAGCTAGGTGAACTGAGGCTAACACATGAAAGGAGACAAGCCCAATTTGTCTCCGCCCGGCCGGGGATTGAACCCCCGACCCCTCGTGTGTGAGACGAGAGCTCTACCTACTAGGCTACGGGCTGTGTGTGTGTGTGTGTGTGTGTGTGTGTGTGTGTGTGTGTGTGTGTGTGTGTGTGTGTGTACTAAACGTATTTTGGTCCTCCATAATATCTCCTCTAAATTATATTAAAAAAAAAAAAAAAATGCATACCGGTCTACTGTATATTAATTTTATGTCCATTGATCTATTCTTCAATATTAAACAGAATTTCCCTCCTGCCTCATACCCTCTCTAAAGTATCAAATGTTGGATATCTACCTTGACACTTAGATTGTATTTATATATATATATTTTATATTTTTGTTTTGCAGTATTGATAGTTATTGGTCCATCTCTCTAATATAAACGGTAATTAAATTTTTTGTGCAGTATTAATAGTTGCTGGGCCATCTTTCTAATATGAACGGCAATTATTATTTTTTGTGCAGTATTAATAGTTACTGGTCCATCTCTCAAATAAGAACGGTATTTAATTTTTGTTTGTATTTTGTTTGCATTATTTATTGCTATTGGTTGATCTCTCATATAAACGGTATCTTCCTAGTGCTTATAAAACCTTCTCTGAACCTTCATATATTGGTGTCTAGCATTGTACTTTGCTTGTTTACTTCTACCCAACGCACACCCAGTGATCCATCCGTATATATATAAAAAGGGGGTGGGGGGGGGGGGGGGGGATGGTTAACTTTTTGGTTGATTTGTTCATGTATTTATTATTTGTCTAGTTTTCTCCTTAGACCTCCATCAAACTTAAATAAACAACCCCAGGATCCTCCTTCAAGCTATATTTGTACATTTTTCGGTAGAAAAATGTCTCGGCCAAAGGGCTGTTCTTCCTAAATTGCAGGCTAGCTATCACTCGCCAGGAAAATATCGAAACCTATAAATGACACAAATAATCTTAATGTTGACAAAGGTCTTAAAATCGCCTAACTAATGGGCTGAACGTCTTGAAATCTGAAAACTAACGTAGCTAAGCATGAGGGAGAAGGGGGACCAGAAAAACGACCCCTCTCCCCTTAAGCGATATTTTTTTCGGAGATGGCCCACTTTATTATTCCCAAATGCTGTGGATCTGTGTGTTTTATGGATTCTATATTTTAGCTTAGCTCGTATCAAACACTTATTCCGCATGGCATCTTTACTTTTATCACATTTTGTATATCTAAATTGCATCTTATGATTTCCTATCCATGATGGGTATACTTATCGCCTCACATAATATGGGTTGTATTCTAAATGTTGGCAACTCTGTGTATACTTAGCGTTCACACACACACACACACATTTATATACTATATATATAATGTATATATATATATTTATTGATATATTATATTGATATATTGATATTCTTATAAATTTATATTTATAGGATGTAAACACCCATGGTGCAGGGCACTACCCAGAGGAGGCCTCATAGCCATGTGATAAGGAGCTACTGGGACTCCTGTTTCATTATATTGCTTCCCTCACTGTTACTGTTTGTCTCACCTACACATATAGTAATCCAGCTAGTCCTTACAAATACCTCTTCCTTTTCACTACACTTAACAAGCAGTGCACACCGGACTTCTTTCCAATACACCAACACAAATTTTTTACGCCAACGTATTTTGAATTTGGCTCTCAGTCACTCTTTCAACTTTGTAGGAGACGTTCGTTACAGGCAGCTTTGCCTTTTGTATTTTTCATACAAATACAATACAAAATATATATATAATTATATAATTAGTATTTATATATACCATTATAACTACTAATACATTATTACTACGTAGCATGTTATGGTTAGTTGATATAGTAGTCAATAGAGTTAGTTCAATAGTAGACTTTTTAGCTGGGGTTCAATTTGTTCATGGTTCCGTGATATTGAGTATTGTTTACAGTTTCGTTTTTATATTAACGTTTATGACTGGAGGCAAGGCAATTAACCAATATACAAGAAGGCCTATTTTCAAGATTGCAGCCTTCTCAATCCCCCCCCCCCCCCCCCCCCCGTGTAAACAGTTCAAGATGTTATCCCACCCAAGGCCTTCAACAAGACCCTAGATCACATGTTCGCCAGATATAATACAAGGGAGCGTTAAGTCTATAGGTTTAAGAGGGGTCACCGTTTTTTTTTAATCTATCTATCTCTTCTTTTCTCACTTTCCCTGGCTTGTATCCATTCGGCCCCATTCAGCCAACTGTTTTAAGACATTTATTTCCATCCAGGTGTCCTATTTTAAGACATTTATCCCCATCCAGGTGTCGATTTCTTCCTGGCAAGCGATAGCGAGCCAGCATTGTATGGAGAGATCCGGCTTTGCCGGAGACATTTCTCTATCGAAAAATGTACAAATTTAGCTTGCTGTCAAAACAAAAATATATATATGCTGGCTCACTACCGCTTGCCAAGAAAATATTGACACCTGGATGGGGGTCAATGTCTTAAAATAGTAGGCTGAATGGGGCCGAATGGATACAAGCCAAATAGAGAGGGAGAGAAAAGAGAAAACAAGCGAGGTGGGCTCCCTTAAGGGGCGTATTTATTGGACGGTTTATTTATCTTTTTATTATTTTTTCAGTTCCTCCCTAGACATCCATCAAGCTTAAAAAACACCCCCTAGACACCCTTGTTAAACACCCCCTAGACATCCATCAAGCTTAAAAAACACCCCCTAGACACCCTTGTTAAACACCCCCTAGACACCCTTGTTAAACACCCCCTAGACACCCTTGTTAAACACCCCCTAGACACCCTTGTTAAACACCCCCTAGACACCCTTGTTAAACACCCCCTAGACACCCTTGTTAAACACCCCCTAGACACCCTTGTTAGAGATAAATGTGTAGTCCTACATCGTTATTTCGATAAATTTTAGGCGTTTCGACCCATTTATTTGTCAATATGTTGACCTTTCGTGCCATTTAGGTGTCGTTTTTTTTTCCTGGCGAGCGATAGCGAGCCTGTAATCTTAGGAATAATCGTCCTTCAGCCGGGAAATTTTTCTACCGAAAAATTACAAATTTATCCTGAAGCTTGATGGACGTATAGCGAGGAAACTCAAAATTAATTTATAAATCAATAAATAGACCAAAAAGACAAGCACTGCTCCCTTAATAAATATAGTTCGCATTTGTATCGTCAATATGCTTCAAAAATGGTCCATAAATGTCTGACCCCGACTGTACCTCCGTTGATTCCCCGCCCTACTCACGTTCTTATAATATAAACCCAAATGGAATGGATGCATGCGTTCATTATACAGTATATATACATTTATAAGACGTAGCATTATAGCACCCAATCCCCCACTCACTAATCTTTTTGTTCACGTCTGCCTGTCTCTCTCTCTCTCTCTCTCTCTCTCTCTCTCTCTCTCTCTCTCTTAATTTCCTCCCTAGACCTGTATAATTTTTATTACCCCAAGCTTCCTCTTCGAGATAAATGTGTACATTAATGCAACGGCCGAAGGCCGCCAAGCAAAATTCGACACCTAAATGGGGTGTAGGGTCTTGAAATCGCCAAGCTAATGGGGCGACGATCTTAAAACATCATAAGTAAATGGGCTAATCATGAGGGAGAAGGGGGTCCAGAAGCCTTTAATAATTAAGGTCAGAGAACTGGTAGCACTGTGGCCACGGAGATACCCTAATATTAACAGTCGTAAACATGAACTCAAGGCCAGCATTGGTATCTCCTTAGGGTCGTATTATCGCTGGGTTGACGTTAATTACAGGCTGGGTAGTGGTGTATTGATTGTGTGTGTGTGTGTGTGTGTGTGTGTGTGTG
>CM064485.1:8402172-8432172 GCA_032716605.1 Paralithodes platypus
GTTAAATTAGATACTGTACGGAAGGATAGAATGTTAAATTAGATACTGTACGGAAGGATAGAATGTTAAATTAGATATTGTAAAAGAAAGAATGTTAAATTAGATAGTATAAAGGAGATAATATTAAATTAGAAAATGTATATAAGGATATAATGTTAAACTGCACAAGGAGAGAATGTTAGATTATATAATATAAAGGAGAGTATGTTAAAATAGATAGCGTACAGAATGAGAGAATGTAAACACATAGTATACAGGAAAGAGCGTTAAAATAGATAGTATTATGGAGAGCGAATGTTAAATTAGATACTGTAAAGAAAGAGAGGATGTTAAATTATAAAGTATAAAGGAGAGAATGTTAAAGTGGATTGGAATTAGCATAGCACAATGAGAGTATCTATGCTTTAACTATGAAAGACTGCCGTGGCGAGTGACTTAAGGCAGCCCACTTGCTTTTTTCTCTTCCTCTCCCTCTCTCTTTGGCTTGTATCCATTCGACCAGATTCAGCCTACTGTTTTAAGACGTTTACCCCATCCAGGTGTCAATATTTTCCTGGCGAGCGGTAGCAAGCCAGCATATAAATATGTTTGTTTTGACAGGAAGCTAAATTTGTACATTTTTCGATAGAAACATTTCTCCAGCGAAGCCGGATTTCTCCATACAATGCTGGCTCACTATCGCTCGCCAGGAAGAAATCGACACCTGAATGGGGACAAACGTCTAAAACAGTTGGCTGAATGGGGCCGAATGGATATAAGCCAGGGAAAGAGAGAAAAGGAGAGACAAAAAAAACCGGTGACCCTCCTTAATCAACCTAGCCAACACATAAGAAAATTAATATAAGCTTCTTAAGGGGAGGGATGTCATTTATTGGGGGGGACCCACTCCTCCCTCATGTTTAGCCCCATTAGTTTTGAGATTTTAAGACGTTCACTCCATTAGTTTGTCGATTTTAAGACCTTAATTCGTCCCACTTCTTTACCAATATCAAGACGTTTCGTGCCATTTACAGTAGGTGTCGATGTTTTCCTGGTGAGCGATAGCTAGCTTGAAATGTAAGTGGAACGGGAAATTTTTCTACAGAAAAATGTACACATTTATCTTGAAGGGGGTCTTGCAGGTGATTGTTAAGCTTGATAGAGGTCTAGGGAGAAGATTTATATCCTCCCTAAAGATGGGGAGTCGTCAAGTTCTGGCTAGCTTTAAAAAAAAAACACGGCTATAGGCCCCTTAATTTAAGACAAGTTTGACCCAGATAACTACAATTACTACGGAAGAAAATTGGTAGAACGATATATATTAGACAAATTTGTAAGAGGCGAATATGTATGACTATCGGAAAGGCTGAAGAAAGTGCTAAGAACAGGAGGTAAATTGTCACTTGGGCCATCGAAAATCATCATTAAAAACATAGGCCTAATGATAATAATGAAAACACTAAAAAAAAAAAAAAAAAAAAAAAATCATCGAAATTTAGCAACATCTACCACAAAAAATAAATAAAAAATAAATAAATAAATAAATAAACGAAAAAACTGACCATCGTAAATTATCAACATTAACCATCAGCAAATGGGAGCCCTCTTATCAAAGGCATCCAAATTACTATGATGATCTTAATCGGCATAACTAGCCCAGTCTTATAAGCATAATTTTTTTAGTAAGCTTCAACCCGTGGCATTATTACCCCTAGCGGCGAGGGGGTTGAATTATTATCATTAGTATCATCGAAAACTTCATTATAATTAAGTTCTTGGCAGATCGTCGACGTGTGTTAATTTTCACATTGAGGAAAGAGAACTCACACTGTAATCAACTAATCAACATCATAACCCTTTATCCCTTCATCTAATCAACATCATAACCCTTTATCCCTTCATCTAATCATAATCAGTAAAAGCATAATCATTCTTGCCTGGACTTGGGGTAGCAGAAATTCGGAGCATAGAGGACCTGTTAGATTGGAAAGTGGTCCAAGACGGCCGTAGTCCTATACGGTCACGCTCCCATACGGTCACAATCCTAATCGATCACAATCCAATGCGGTCACAATCCTAAAAGGTCACAATACTATACGGCCACACTCCTGTATGGTCACAAATCTAATCGGCCACAACCCTAAAAGGCTACACTCCTATATGGCCACAATCCCCGGGGGGGGGGGGGGGGGGGAGAGAGAGAGAGAGAGAGAGAGAGAGAGAGAGAGAGAGAGAGAGAGAGAGAGAGAGGCTGGTCGATAGTAGAGGGGAGAGAGGGGGGGGGAGAGAGAGAGAGAGAGGGAGAGAGAGAGAGAGAGAGAGAGAGAGAGAGAGAGAGAGAGAGAGAGAGAGAGAGAGAGAGAATCCGTGGCCTTGTGTTGGTTTTCTCTCGGGATAATATTGCCTGATATAAGCCCCTCGGACGCCCAATTTTAGAATCAGGGTCTTTACGGCGGGGCTCTAACTCATCGGCAAGTAGAATAAAAAAAAAAAAGTTGCGGGCTCGAACTAATCCACAGGTAGAATAAAAGAGAGTTGCGGGCTCTAAGTAATCCATAGGTAGAATAAAAGAGAGTTGCGGGCTCTAAGTAATCCATAGGTAGAATAAAAGAGAGTTGCGGGCTCTAAGTAATCCACAAGTAGAATAAAAGAGAGTTGCGGGCTCTAAGTAATCCACAGGTAGAATAAAAGAGAGTTGCGGGCTCTAAGTAATCCATAGGTAGAATAAAAGAGAGTTACGGGCTCTAAGTAATCCACAAGTAGAATAAAAGAGAGTTGCGGGCTCTAAGTAATCCATAGGTAGAATAAAAGAGAGTTACGGGCTCTAAGTAATCCACAGGTAGAATAAAAGAGAGTTGCGGGCTCTAAGTAATCCACAAGTAGAATAAAAGAGAGTTGCGGGCTCTAACTTATGAACAGGTAGAACAAAAGTTATTTGCGGGCTCTAACTTATCAACAGGTAGAATAACAGAGATGTGAGCTCTAAGAAATCCACAGGTAGAATAAAAGTGAGTTGCGGGCTCTAACTAACCAACAGGTACGGTATATGGACTCTTAATAATCAACAGGTAAAACAAAAGAGAGTCGCGAGCTCTAAATAATCCGCAAGTAAAACAAAAGAGAAGTTTCCAGGTTTAAATAATCAACAGGTAAAAAAAGAAAATAAATAGTTGGACACTAACAAAAAAAAAAAAAAAAAAAAAATCCACTCTATGCTTTACAATTAACACTCCACTCATTAGAACTTTCTTATCGTTTGTAAAGTTGCAGGTTAGGTTGCTGGGGTTGGGTCTAGAGGCATTACTCTTATACAGCTGTTGTTGTTAGTGTGTGTGTGTGTGTGTGTGTGTGTGTGTGTGTGTGTGTGTGTGTGTGTGTGTGTGTGTGTGTGTGTGTGTAAATGTATGTGTGTGTGTGTGTGGATGTGTGTGTGTGTGTGAATATATGTTTGGGTGCATGTGTGTGTGTGTGTGTGTGTGGGGGGGGGGGGGGGGTCCGTGTGTGAGAGGGGGGGATCTGTATGTGTGAATGTGGATCTGTGTGTGTGTGTGTGTGTGTGTGCCATAGAGAAAGAGAGAGAGAGAGAGAGCGCGAGAGAGAATATATATCCAGTATATACTGCATATATGAACCTGGTTTATTAATCAAGCCGGATATTGCAAGTCATAGTTAAATGCCTTCTCTCTCTCTCTCTCTCTCTCTCTCTCTCTCTCTCTCTCTCTCTCTCTCTCTCTCTCTCTCTGACACACACAAGTTTATCTTAAGTATCACTACAAAATTAATAAAGGGATGAACTTGCTTACAGTAGTTAATCCCTCCTCCACCCCACACTCTTATCTCTCTCTCTCTCTCTCTCTCTCTCTCTCTCTCTCTCTCTCTCTCTCTCTCTCTCTCTCTTTCTCTCTCTCTCTCTCTCTCTCTCTCTCTCTGACACACACAAGTTTATCTTAAGTATCACTACAAAATTAATAAAGGGATGAACTTGCTTACAGTAGTTAATCCCTCCTCCACCCCACACTCTTCTCTCTCTCTCTCTCTCTCTCTCTCTCTCTCTCTCTCTCTCTCTCTCGGATTGCAGGTTCTCCGTCTCTCTCTCCTGACTCCCAAGAATAGCGTAGCATTAGCCTCCATTACAAGACCGGCTACAGGTATTTACCCGCAAAACACTACCCACGGAAAACCTTATAAATTCAGGCCTAAATCTCACTTTTATGGAAAATATGATAATGAAATGCATGTGGCAATTATACAGTTAAAGTTATGTAGGTAAAGTGATGATACTCACACACACACACACACACACACACACACACACACACACACACACACACACACACACACACACACACACACACAATAAACCGTTTATTATTATTATTATTATTATTACACACACAAACTCGAAAATCATCTGCAAAGCTAGTATATGATATGTAACTGATCAAATAGCGTGCAATCTCTTGTTTTGGTCCTTATTATACGTTAATATTAGTTAAAGTTAAGCTAAAAACGGTTCTGTACTTTTTCAGCCAATGGCTGCAATTATTAATAAACTGTTTATTATTAGTATTACTTGTTTATATTATTTACACACTCACATACTAGCCAACCGAGCACGGGCTAGCCTGACTTGTCTCTAAACAGCCTCCGAGGCCGACAGAACCCGGCCTACGTCACTCCCCGTTACACGTAAGCAATAACAAGGGAAGGTATAGCCATCAAGGACAGAGATTAATGGAACAATGCTATACAATTTGGAATAAAACACGTTACATAATAACAAATCAAAAATAGTTTAAGGTGATAAACATAATACCTTACGCACCCCCTTAACCCCTTCAGCACGATGACGTCTTTTTACCTTTGAATCTGGCTAACATTAACAGATTTTATGCAGCTTATGACATATACTGTATGTTATTCGGAGGGTTAATTGAGATCGTTTTTACCCCTTTGAGTCCTAGAGGAAGATTATATACTAAAGAAAATCGTTTAATGGTAACCAGATTATGATGGACATTACGTCATCGTGCTGAAGGGGTTAAGAAAACAGGCCTATGACATTGATTCGTCATAATATCTAGACAAAATCGTACATCGACTTCCTTCCCTAACTTAAAGGAGAGGTAGTTGCTTTTTGTGGACTCCCTTCTCCCCCATGTTTAGCATATTAGTTTTGAGATTCTAAGACGTTCGTTCGTTACTTTGCCGATTTTGAGACCTTTCATCCATTTTCTCTGTCAATATTAAGAAAGTTCGTGCCATCTAGGTATTGATTTTTTCCTGGCGAGCGATAGCGAGCCTGTAATATCAGAAGGAACCGGCCTTTGGCCGGCCAGACGGCCTACGGCCGTGCCATTTTTCTACCAAAATTTTTACAAATCTATCTTAGAAGGGGGTCTAGGGGGTCAGCTTGATGGAGGTCTTGCGAGGACACTCAAAAATGAATAAATAAATAAATGTATAAACCAAAACCAAGCACTACCCCCTTAACAATCGTCTGGCGGCAGAGGACAGTTGGCGCTGGTGGAGGTGCAGTGGAATTATTGGGGTTTATCGTGTGCATCTTACTGTGTTTTAACCCTCGGAGGAGGGTAGCAGCTTGCGTGCGTGTGTGTGAATGTGTGACTGTGTGTGTGTGTGTATGTACTGTATATGTGTGTGTGCAAGTGTGAAAGCGTACAAACATTGGTGTCTGTGTGTGCGTGTGTGTGTGTGTGAAAAGTGTAAGAGAGAGAGAGAGAGAGAGAGAGAGAGGATGAGAGTGAGAGAGAGAGAGAGAGGAGAGAGGAGAGAGAGAGAAGAGAGAGGGAGAGAGATGAGAGAGAGGAGGAGAGAGAGAGGAGAGACGAGAGAGAGAGGAGAGAGGAGAGAGAGAGAGAGAGAGAGAGAGAGAAGAGAGGAGAGAGAGAGAGAGAGAGAGAGAGAGAGAGAGAGAGAGAGAGAGAGAGAGAGAGAGAGAGAGAGAGAGAGAGAGATACACAGCATACAGTACGCCGATCTTAACTCGCCCCGGTTAGATGATATGCAAATGAGGGTAGCGCTAATGAACCGAGAATGACCGCTAATAACTGTTTTGTCTTGTGTACCTGTAATTCCGGGGGCATACACGGAGATTTGGGGCTGGAAAAGGGCGTATTGTTGCAAGATCATTACGCCATCAATTTGGGTCTGGTTATCTGTGAAGACTTGAGGTGAAAACGTTATAATTCCTTCATTATCAAGGTATAATTTTCCCTTAAGACTGGACGGAAGGATACGTTATCATTTCGTTATTTGTGAAGAATGGAGATGGGAAAATGGTATTATTCCTTCGTTAGCAAGGTAAACCGTTTGTTTAAGACTGAACAAATGAATACATTATACATTCACTATCTGAATGCAAATATCTGAGAGCCAGCCGAAGACGTTATCTCAAAGTTATGACAACGTAATTTCACAAGTTCGCATTCGTGGACTTGGAGATGAAGACTTTCTAGGTTCCTGATACGCTCGGCATTTTTTTTTTTTGTTTTTTTTTTTTTTTTCTCGCAGTATTTCGGAGTTCATTTTTGTTGCGCGATCTAAAGGACTATTTGTATCCCACGCACATTAAGGGGAGATATGTAGTTTTTCTGGTCCCCCTTCTTTCTCATGTTAGCCCCATTAGTTTTCAGATTATAAGACATTCGGCCCATTAGTCTGGCGATTTTAAGACCTTTCGCCCCATTTTGTTTGTCAATATGAAGAATTTTGGTGTCCTTTAGGTGTCGATTTTTTCATGGCGAGCAAAATCAAGCCTGTAATTTAAAAGGAACCGGCCTTCAGCCGGGACATTATTCTATCGACAAATGTACAAATTCATCTTGAAGGAGAGTCTTGGGCGGGCGTTTCTTTAAGCTTAATGGAGGTCTAGGGTGGACACTACTAAATTAATGAAAATATAAATAAATGAGCAAATATATACGCCCATCCCCCCTTAAATATATACGCCCATCCCCCCTTAAATAATATACGCCCATCCCCCCTTAAATAATATACGCCCATCCCCCCTTAAATAATATACGCCCATCCCCCTTAAATAAATACGCCCATCCCCCCTTAAATAAATACGCCCATCCCCCCTTAAATAAATACGCCCATCCCCCCTTAAATAAATACGCCCATCCCCCCTTAAAGACATCTTGCCATTGCACTAAACACTCGTCAAACTTTGGCACAATGGGAAATAATCCTCCATTACGATTATTGCCAAATATTTACAGCTTTGCTTTCTCCCACTTTGTGAAATATTATGGCTAACGTATGGATATTTACCATTTTACGTCCCTCGTAAATTCAACGAGTTCTTTTAGTACGTAACATGTTTTAAATCAATGGTTGTTTATTCATGAGTCGCGCTAAAAAGCTTTCAGAACTCGAATAATTTAAAGAATTGAGTGTACCCAAATTGTCCTATCAATTTTCATTTATTGAAAACACCTTTAGAGAGAGTCAAGGGACATATAATATTGATGTCTGCAATTTGAATACGATAATGATAAGGAAAAAGTTTGTAAGGAGATGTTAAGGTGATGCGTATATTACATGAGCATGGCTTAACTTGTTGTTGTTGTTGTTGTTCCCCAAGCTGCCTGGCCGAACAGCCCCAAGGCCCCGAGCAAGGCCAAGGCCATAACCGTGCGCCCCCACAGAACCCTCACTGCCGACCACAATAAAGCCTGGGTGACCGAAGCCACGAGGAGGGTGCGGAAACGCCCGGGAAACCAAAGCCCCACCCAGGGCCCTGTGCCCCTCAGCAATTATGAAGAGAAAGTTGAGCATGGCTTAACTTATACTGAATGGCTAACTATTGATGAAGACAGTAACGAGATCAGTAGAGTATTATACTAAATAGACACCATTATCAAAATGAAGCAGGAATTTTAAGATAATTTTGTAAACAGGGGAAGTGTGATTAAAGTGGTAATAGAGCGATAAATAAAGAAAAGGATTAAGAAATGCGATAAATAAAGAAAAGGATTAAGAAATGCGATAAATAAAGAAAAGGATTAAGAAATGCACTCAAATATGCACACTCAAATGCACTCAAATATGCACACTCAAATGCACTCAAATATGCACACTCAAACGTGATAACAAATAATTGTGTATTTGTTTTGTTTTTTAAGGGGAGATTTTTAGTTTGGTCCCTAGATATCCTGCAAGCTTAAGATTACACCCCCTTGAGCCCCTTTCAAGATAAATTTGTACATTTTTCGGTAGAAAAATGTCCCGGCTGAAAGCCGGGCTTAAATCACAGGCTCGCTATCGCTCGCCAGGATAAAATCGACACCTAAAAGGCACGAAAGGTTTTAAAATTGACAGAAATAGGTTGAAAGTTCTTAAAATAGTCAAAATAATGGGGCAAACGTTTTAAAATTAGAAAAAACAATGGGGCTAAACATGAGGGAGAAAGGCGTCAAGAAAAAAATCCCTCAAGTGGACATCTCCCCTTAAATAATGTGGTTTTGGGTGACAGATGGATGAAATATAGTATTGGCGATAATGGAGTGAGGGAGAAGGGAGCAAATGACAGAGGAAGACATAGAGGGAGAGAATATGGGAGAAGGCAAGAAGAGAAAAACAGAGAAAGGAAGAGGGGGAAAGGAGAGAGTGAAAGAGGAAGAAAGGGAGGGAGGGCGGGTGGAGAGAAAACTGGTAAAGAAAAAAGAGGTGGAGTGACGGAGGAAGACGAGAAGAGGAAAGGAGAGAGAGAGAGAGATTACTTACTAAGATTAAGACGTTACTCATGGCGGACCTCACATCACGAGGGACTTAATTCCTGTCTGGCCATCATCATCTGGGAAGGCTCTCTCGCTCTCTCGCTCTCTCTCGCGCGCGCTCTCTCTCTCTCTCTCTCTCTCTATATATATATATATATATATATATATATATATATATATATATATATATATATATACAGGGTGTCCCAGGAGGAAAGGGCATAACTTTGGGAAATTATAAAACAAAATATTCTAAGCCTAAAATGTTCTATAATAAATATTCCAAATCTCAACCAGTAAAGAGATAATGCATGTTGAAAATGGCATTTTCTTAAGTATTTCCCCATAAGGGTGGCCTAGCTGTCCTAGTACCTACCACAACTCCATCTTACTGCAGTTGTTGTTGTTGTTATTCCCCAAGCTGCCTGGCCGAACAGCCCCAAGGCCCCGAGCAAGGCCAAGGCCATAACCGGCGCCCCCACAGAACCCTCCCTGCCGACCACAATAAAGCCTGGGTGACCGAAGCCACTCCATTGCGGGGAGCTGAGGAGGGTGCGGAAACGTCCGGGAAACCAAAGCCCCACCCAGGGCCCTGTGCCCATCAGCAATTATGAAGAGAAAGTTGAGGGGCAAAGGAAAAATGTGACGCTTTGGCTTCCAATCTTGGTAGATTGGGAGGTCAATCCACGGAAGAGATGCCGTCACTTGAGATCTAGAAAATATATAAGGAAAAGGAACAGTCAGAGTAAGCTATGGGTATGGCAGAGATTGCTCAGTTCTCACTCTGATAGACCAGCCCATCACCACATGACTAGAGCCCAATCCTCTCAGCATCAGCTAGGAAAGGCCCTAGAAAGCCGCCTTTGGCGGGTGCCCAACCCCTTTCGGGGTTGGGCACCCGCCCTCTTACTGCCCCCACAATACTCGACACAATGTACACCATTAAGGGAGCCCACCTCGCTTTTTTGTTCTCTTTCTCTTCCTCTCTCTTTGGCTTGTATCCAATCGGCCCCATTCAGCCTACTGTTTTAAGACTTTACCGCCATCCAGGTGTCACTATTTTCCTGGGGCGGTATTTATAAAGCACTTTTAGGCTTAAAAGTAGCTTTTAAAGATGGCGGCCACTTTTAAAATATAAAAGTTGGGTAAAAAAAACATTAGCGGCTAAAAGTAGCTTTTAAACCCGGCGAAAACTAAAAGCCCTCCTGGAGACTTTTAGCGCTTAAAAGTTACTTTTAGAGGACGATGAAGATACATACTTCCTTCTTCGCGAATCTGAGGGATATGAGGCGTAATCACCCTTTTTGTTTATGTGTATTAACCCCTTGAAGCTCTGACGCGTTTTTAGCAGTTTATTTTAGCTATCATTAGACGATTTTATGGAGCTTAGGAAGGACCTGTGGGTATTAAAAGGGTAAATACTATCTCAATCAACCCTTTGACTTCCGTATACCGTTACTAATCTGAATACAATTGTCTAATAGTAGCTAGAAACAGAACAGAAACACGTATTGGCGCTTGAAAGGGTTAAGGAGACAAATAGTAAAGCTGCCTGTAAAAAGGACTTAACAAATGATTAACAGCCATATTCAAGGCGCGTTAGAGTCAAAATGTCTGGATACGATACACGGAACTTGAAGCAGTCTAAATCACAGGATTGCCTCGGTGTCAGAATCCGCCACTTCAGGGCACATATATCTTTGCAATCAAATACTCGCTAGGAACTGTGTATACTGTTAAGGTGCAATAATATACCCCCTTGTTGCACCAGTTGTTCAAATGTTATACTTGTACCAGTACCACATTAAGGCTGTAATGGTTATTTTTTGGTCTATATATATACCGGGTATATATTTATATTTTTATTTATTTGTTTCCTCGCTCAACCCCCATCAAGTTTAAACATATAAAAACACATCCCCTAGGCCCCCTTTCAGGGTAAATTTGTAAGTTTTTCGGTATTTTTCCAGCCGGGTCTTCCTAAAACTACAGGCTCGCTATCGCTTGCCAGAAAAGTAATAGACACCTAAATTATATGAAGGGTTATATTTACACATGTTTAAATACTGTGCTTTTGGAAGGACCGTTGCACTCCCCGGGTTAAGGAACAAAGATAAATGATAAAGAGGCGTAGGAGACAAAGTGGCTGCAAGAGGAATTAGCCGAGAGCCTCCCAAATAAATGATGTGAGCCATTATTAATAGTGTATGAAGGCAAACAAAAACCCAGGGGGGGATGGAATCACGACCCCGCCATAACTCCCCTCTCGACTCCACCCCCGGGGGACGTCGCTCAACTATAAATTGGGTTAATAATACAAGCTTCTTTACCAGCGGCGGCCATGTTGTATACCTCCCTATATAAATAATTGTATATATATGGTAAATATATGCCTATGCTATACCCTTCCCAAATTCTATAATTATGTGAACACCAGGGGAGGTTGGTGGAGAAAGAAGAGGGAAGGATGCCCCCCCCCCCCCCCCCCCCCACCCAGCCCATTTCTCTCTCACTCTCCGTCTCTCTCTCTCTCTCTCTCTCTCTCTCTCTCTCTCTCTCTCTCTCTCTCGCTCTCTCTCATTTAAATAATTATACTATTTGAAGCGTAAGTAGAATGCAACACAAACAAACCGGCCAGATATATGCCACTTGGCTACTGTAAAATTGTAGATGACATAACTCTCCCTCTAGATATCCAGGAAGAAATATTGACTGCTAATATTTACGGCTTTTTTTATAGAGTTATCCCCAATTGGCAGATATATATTACCTGTGCTTCATAATCTATCTATCTCTCTCTCTCTCTCTCTCTCTCTCTCTCTCTCTCTCTCTCTCTCTCTCTCTCTCTCTCTCTCTCTCTCTCATTTATTAGGTGTTCTGCTATTTCAACTAGAATTATCCTGACCACCTGGTTTGGATCGTGAGGTTTGCGTAGTCAATGTATCTATGTAAATCTCACTCTCTCTCTCTCACTACCTCACCTGCACACACACACACACACACTAACCTAACTCTCTCTCTCTCTCTCTCACACACACACACACACACACTCATACACACTAACCTAACTCTCTCTCTCTCTCTCTCACACACACACACACACTCATACACACTAACTCTAACTCTCTCTCTCTCTTTCACACACACACACACAGACACACACATACCTCCCCAAACACAAGAGCCACCCCCAAGAACTCACACACCCATAATAATATATATCGTACTCTATTTTCTATCTTGCAACCCATTTTCCTCCCTACCCCATTTTCTATACTGCAACCAATTGTCCTCTCACGCTAAGACAACAAACAATACAACTAAACAAAGCACACCAGATAATAATTATACAGGATTTCGTCATGTGTGGAATGGAATGGAGTTATATATTGTATTCTTACTGTAAAATAAAGCTGAACTGAAGAAAACGCAAAGAAAACAGAAGATGAAAACCAATAGATTCAATAATATGGCTTTGTTCACGTGTAAAGGTAACAGGCAGTTAATAATAATAATAATAATAATAATAATAATAAAAACAATAATAATAATAATAATAATAATAATAATAATAAAAACAATAACAATAATAATAATAATAATAATAATAACAATAATAATAATAATAATAATAATAATAATAATAATAATAAAAACAAAAACAAAAACAAAAACAATAATAATAATAATAATAATAAAACAATAATAATAATAATAATAATAATAATAATAATAATAAAAACAATAACAATAATAATAATAATAATAATAATAATAACAATAATAATAATAATAATAATAATAATAATAAAAATAATAATAATAATAATAATAATAAGTGTAATCAAACTGTCCATCACCATTAACTCCTTCAGCACCATGACGCCTGTTTACCTTTTGTTTTGGGTAAAGTTAGATGATTTTATGCCGTTTTAAGAAGGACATTTACTATTAAAAGGGTTTATTGAGATCGGATTCACCATTACAGTCGTAGGGGTAGATTACAAACTAAAGGAAATCGTCTAATGGTAACCAGAATATTAAAATAACGTAAGGGTGTTGAAGGGGTTAAAGACATTTCATGTATTTGTGCTATAGGATAATCAAGGATGGCATTAACCCTATTTGGGCCGAGGGAGATTATTTTGGATCTTCCCCTTTTCACTACATTGGTTTGGAGATTTTAAGACGTTTCACTTTTTTTTAGTTTGGTTATAATATGAAGATTCACCCCACTCAGGTGTTGATTATTATTTCGGGTCGATAACGAGCCATTAAGTTAGAAGAAAAAAGACCTTGGGCCGGGACATTATTCTATCGAAAAATGTACAAATTTAGTTTGAAAGGGGTCTGCGTGTGTTTTTTTTTTTTTTTTTTTTTTTTTTTTTAAAGTTTGAAGGAAGTTTGGGAAGGCGTTTTTGTAAGCTTAAGGGAAAAACTTAAATTTAAGTGCTCAAAAATGGCAAAAACAAGCCAAATTTTCAGTACAAATAGAACAAAATACCATAATAACCCAACCCCCAAGACGTTAAGGAGGCAGAACGCGACTTATGACCCCGACTGTACCGCACCCCACAAAGAGAAAGTGGACGACAATACCGAACAACAACAGGGGGGGGGGGGGGAGGAGGAGGAAGAGGAGGAGAGGGCGTACCTGAGTCATTTCCCGCGGTAATCAGTAGGTAATAACACGCTATATCCCCCCCCCCCCCTCAGCTGTATCACACAGTATCGTTCGTGGGTCAGAATATTATTCCTGAGTTTTGTATTTGGGAGGCTTGCTGGTGTGGGCTTGGGTTAGGTGCAGGCGTATTAGTTGAGAACATAAGAGAGCGGGAGTCTGCAGAAAGCTCCGATTGGGCCACCCTAGGCAGATCCCTTTCACACCCAACCCATCTTGAGAACTAGATATATGGAAGTATTATGCATGAGCTGAGATAATGAAGTATAATATGTGTGAATAATGTGTAAAATATACTGGAGTGTTTTGTGCTGGATATTGATGGTGATTTATCTGTTTATCAATGTTAAACAAATTCACTACCATTTCCATACCTATAATAATGGTCTACATTACTGTATATGGAAATTATATGTGTTTAGCGTGTTCAAAGGATGTTGGCCGTGTGCAAAGGATATGGGTCGTGTGCAAAGGATATGGGTCGTGTGCAAAATAATTGGGTTGTGTTCAAAGGATGTTGGCCGTGTGCAAAGGATATGGGTCGTGTGCAAAGGATATGGGTCGTGTGCAAAATAATTGGGTTGTGTGCAAAGGATATGGGTCGTGTGCAAAATATATGGGTCGCGTGCAAAGGATATGGGTCGTGTGCAAAGGATATGGGTCGTGTGCAAAGGATATGGGTCGTGTGCAAAGGATATGGGTCGTGTGCAAAATATATGGGTCGTGTGCAAAGGATATGGGTCGTGTGCAAAGGATATGGGTCGTGTGCAAAGGATATGGGTCGTGTGCAAAGGATATGGGTCGTGTGCAAAGGATATGGGTCGTGTGCAAAGGATATGGGTCGTGTGCAAAATATATGGGTCGTGTGCAAAGGATATGGGTCGTGTGCAAAATATATGGGTCGTGTGCAAAGGATATGGGTTGTGTGCAAAATAATTGGGTTGTGTGCAAAGGATATGGGTCGTGTGCATAATAATTGGGTTGTGTGCAAAGGATATGGGTTGTGTGCATAATAATTGGGTTGTGTGCAAAGGATATGGGTCGTGTGCAAAATATATGGGTCGTGTGCAAAGGATATGGGTCGTGTGCAAAGGATCGGTGAATCGTGTGCAAATGACGCGAAATTCATGAGCATAAGATGTGAGTTGTGTGTTTACGATGCGTGAGTCATTTGCAACTATTATTGGTAGGCCAGAAATAACTCATAACTCATAAAGGACTTCAGTAATCGAGCTAATGTTTCTACCATTTGGGAAGAGTCAGCCAGGGCATAGATGTGGAGATTTACTGCCTATTTGCTCTGTTTGAGATACAGAGGTTAATAGGCTTTACGATTTCTGGCCTAGCTATATTGTATGGACTATAAATATGATTGGTGTGTACAATTTTGAATAAAGTAGGCTGTTACAGACCCAAGCGGTATTTGAAGAAGATTATCAATTACAGGAAAAGTATGTGTATGTTTTGTTTTCTCTCTCTCTTTTCCTCTTAAGGGAGCTCAAACGGTATTGTGCAGCATAATTTACTGGTTCGGCTCAATGGTTTAAGGAGGGGGTTAGTTTGCTCTCTAAACCTCTGGCAAACTTAAAAAAACACTCACAAGACCCCTCTTCGATATAAATTTGTAAATTTTTCGATAGAAAAATGTCCCGGCCGAAGGCCGATTCCTCTACAAATACAGGCTCGCTGTCGCTCGCCAGGAAAAAAAATCGACACCTAAATGTCACGAAAGGTCTTAATATTGGCAAATAAATGGGGCAAAGGGTCTGAAAATCGTCAAACTAATGGGGCGAATGTTCTTGAAATCTCATAATTAATAGGGCTAAACATGATGGAGGAGGAGGACTCTAAAAACCAACTTCCTCCCCATAAATGTGCTATGGCGATATAATAAAGTCTTTCAAGTGTATGTGAAGCAATGTGTTGTAAGTGTGTGTGATTTGTCTTTCGCATGTGTGGAAGTACTGCATGTGTCTATGTGACTGTGTAAGTGCGTGCGTGTACTGTCTGTATAATTATGTTTATAAATAGGAATATATTACTGAACAAAATCAAAATTGTTTTTTGTGCAAGTGTGTCTGTGTTCGTTTCTGTGTGTAAATGGGACTATAATACGGACCAAATCCCAATAGCCAGAAAGTGTGTCAAATAATATACTTGAGTAAACTTTTATTACTCCAGGGGGCGTGCATCAGATACCAGGACTTGTCATCACTTAACCCTATCTCATTAAAGCCTCTTTCACACGAGTATATTTTCCCTTAACATTTATTCCCAAAATCATACGAGCAATTTCTCTCTCAACATTTATTTCTAGCATCACACGAGCCATTTTTCCCTCAACATCTATCGTCAACATTGGTGTGGCAAATTATGGAACAATCACCATAACAAATTCTGTCACTTACGTTCGTCTATCGTGAATTTAGTTTCCTATACCCGCGAAAACAAATTTAAGAAGGTTGCTGGAAAAATGACGAGCATCGAAAATTGACGATAAGAACCTCTCGTGGGCTAGCCGCTTTTGAAGAATCATGGGTAGGCACTCTCTATGCACTATTGACAGCCTCAACAAAGCCTCATGGACAAAAAGTATGCAGGTCATCAGTCTCAATCTACATGCGTCGTCAGTAATATATTCTAGCCTCAAGGGACTGGAGTTTTCGAAGAGGCTCCAGTCCTGACGTTATTCTTGACTTACAGTGTGCTGGCTAATAATCCAATAGGGTTGATAGCCTCTGAACTCCTATTTTAACTAACTTAATTCTAGCATTATGTTCTCCTCTTTCTAGTCCCGAACCTAACTTAGCTCAGCTATATATACATTGTCAATCACATCAAACAATAGATACATATACATATCCTAATATATACCGATTGCGATGTAAAAGTGCTTGATTTTTTGTTAATGAGTGGCTATATTAAGGGAGCCCACCTCGCTTGTTTTCTCTTTCTCTCCCTCGCTCTTTAGCTTGTATCCATTCGGCCCCATTCAGCCTACTGGTTTAAGACGTTTATCCCCATCCAGGTGTCGATTTCTTCCTGGCGAGATAGCGAGCCAGCATTGTATGGAGAAATCCGGCTTCGCCGGAGAAATGTTTCTATCAAAAAATGTACAAATTTAGCTTGCTGTCAAAACAAAAATATATATATGCTGGCTCGCTACCGCTCGCCAGGAAAATGTTGACACCTGGATGGGGGTAAACGTCTAACTAGTAGGCTGAATGGGGCCGAATGGATACAAGCCAAAGAGAGAGGGAGAGAAAGAGAAAAACAAAAGCGAGGTGGGCTCCCTTAAATGGAAGAACATTATCAATTGGTAACACAATCGTAATACATCCTTGATCTTAAAACTGATAAGGTAATCAATAATAAATACAATATAATGCAATAATAAAGGGGTGGAGGATTGCAAGTCATAGGGCAACAAGAACATCTTACATTTGAAGCATAAGAGACACGAGCGATATAGCCTATGGCCATTGGTATCTTTCTAGGAGGTATCCTGGATGACCTAGATGTGTGTGAATTTGTGTCTGGTTTTGTGTGTTCATTGTTTTATGTTATGTTGTCCCTATTCGGGCTCTGTCTTGAGTCGGCCAACCCCCCTCCCCCCTTTTTTTTTTATTTTTTTTTGGGGGGAAAAGTGGGGATTGGGCCTGAGTATATACATACATACATACTTACATCTATATAGGAGATTTGTTGTCGCCTCGGATTTGTCAGTTTGTTTGTTTGTCTGTAAACAAGATATCTCACAAAGTTATGAACTGATTTTAACGAAATTGGGTGGGCAGATAGGATATGCACCAAGGAAGAGGTGATTCAATTTAGGAGGCGAACCGGATCATATGTCACACTGATGTTATGGGTGGGCATTTAAGGCGCTGTCACACAAGTATATTTTCTGTCACTTATATCGGGCAATTGTAGTCTATCAGCTTCAAAATTTAAGTTGTATAAGAATTCAACCACCTAACACAATCTACCTTCAGTCTAGTTGCCGATTCCAATCTACCTTCAGTCTAGTTGCCGATTCCAATCTACCTTCAGTCTAGTTGCCGATTCCAATCTACCTTCAGTCTAGTTGCCGATTCCAATCTACCTTCAGTCTAGTTGCCGATTCCAATCTACCTTCAGTCTAGTTGCCGATTCCAATCTACCTTCAGTCTAGTTGCCGATTCCAATCTACCTTCAGTCTAGTTGCCGATTCCAATCTACCTTCAGTCTAGTTGCCGATTCCAATGCGACAGAGACCCACAGTGACAAACTCGCTCATCAAAAATTGCCGGAAAAAAGTGAGCGTGTGACAGCTGATTTAGACCCCCAGTGAACAGACACTCATTGAAATTCGTGGAGGCAGTTGGCTTTTCCAATCCTCCTCCTCCCTGATGTTTAGCCCTATTAGTTATGTGATTTCAAGACATTCGCCCCATTAGTTTGGCGTTTTCAGACCTTTTGCCCCATTTCTTTGCCAATATTAAGACCTTTCGTGCCATTTAGGCGTCAATTTTTTACCTGGCGAGCGATAGCGAGCCTGTATTTGAAGAGGAATCGGCCTTCGGCCGGGACATTTTTCTACCGAAAAATGTAAAAATTTATATCGAAGGGGGGTCTTGTGGGTGATTTTTAAGTTTGATAGAGGTTTAGAGAACAAACTAAACCCCCTCCTTAAACCATTGAGCCGAACCAATACATTATGCTGCACAATACCGTCTGAGCTCCCTTAATCTATTTCTAATTATGGAACTATATCCCTGGAAACGAATTGATTCATATAAATTGATATACAAGTGCAAAACTATATATAATAGTTGCATGTCCCGTCCACAAATCAATCCAGATAGTAATAATTGCACAAAGAAAACGTAAAGGGTTCCCGAATTTGTGTCTGGACTGCTTGGCACGCGCGACACGAGTACCGGTAATACTGCTAAAGCATAATATTCTCTCCCAAGCAAGCAGTCAAGCGCGAAGACCTCCATTACACCCTCCCAGTCACACGCACTCTTGAACCGCATTAAGGGGAGATCTCCACTTGAGGGATTTTTTTCTTAACCCCTTTCTCCCTCATGTTTAGCCCCATCGCTTTTGATATTATAAAACGTTTGCCCCATTAGTTTAGCGATTTTAAGAACTTTCACCCCATATTAAGACCTTTCGTGCAATTCAGGTGTCGATTTTATCCTGGCGAGCGATAGCGAGCCTGTAATTTAAGAGGAACCGGCTTTCAGCCGGGAAATTTTTCTACCGAAAAATGTACAAATTTATCTTGAAAGGGGATCTAGGGGGTGTAATTTTAAGATTGATGGAGGTCTAGGGAACGAACTAAAAACCTCCCCTTAAGGGGGTAGTGCTCGATGTTTGGTCTATATATTTATTTATTTTATTTATTTTTTAGTTTCCTCGCTAGACCTCTCTATCAAGCTTAGAAAAACACCCCCTAGACCCCCTTTGAAGATACATTTGTGCTTTTTTTCGGTAGAAAAATGTCCCGGCCGAAGGCCAATTCCTTCTAAAATTAGAGGCTCGTTATCGATCGCCAAGAAATAATTGACACCTAAATGGCACGAAAGGTCTTATTAACCAAAAAATGAGGCAAAAGGTCTCAAAATCGCCAAACTATCGGAACTAACGTCTTAAAACCTCAAAACTAATATGGTAAACATGAGAGAGAAGGAGGTCCAGAAAAAGCGACTAGTACCCCCTTAACGTAGCTGTCTCTGTATCACATGATCAGATCTTTAGTGCCAAGGAGAACCAGTAGCGTATTCCTCAGCTTTCTACGTGTCCTCACATTCCTGTTATATTACTTTTACCGGAATGATCACAATTATTTATTCCCTGTGGGTATGAAGGAGACAAAAGGCAAAGTTGCCTGCATCAAGTGTCTCCCCCAATGTTGAAAGAGTGACAGAAAGTAAAATTCAAGGTACGTTGGAGTCAAAATGTCTGGACACACGGAGCTTGAAGCAGTTTAAGTCATAGGATGAGGAAACGACAGATTGAGGGATAGAGTTCAAAAGCTTACTTGTTGAGCAGAAGAAAGACTGGGAAAATCGGTCCACTCTTGGGTTAGAGAGCTGGACAGAATAGGGATGGGAATATGTTGAAAGGTGTGTGCCCCCCACTCTCCGTAAGGGAGGAGGTATACACTGCGAAATCTCTGAAGAACACTGATAATTATAATAGCGGTAGAAGAATGAGAGAGATGCAACATCGTGGCGGGTAGAGAGAGATTGTAGGGAATTAGTAAGAGGAAGTGAGTTAACCCCTTCAAGCTCTGGCGCGTTTTAGCATTTATTTTTTATTTTTTTTGGCTATCATTAGACGATTTTATGAAACTTAGGAAGGATCTGTGGGTCTTAAAAGGGTAAATACTATCTCAATCAACCATTTGACTTCCGTATACCGTTACTAATCTGAATAAAATCGTCTAATAGTAGCCAGAAAGCAGAACAGAAACGCATATTGGAGCTTGAAAGGGTTAAATGAGACGAAATGCGTTTGACTCAACCAGTTCAAGAAGTGCAGTATGGGTGGAACCTCTCCACACATGCGAACAAAGCTCGATACATGAGCGCACTGTCCCCCTTTACAGAGCAGGAAACTGTGCGGGGGCGAAGAACCCACAGAGACGGATAAGAACACCTAATTCTGGGAAGTTGATTGAGCAAGAGTTGCAATATAATCCTTCCAAGAAAAGTCAGGAGAAAAAGAAACACCGAGAGTACTGAGAGAAGATGAAGGGTTGATTTGTGTACGTTGAAGACTAAGGGATAATCGTGTGCAAGTTGGTGATGGGTAGTTAGATGGAGAAATTGGGTTTTGGAAGCATTGAAAGTAATAAGATTTTCTCTGTCCCAATCGGAAATAATTGAAAGATCAGAAGAGAGGCGTCATTACGTGAGTTTTGGAGCGATTAGACAGTGGGTCGTTGTGGAAAACTAGTAGAATAGTGTAAGGCAGAGTCATCAGCTTTGGAGTGGATAGTGTAAGGTAGAGTCATCAGCTTTGGAGTGGATAGTGTAAGGTAGAGTCATCAGCTTTGGAGTGGATAGGACTAGAGGTATAGCTGAAAAGATCATTAATGAATATTCGAAAGAAAACTGAAGACAGGGCAGAATCCTGAGGAACACCGAAATTTGAGGAGGGGGAGTTTGCTCCATACACCTACTTCGAGATAAATTTGTGCATTTTTCGGTTGAATAATGCTTCGGCCTACTTGTAGGTTCGTTATCGCTCACCAAAGTTTTAAAATTGACAAAAACGTGGGACGACGTTTTTAAAACCGCCAAACTAATGCGGTGAACGTCTAAAAATTTCAAAAGTAATGGGGTTAAAGATGAGGACAAAGGAGGTCCAGAAATCTCCCCACTCCGTAATTTGTACTCATGAAGGCGAAAGGTTTCACTGGTGAGAGGGCTAAATTATGGGTGTATTTCATATGAATAATTCCACAGAAATCTTGACCCCTATATCCTGTAACTCAAAAAGGGCTTGAGCAAATGGGCTGAAAATATCCCCACCTATTCCCTGCTGACTCTTCTCAGAGGGTAGAAATAATATATTGCTCTACTCTTTTCGAGTTACAACTGGTTAGTGGTCCGAGTATTTTGGGTCGCCAGCAAATATTTTGGTAGCATTTCTAGGCCGTTTTCTCTTCGTGTTGTCAGCTATACTAATATTAGGTGTTACTATAGTCGTTTCATGTTTACAATTAGGTTATTATATTTAATAACCTAATTGTAAACTTGAAACGACTATAGTAACACCTAATATTAGTCTACCTGACGACACGAAGAGAAAACGGCCTAGAAATGCTACCAAATATTTGCTGGCGACGCAAAATACTCGGACAAAGCGCTCATAAGAATCCAACCTTACTGTACATCTGTCTCAAATTTCCCTGTTCCGATATCCCGATATAGCTAGAGACCCTATAGTAACAGAGACCGGACAATCTAGCCATGTTGGTGCCGGGGTCATTAGATTAACTTTACACACATACACGACCGATTATTATTATTACTACTATTATTATTATTATTATTATTATTATTATTATTAGTTTACACACACGTACATCAATATTCAATATATTTAGTCGCAATACTGGTACAGGATAATAATATATTTTGGGCATTGGATCTAAATTTCTGCATGAAAAATCTCTCCTATGTTTAATAATTATGGCATCCCCAAAATGGCGTCCAAGGGGAAACAAAATAAGCCGATCTCTCTTCCTACAGGGTCTCCAGATCCAGCAGGTCCCCAAAGGCCGGGATTTTGAGGGGGGAAGGGGGAGGAGGGGGGATTGGACGAGTTATTACAGAGTTCATCATGATACAGACTGTTAGGGGGGGGGGGGGGGGGGGGGGGGAGCAAGAATGGTAGGAGGGGGGGGTATGGTAGGAGGGGGGGGGGGGGGGGGGTATGGTGGAAAGGGCGTGGGGGGGGGGGACAAAAGGATGATGGAGAGGGTGGGGGCAGAAGGGATGGTAGGGGTGGAGGGGTTGGGGGCAGAAGGGATGCTTTAGGGGGTGGGGGCAGAAGGAATGATGGATGGAAGGGGGGGGGGGTGGGGGGTGGGGGGTGGGGGGGGGGCAAAAGGGATGATGGAGGGGTTGGTTAGTTAGTTATAATAGAACTTTAGAGGCTATCAACCCATGAGAATTATTAAGCCCACGTTAAAGTCAGGAAGAACGTGACCGGAGTCCCCGAGACCCCCAAGTGTAAACCCCTCGGTAATACTGGGAATACTGGGAATACTGTGACCGGAGTCCCCGAGACCCCCAAGTGTATACCCCCCGGTAATACCCCCAAGTGTATACCCCCCGGTAATACCCCCAAGTGTATACCCCCCGGTAATACCCCCAAGTGTATACGCCCCGGTAATACCCCCAAGTGTATACCCCCCCGTAATACCCCCAAGTGTATACCCCCGGTAATACCCCCAAGTGTATACCCCCCGGTAATACCCCCAAGTGTATACCCCCCGGTAAATACCCCCCAGTGTATACCCCCCGGTAATACCCCCAAGTGTATACCCCCCGGTAATACCCCCAAGTGTATACCCCCCGGTAATACCCCAAGTGTATACCCCCTAATACCAAGTGTATACCCCCCCGGTACTACCCCCAAGTGTATAACCCCCCGGTAATACCCCCAAGTGTATACCCCCCGGTATACCCCCAAGTGTATACCCCCCGGTAATCCCCCCAAGTGTATACCCCCCGGTAATACCCCCAAGTGTATACCCCCCGGTATACTGGGAATATAAACCCAGAGGTTTTCCTGCTCGGGAACCCCAGACGTCTTCCTTAATCGCGAGCAGGACTAAAGCCCCCTTTCGAAAACTCCAGTCCCTTGGGGTTGGGAGCAGAAGGAATGGTAGGGTGGCAGTAGGGATGATGGAGGGGGGGGGGGGGAGGAGGACCAGAGGGATGAAAAGGGAGGGGGTAAGAACAGAAGGAATGATGGAGGGGGTGGGTGGGAGGGGGGAAAGAGAAAGGCAGGAAAAGGGTGCAGGAAATATATATATGCTGAATGCAGATGTAATACCTGGAACTGGATGGCTATGTGTGTGTGTGTGTGTGTGTGTGTGTGTATGTCTGTGTGTTTGTTTGTTTGTTTGATTGTTTGTGTGTGTGCGTGCGTGCGTGCGTATGCGAGAGAGAGAGAGAGAGAGAGCGCACTGATTTTGCAACCCCAGCAAGGCAGTCATGACTTATCCTAAGAGATGACAAACACCAAATATAGGTAAGTGGAAGAAAGGGATAGCAAACCATAATATTATCTCCCCACTTACCCTTCTCTTTGGAAACTTGCCGTACAATGAAAACAGTTGTAAATTATTACCCTTATAGGTACGGTGGCGCTAATAAGTCATGTCTCAGATGGCATTACGTTTGGCTCGCTCTGTGCTGTATTAATGTCTGTCAGATGTTGAATAGGGTGAGTAAGTGTAGGTAACATGTTTGTATATCTCACTCGAAGCGAATAAATCAAGTTTTAGACATTGCTGATACCAATTATTGATCGAAATATACTTGGTGCCGAAACATGACTTATTAGGCCGACTGTAAGTACTGTACCGTATATACTCGGCCACATCCCCCATACATATACTCGGCCACATCCCCCATACATATACTCGGCCACATCCCCCATACATATACTCGGCCACATCCCCCATACATATACTCGGCCACATCCCCCATACATATACTCGGCCACATCCCCCATACATATACTCGGCCACATCCCCCATACATATACTCGGCCACATCCCCCATACATATACTCGGCCACATCCCCCATACATATACTCGGCCACATCCCCCATACATATACTCGGCCACATCCCCCATACATATACTCGGCCACATCCCCCATACATATACTCGGCCACATCCCCCATACATATACTCGGCCACATCCCCCATACATAATTACTCGGCCACATCCCCCATACATATTTATAAACAGTGCAGGTTTTCCATGGCTCCGGTAGGAATATGTAGGAATGGTATGCATATATAGTAGGCACATGTATTGTAGTAGGCACATGTATTGTAGTAGGCAAATGTATTGTAGTAGGCATATGGAAGGTTCAGTGGGAATAGCGCCAATAGGATATATGTAGGGTTTGAATAGTGCCATTATGAATATGTAGATTTTTTTTGTTTATCCATGTAGTCAAGAGCATAAACTACGACGCACCAATTTGAATCAGTATCGAACGTAAACGAGACAATACAGTACATTATTATAGCCCAGATGCTTCAGAACTTGGCTTTAAAGGTTCAAAGATTAGAACTAAATATGCTGAGATTTGTACAGGTCGAGCCCTGGATTGGTAATGACTTGAATTTCTGCAACAATCTGATTATGAGGGACCATGTCGAAGGCCTTATGAAAGTTCAAGTCTACTATCTCCAAACATCAGAGAGAGTCACTTTGTGGTTTCGTAATTTTTTCAACAGTGTCACAAAATCTGCTAGGAATACCATGTATGTAAATCCGTGTAGACTACTTATATAACGTTATTTGTTCCCAAGTAACAATATTTTGTTCATCTCGCGAATGATATGGAGAGAGAGAGAGCGAGAGCGAGAGCGAGAGAGAGAGAGAGAGAGAGAGAGCGGAGCCGATCAGAGACTCAGAGAAAGAGAAGAAAGGCACCCGACTGGAAAAAACCATAAGGATAGAGCCCCGGGGATGAATGAGCTGGTGCGTGAAGGAAGAACGTGAAGTGAATGAGAGAAAGTGAAACAAAGGAGAGGAACAAGTGGTGCAGAATGAGGTGGGAACAAAGAGAGTGGGGCACAAGGATAATATATATATATATATATATATATATATATAATATATATATTATATATATATAGATATATATATATATATATATATATATATATATATATATATATATATATATATATATATATATATAACGACTAAATCAAGAAGTTCAGAGAAAAAGCCAAGACTCCTAGAATAATATAAAAAGCAACATTGATATTGATTACGATAAAAAGGATTTCAAAAACTAAAGGAGAAAAACGTACGTGGATTCGTGGACAAAAGAAATAACTCAAACAAATATATGGAATAAAACTTTACACATATGTGAACCGTATTTTCATTAAGAGGGGTGACCTGCTTTTTTCTGTTTCTTTTTCTTTTTGGGTAGTAGCCATTCGACCCTATTCAGCCTACTGTTTTAAGACGTTTAATCTCATCCAGGTGTCGATTTACACCTGGCGAACGATAGCGAGCCCGCATATTCTGGATTATGTTTTAGACAGCTAACTTAATTTGTACATTTTTCGGTAGAAAAATTTCTCCGGCGAAGCCGCATTTCTCCATACAATGATGGCTCGCTCTCACTCGCCAGGAAAAAATCGATACTTGAATGGGGAGAAACGTCTTAAAACAGTAATCTGAATGGGGCCGAATGAATAAAACCCAGAGAAAAATAGCAGGTTGGTCCCCTTAAGGAAACCAAAACAGGACAATGCGACAGGGAGTCAAACCGAGGCAATTTGGTTTTAAGGGGCAGTTAGTCGCTTTTTCTGGACCCCCTTCACCCTCATGTTTAGCATAATTGTTTTGAGATTTTAAGAAGTTCGTTCCGTTAGTTTGGCGATTTTGAGACATTTCGCATCATTTCTTTGTCAATATTAAGACCTTGCATGCCATTTAGGTGTCGATGTTTTCCTGGTGAGCCAAAGCGAGCCTGTAATTTTAGAAAAGGAACCGGTCTTCGGCCAGGAAATTTTTCTACCGAAAAATGTAAAAAAAATATCGTGAAAGGGGGTCTAGGGGGTATTTTGTCTAAGCTTGATGGTAGTTTATCGAGAAAAATAAAAAATTAATGAATGAATAAATATATAAACCAACAAATAGCCACTACTCCCCCTTAACCCCTTCTGTACCGCGACGTCTTTTAAACTTTATTCTGGCTACTATTAGACGAAATTATGCGGTTTAAAAAAAGGCCTCCAGCAATTTACAGGCTTCGAACTATCTCACTTAACCCTTTTTACTGCCACACATCCTTCTTAAGCTACACAAAACGTCTGAATATAGCTACAATAAAATCAAGAAGACGTAGCCGGTACAGAAGGGGTTAAGCCTGGACTGGATACCAGAAAGAATATAGGAAAATTGACTTGTAATTGCTTTATTTGGTCCGTTGTTTTCACTTCCAGAGACATGGTATAAGTTGTACAATTATAAAGTTAATTTAGTTTTTCTTTTCTGGACGTTAAGATATTATATTTTGTTCAGTTATTACTGAGGATTGTGCTTCTTTTGGGCATTTTGCATTTTCGAGCAATGACATTTAGTTTGTCACCTAGGCTAACAAAAACGCCTTCCCAGACTTCCTTCAAAGTAAGAAAATTCCCACCCAGACCCCCATCAAGCTAAATTTGTACATTTGTTTGTTATCTATCTCTTTGCGATTTTTGTCCTATGTACATAAAGGAGACAAAAGGCAACGCTGCCTGTAACACGTGCCCCCCTTCTACCTCACGTCTAGCCTCACTAGTTTTCAGATTATAAGATGTTTGCCCCACTAGTTTGTCGATTTTACGACCTTCCGCCCCATTTCCTCGTTAATATTAAGACCTTTCGTGATATTTAGGTGTCGATTTTTTTCCTGGCGAACGTTAGTGAGCCAGTGAGCCCCCCGGCCGAAGGTCGGTTCTTCCAAAGTGACAGGCTCACTATTGTTCGCCAGGAAAAAAATCGAAACCTAATTTGACCTAAATAGCACGAAAGGTCTTAATATTAACGAGAAAATGGGGCGGAAGGTCTTAAAATCGACAAACTAATGGGGCAAACATCTTATTATCTGAAAACTAATGGGACTAAACATGAGGGAGAAGGGGGTCTAGAAAAACGACCCATCTCCCCTTCAGAAAGCAGGACGAGTAAGTGAGCTAAGGCTGGGGTGACCCGGGTAACAGACCAACGCACAGATAATATAGTCACTCCTTGAGACCCTGCAGTGAGAGAGAGGAGACACCTTTTGATTTGGACGCCATTTTGGTGACTCAATTTACAAACAAAGCGCTTTTATTATATTTATGATCGCGTAGAATGAATATGAATACAGTATACCAAACTATAAACCCTGTACCAGTAATCCCAAATTGGTATTATGGGTATGGAGGTATTTGAGTGTCAAGAGAGGAAAATATCACCAGTGGCACCAAGATGGCGGAGGTTGGCCGATCTCTGTTACTATAGGATCTCTAGTCCCACCAAAGGCCACCAGCGGATCTGGAACGAGTTTTCTTACAAAAGATCTCCTGAGGAATATGAAAGTCCTCGCTCAAGTCGGCTCATCAATTATCCAGATCATAGAATATATGCTGATGCATACAGTATACCGGTACATATAGACCGGGTATATATATATTAATATATCATACCGGTACTGCATAATATCTACCAAAATAATTCGTATACATAAAATATATCTTTATATATATACAAAAAAAAAAAAAAAAAAATTGCGTGTGCGTGTGCGTGTGTGTGTTAAAAATATGTAAGGATATACACAGGTTGACAAGCAATAAGTCTGAAAAACTCATTCTGTATTCATATGAAGGGTTATGAATTAATGAAAGAATGCTCTATAACTTACTGGCATAAAGATAAGTAAGGCTTTTGCTTAAATGGTCATACTTCATCACAGGGGTATAGGAAGATTTATACGTGCAATCTGAGACCTCAAATGAACCCTGTATGTATGTATGTATGTATGTATGTATGTATGTATGTATGTACTCAGGCACATACCCCATTGTTGGTGGGGTAACAGAGCCCGAACAAAAACAATATGTAAAGTTCCATTGATTTAACCCTCTTTGGTCCGAGGGGAGTGTATTATATCATTGCCAGGGATGACAGTAATCACACAAGGGCAAAATGTTCTGTAATAGGTGTAATTACAGTAAGAACTGTAGCAGATGATATGTTTATAGTACCGGTAGTACAAATATGTATTATTAATTTGACAGTCGTTATTCGGGACATCCTCTGCATATTTGTAATTGTGTAAAATATTCATGTGTCTTGTTGTCATAAGTAATCAGTGCTTTGTCTATATTAAAGTATCAATCACTTAAGGGGAGATATCGACTTTAGGGATAATTTTCTGGACCCCTTTCTCCCTCATGTTTAGCCCCATTACTTTTGAGATTTTAAGACAGTCGCCCCATTAGTTTGGCGATTTTAAGAACTTTCGCCCCATTTCCGTCAATTTTCAGACCTTTCGTGCAATTTAGGTGTCGATTTTATCCTGGCGAGCGATAGCGAGCCTGTAATTTAAGAGCAACCGGCTTTCAGCCGGGACATTTTTCTACCGAAAAATGTACAAATTTATCTTGAAAGGGGCTCAAGGGGGTGTAATCTTAAGCTTGATGGATATCTAGAGACCAAACTAAAAACCTTCCCTTAACCCATTGAGGACAATGACACATTTTGGCAGCTTATTCTGGTTATATTAGACGATTTTATTCAGAGTAGGAAGGGTATATGAAAGTCAGAGGGTTGATTGGTCCATTTTTTTACCCTTTCAACTCCCACATATCTTTCCTAAGCTATATGAAATCGTATAAAGATAGCCAAACTACAAATGCTCAAACTCGTCCTGATCCTCAAGGGGTTAAGCAGCCCGAGGAGTTTGAGCCATGACAGGATATTATATACTGCGCCTCATCAGGGTTCAACGCATGGAAGTACATTGATCATTGATGGCTACTGCACTCAGATAAGCCAATTATGAAGGTGAAAGAAGAAGCCCCCTCTACCACTCCATCACGTCCAAACAAACATCATCTCCACTATAGATAACAAAATCTATTACCGAGCGCTTTATGGGGAGGGCGGTCTCGGGTACGTATAAATCTCCCCACCAATCAGCAGCCAATAACACCTTGGCTATCGTGTGTTACCAGGAGTACGATGATGGGTGATAAGAGAGGGCGCTTACGTGTTCATCAAGGCTCTCTCTTTCACACAAACTTAACTCTTTCAATCAGTTTTCTCTATCTCTCTCTATATATATCTATCTATCTATCTATCTATATATATATCTATCTACCTATCTACCTATTTATGAAATAAAATTATGACTGACTGACTGACTATCTATCTATCTATCTATCTCCTATAATAATTTATTCATTAATTTTCTCCTACCTCTGTATTTTCTCACTCATATTCTCTCTCACTCTCACTCTCACACACACACACACGCTCTCTCTCTCTCATATGTTTCGTAGGTGCGCGTGGTGGATGGTATTCTATGGCATTTCCGCAAATAGGTACGCCTCCCCACATCCTACCACCCCACCACAACCATTAAATAATGACCCTTTACCCGCCTCTTTGCTGTCCCTCACCTCATCTCAACATTTACTTAACGGTCTATTACACACGTCCACTCATAATTCTTCATAAAGTCTAAACTTGCAGAGGGTTCATGGAGAATAGAAACTGGTGTGGCTACAATAAACACTGTCTACGTCATATGAAAATGGTTTCGGTATTAACGGCATTTTTAATTTCCAATAAGTAACGGTGTTGTGATCATTATTCTGCGTATGTCTGTCTGTTTGTAGGTATGTTACTTCGTAGATTAGCCAAACGAAGAACGAATATATTTTGACGAAACTTGTTCAGCACCTTCACACGGTTCTTGTATAGATACCATTGACTTTTGGGAACATTGAATGACACGCCTCCCCCCGCATCACCGGTTCAAATCATCACTAGTTTAATCTCACGGAATTGTTCTTCATTAGCGCAAGAACTACAGGAAGTCTATCTATCTATCTATCTATATGCTCAGGCCCAATCCCCATTTTGGGGGTAGCCGACTCAAGACAGAGCAAGAACAGGGAAAACACAAAAACAACATAAAACAACAAATAAACAAAGATAAAAAGCACAAACTCACACACATCCAGGTCACCCAGGAGAAGACCCAGAGACCAGGGTTACCAAGGTCGCTCCAGCACTCCCCCGGCCCCCGACCACCCGGAGAGGTTCCGATCTCGGCAGGCAGACATG
>CM064485.1:8434672-8487172 GCA_032716605.1 Paralithodes platypus
CAAGCAACAACATGTCTAGTGACCCCTCTAAGCTGCTTGTCCTCCAAAACACTGAGGATCGTGTCCAAACAGTGGTTTGGAATGGGAACTACTGCCCTGGAGCTAATGTCCGTGTGTGTGTGTGTGTGTGGGGGGGGGGGGGGGGGGGGGATGTGTGCGTCTGTGTGTGAGGGGTGCATAGAAACAGAGGGGAGAAGAACTGAAGAAGGAGTGACACAAAACATTAACGAGAAACAGATAGATGCACACATGCGCACGCATACCCAGAGAGAGAGAGAGAGAGAGTACAAAGGAGTACAAAGGAAATCAAGCAACAACAGATCTAGTGACCCTTCTAGGCTGCTTGTCCTCCAAAACACTGAGGATCAAGTGTCCAAACAGTGGTTTAGAGTGGGTAAGGGAACATTGGAAAGGGAACTACTGCCCTGCCACTAACGTGGCAGGACTAGGAAGTTAGTAGGGGACATATGGGTTAGTAACTGAGGGAGGATAAAGTTATTCATTTACAAACGCAGTCAGTCGCGGGTTTGATGCGAGATATTTGTCTAGGCGGAATTTAAATGAATCAACGGTGCTGCAGTCTATAACGTCTCGGGGAAGCCCATTCCACAAGTTGACAACTCGATTGAAGAAGAAATTCTTAGATTCGTGCGAGTTAAAAGATTTACCAATAATTTTGCAACCGTTTCCCCGCGTGTAATTAGATTGGTCGATAGTGAAGTACTTACTACAGTTCATATTGTCGATGCCTTTGATGATTTTGAACACTTGAATTAGGTCGCCTCTTAATCTGCGCTGGGTTAAAGGAAATAGATTTAATTCTCTAAGACGCTCTTCGTATGGTTTGTTCTTTAGGCTAGGTATCATTTTGGTAACTCTACGTTGAACTCGTTCTAGCTTGTTTATATCTTTTTGGTAATAAGGGCACCAGGATTGAACGCAGTATTCCAGAAGAGGGCGGACTAAGGAATTGTAAAGGGTTAGGATAACTTCTTTGGATTTATGCTCAAATGACCTGCCTATAAAGCCAATTATTTTGTTTGCCTTCTTAACAACTTCTGAACATTGTTGACCCGGTTTTAGGTTTCTCGATATTGTTTCTCCCAGATCAGTTTCTCTGTTTTCATTCTTAAGCTGAGTGCCCTTCATCGAATAGTTTGCTTTCCCATTTAGGTATCCGACATGTAGTACTTTACATTTATCCGCATTGAAACTCATTTGCCAAATTTGGGCCCAACATGACAATTTATCTAGATTGTGTTGCATATCGTCAACTTGTTCTTTTGAGAGTACGCTATTTGCAATTTTTGTATCGTCAGCAAATTTTGAGATTGTGCAGGTGAGACCCTCATCTATGTCGTTTGATGTAAATTAGAAATAGATTGGTCCTAGTACCGATCCCTGGGGTACCCCGCTACTTACATTGGTCCATTTAGATGCCTTACCGTTTATGACTACCCTTTGCTTTCTGTTGCTGAGCCAATTTTCTATCCATTTCAACACACCGTCTTGTATTCCATGCGCTTTTAGTTTTAGCAGTAAACGTTTGTGGGGAACTTTGTCAAAGGCCTTTTGAAAATCAAGGTATATAATATCTACAGCTTTACTCTCATCGCAGAGGTTGAGGATATCGTGGAAGAAGTCTATGAGGTTTGTTAAACAGGAACGTTTTTTACGAAAGCCGTGTTGAGTATCTTTAAGTATGTTATTTTCCTCTAAGTGATTTACGAGTCTGTCTCGTATGACCGTTTCTAGCATTTGACATACAACTGAGGTTAGAGAGGTTAGAGAGAGAGAGAGAGAGAGAGAGAGAGAGAGAGAGAGAGAGAGAGAGAGAGAGAGAGAGAGAGAGAGAGAGAGAGAGAGGAGAGAGAGAGGGGGGGGGGGTGATTATATTTATTGCACAATGGCACGGTGGACATTCATCTCAGTTGTCTGAGGGGTAACCTGCCTGTAGCTGCAAATTGATATCGAACCCTGGGAAAGAGAGAGAGAGAGAGAGTGTGTGTGTGTGTGTGTGTGTGTGTGTGTGTGTGTGTGTGTGTGTGTGTGTGTGTGTGTGTGTGTGTGTGTGTGTGTGTGTGTGTGTGTGTGTGTGTGTGTGTGGAGAGAAGAAGTCAGACAAGGATAGTCGCAAAGGTGTATAATGAAGTATTGGCCTTGCGGTAATTTCCTAGGAGTTACTCTAGAAGCAACAGGTTGAGAGAATATTGTATACTACTAAACCTCCTGTTAAACCTCCTGTTAAACCTCTTCAGCGGTGTTCTAGCTATGGCCATGTACTTCCTGCACAATGAAATATATATTATTTGTGTTGTATTCCACACATTATCAAGACCCATTACATAATTAAACAATTTCAAGGAGTTCGAAACGCAGTCTTTTCATTTCTAATTAATATGTTCCATCCAACAACCAACCTTACTCCTAAAATCGATTAATGAAATATTACAAACACATGTGGCAGTCCAAGACCACATGTGGAGACCAAGAGCTATTAAACCTGTTCTCATAGCTCAGTCTTCTTATAATAGGACAATAATAGTAGCCTTAGTTTAAAGTTTTTCTAATCGCTCTTTATCTTTCCTGCGTATTGGAGATCAGCAATGGACAGCCTATTTTAGAAGGGGCATATTAGTGCATTATTGACTGAAAAGACGATCCCATATGCATATGGTGCAGTAATAATGTCACGGTGTTCTTCTCTACTGCAATGTACTGCTTAGAAAACTTTAGGTCACTGCAAACAGAACAGCTTATATTGTCCTTTCAAGAGAAGAGCGAGGGTTAGACCCCCCCCCCCCCCCCAAAAAAAAAAAAAAAAAAAAAATATATATATATATATATATATACCGGTATATAGAGAGAGAGAATAAAGAAAGAAAGGAAATATGCAGCTCTTAAAACCTATACTATCTATGTTAGTAAAGTATCAGTAACTCCAGACCAACTAAATGCTCTCTCCATACCAACCAGTCTCTCTAGCTAGGAATACCGAAAATAAGTACGAAAACAAAGACAGCAGTAAGGAACAAAAATACCAGAAGTCTATAAGAGAAAGCAACAAAACATACGAATTGTTCTATTTAAGTGGGTAAATTTGAAGCCTAGTAGGTACTTACGGTAGCATGTCGTTCCCGTCCATTGTTCAGTTTCTGAAAATAAATAAATAAATAAAGTATATATATAAATACAATCCTGTAATTATATTATTGTATCAGTACAACCGAATTAGAATTATTTATATATATATATATAATATATATATATACAGTATATATATATATATACTGTATATTTATGTATCACCAAAAAGGGAAGACTACAAGCTCATAAGTCATTTAAAGAGATAAGAGAGGTAGTATGGCAGAGGACAGACAGGCCCACACAGAGAAGTTGGCACACCACACTGTCGCAGACATACCTCCAGAGACAGCCAATTAGATCAATATACAGGTGGAAGAACAGAGAGCGCTAAAACCAGTATATACTGTATATGTATATATATACAAACTGAAACTTAAGCATATACATAGAACTAAAGGCTGACAAACGAAACTATCCAGTAAAAATATATAAACAAAACTAGATAACAAAAAAAAAATATATATATATATACAGATATATAAGTAATTACACGTAATAAAGAGTGGAAACGAAACTATCCAGTAAAAATATATAAACAAAACTAGATAACAAAAAAAAAAATATATATATATATACAGATATATAAG
Source organism: Paralithodes platypus (assembly GCA_032716605.1). NCBI lineage: Eukaryota > Metazoa > Arthropoda > Malacostraca > Decapoda > Lithodidae > Paralithodes > Paralithodes platypus. The sequence goes on from CM064485.1 coordinate 8,438,407, forward strand.
TAATTACACGTAATAAAGAGTGGAAACAAAGATACCCAAAACGTGATTCTTGTACAGGGTTCGATACCGCAAAAAAGTAGTTATTCGCAGACAATAAATAATAATAAAATAATAAATAGACAACCTTACAGGAATCTCTTCAGATATCTGTAAGAGATTCCCACAGCATAAAGCAAACATTTACCTAACAGTGTCTATACAAACATCACATGGAGCTCTATAATTCACCAATACCACACAATGATATATTATGTAGCGCTTCAACAAAATATAATAAGAATATCACAGGTGTATAGGAATATCACAGGTGTATAGGAATATCTCAAGACAGCTTACAACAGAGCATATATGCATCTTAATTCGTCTGCAAATAGAATAAAGAGAACGAAATCAAATATTATTATCTGACTCACACACACACACACACACACACACTCTCTCTCTCTCTCTGTCTCACACTCACACTCACACTCACACACACACTCTCTCTCTCTCTCTCTCTCTCTCAGCACCAAGAACACAACACAATAATGATACCATACATTTAATAAGCCTAATATGAAACACCTGCATGGGAACCTCACAGATCATCATATATAAATAATCAGGCATTAACCCCTTGAGGATTACGACGAATGTTGATAGTATATTCTGGTTATCATCAGCCAATTGTATACAGGTTAGAAAGGATCTGTGAGAATGAAAAGAGGGTAAAGACTGTCTCAATTAACCCTCTGAATTCCACACACTCTCCCTAATATAAATATAATCGTCTAATAATAGCCATAAAACAGAAAAAAATGCGCCACCGAATCTCGAAAGGGTCAATTTTCTCTCGTCCATAAATATATATGTGGTTATATGTGGTTATATGTGGTTATATGTGGTTATATGTGGTTATATGTGGTTAGGGGAAAACTAAATTATATAACCACACACAAAAGGCTGGGAACCCCTCTTGAGAACGCACAAGCATAATTATATCTTAGTTTGCCCAAATATAAAATGCAGAACAGGATAAAGAAAAGCAGCAATAGTAGCATAAAATACTGTAACAATAAAGCAACTACAGCAGAACTATTCCAGACAAGTTATGGGAACGTAAGTACAAATAAAATCAAAATACAACAACTACAAGGGCGCTATTCTAAACAACTACAGGGGCGCTATTCTAAACAACTACAGGGGCGCTATTCTAAACAACTACAGGGGCGCTATTCTAAACAACTACAGGGGGGCTATTCTAAACAACTACAGGGGCGCTATTCTAAACAACTACAGGGGCGCTATTCTAAACAACTACAGGAGCGCTATTCTAAACAACTACAGGGGCGCTATTTTAAACAACTACAGGGGCGCTATTCTAAACAACTACAGGGGCGCTATTCTAAACAACTACAGGGGCGCTATTCTAAACAACTACAGGGGCGCTATTCTAAACAACTACAGGGGCGCTATTCTAAACAACTACAGGGGCGCTATTCTAAACAACTACAGGGGCGCTATTCTAAACAACTACAGGGGCTCTATTCTAAACAACTACAGGGGCGCTATTCTAAACAACTACAGGGGCTCTATTCTAAACAACTACAGGGGCGCTATTCTAAACAACTACAGGGGCGCTATTCTAAACAACTACAGGGGCGCTATTCTAAACAACTACAGGGGCTCTATTCTAAACAACTACAGGGGCGCTATTCTAAACAACTACAGGGGCGCTATTCTAAACAACTACAGGGGCGCTATTCTAAACAACTACAGGGGCGCTATTCTAAACAACTACAGGGGCGCTATTCTAAACAACTACAGGGGCTCTATTCTAAACAACTACAGGGGCTCTATTCTAAACAACTACAGGGGCGCTATTCTAAACAACTACAGGGGCGCTATTCTAAACAACTACAGGGGCGCTATTCTAAACAACTACAGGGGCGCTATTCTAAACAACTACAGGGGCGCTATTCTAAACAACTACAGGGGCGCTATTCTAAACAACTACAAGGGCGCTATTCTAAACAACTACAAGGGCGCTATTCTAAACAACTACAAGGGCGCTATTCTAAACAACTACAGGGGCGCTATTCTAAACAACTACAAGGGCGCTATTCTAAACAACTACAGGGGCGCTATTCTAAACAACTACAGGGGCGCTATTCTAAACAACTACAAGGGCGCTATTCTAAACAACTACAGGGGCGCTATTCTAAACAACTACAGGGGCGCTATTCTAAACAACTTATTAGAATTTAAGTATAAATAGTTTCATATCATCACCAACCCACCAATTAACTTACAAATACACCTAATTAATGAAAATAATGAAACCATGAATACATGTGGTACTCCATGGATTCGAACCTAGGACACTCGCACCAAAATATGTATAACTACAACAAACTATGCGAGACAGGTTATGGGGATGTAAGAACGTGTTTTTGTTTTGTTTTTTGTTTTTTTTCTAAATATATATAACATGTTGTAGCCTAAAAGCAAGCGTAACATGCGATATACAAGCAAACAAGATCAACTGCCTGGGAAACCCCTTGACTCGACTCCTGAGAACGCGCCGCATTTATCTTAATTCGTCCATAAATAACGTCCTTTGTGTTGACGTGCTACAGAGAGAGAGAGAGAGAGAGAGAGAGAGAGAGAGAGAGAGAGAGAGAGAGAGAGAGAGAGAGAGAGAGAGAGAGAGAGAGAGAGAAAGAGAAAGAGAAAGAGAGAGAGAGAGAGAGAGAGAAAGGGGGGTGGGGGTGTAGCAGAGAATATAAGCGCTGGAGATCTCTGTTCCTTCCTCCTGGAGTGCTTGCCTTCGTGCTCCCCTTGCCTGATTGTCTGTCCTGAAGAGCGTCATTAAACTCACAGGATGGGCCGGATCGCAAACAAAGGGAGAGAAAGAGAGAGAGGCAACGGGGGGGGGGGGGGGGGGGGGGGGGGGGGGGGGGGGGGGGGGGGGCGGCGGGGAGAAGATACGGGGGTGGAGTGGGGGAGGCAAGGGGATGAGTGAGGGAGGGGCGGGGTCTTTCCGGGCTACTAAATACCTACTTAATATCTCAATCAGATCACGACTGAGGGGAAGGGAGAAAGGAGGGTGGGAGGAGGAGGAGTACAAGAAGGAGAGACAGAGGGACGGAGATCAGATTGGAGGGAGGAGGGGTTGGGGGAGGGAGAGAGGGAGGAAGATCAGGATAGAAATAGATCAGGGGACAGAGAGAGAGAGTGGAAAGATAGGGGAGAATGGGTGGAGGTGGAGAGAAAGATAGATAGAAATGGGTAGATAGGGGTTAAAAGGGGGTGGAGTGAACAGAAAGAAAGAGTGGGATAAAACAAAGGTGGGGATATATAGACAGAATGAATGCTAAAACAACTATGAGAGAGAGAAGGAGGGAGGGAGAGAGAGGATTAGGATGGATAGAAAGAAAGAGAAGGACAGAGAAAAGGATAGTAGAATAAAAGGAAGGAGGAAAATAAAGGAAGGGTGGGGGAGGGGGGGAATAGGATGAAATGATACGGTACTTTCTCACGAAGTATATCATTCTTATCTGTGGACATAATGATCCCAGCGTGGTCTCTCTCTTATGGCGGCCCTCACGACTAGTGCAGCTACCCCTCCCCCTGTCTTGCTGCTTGCTCCCGTTTTCTTTCTCCTGTTCTTGATTTTGGGGGTCCTGTTGTTGTTTCTCCTGTTTAGCTTCCCCTCCCCCTGTCTTGCCTCTTGCTCCCGTTTTCTTTCTCTTGTTCTTGATTTTGGGGGTCCTGTTGTTGTTTCTCCTGTTTAGCTTGTGTTTTTGATCAGGCGTCTACTGTTGATTTTGGTCCTCTGGTCCTGTTGTATGGTCTCATATGTTGTGTGTTGTTGTTGTTCCTGTTTTGATGCATACCGTTTCCCCTGTTACTTGGTCCTGTTGTATGGTCTCCTCTGTGTGTTTCTCCTGTTTCCCCCGTTACTTAGTCCTGTTGTTTGGTCTCCTGTGACTGTTTCTCCTGTTGTGTGTATACCGTTTCCCCTGTCAATCGGCCCTGTTGCTGCGTCTCATTTGTGTCTGTTGTTCCTGTTTTATGCCGTTTACCTCTGTTACTCGGTCCTGTTGCTGTGTCTCGTCTGTGTTTTCTTCTTCTGTTTTAATGTATACCGTTTCTCCGGTTCCTTGGGTCCTGTTGTTGTGCCATCTGTGTTGGTTTATCATCCTGTTTGATGTCCACCGTTCCCTCTGTTACTCGGTCCTGTTATTTGGCCCCATCTGTGTTATTGTTCCTCCTGTTTCCCTTGTTACTCGGCCCTGTTTTCTCCCCCATCTGTGTTTTGTTTATCTTTCCATTTGATGCATACCGTTTCCCCTGTTACTAGGTCCTGTTGTTGTCTCTCCTCTGTGTTTGTTTCTCCTGTGTTGTGTGTGTTATCAGGGGCCATAATAATTCTCCCAGCATGGCCTCCCTCTTATGGCCAGGACCCCCCCGCCTGGACACTACTCCCGTTTTTATCTTTGCACAAACAGAGTCATTCCGAGACCATTGGACCGTGTTTATGTGATTGTTTGGCTTTGTATCCTGTATCCTATAGTCAACTCATTATAGGTAGGCCAAAACTCTTGACCACTAACTTATATACAAACAAATAAAATTAAATCAGAATAGCCTTATCGAGTTAATATGTCTACCTTTTTAGAAGAGGCAGACAGAGCATAGGTGCGGATTGTTAAAGATCATTTGCTCTAGCCAGGTTTTTTTTCTTTCTTCAGTTACAGAGGTTAGAGGTCCCTTTTTCTGGCCTTCTTATGAGAAATGGACTATATATACAGTTAAGGCTATCCCCTTCGAGGAGCTCTGCCTTGCTGAAGCGAAGAACTTGAGTATTCCCACGATCAGGTATACTATACTCTGTTCGCTATAATTAGGCAAAAATCATGATTCTTAGTTCTTAAAACTAACAAAGGGCTAGAATGAATGCGCTGTACATTTCTACACCTATTCCGTGGCTGACTCCTCCCAATTGGTAAATTAATCTAGCCCATTTTGAGTTACAGATGTTAAGAGTCAACATTTCTGGCCTCTCTATAATGAACAGGGTATAGTACTGGTTTAACCATGCTAGGCAGATCTACTGTGAGGGATGAAACGAACGATTTTATTTTCAAGCAATTCTTTCCCGTCGCAGCGCCGTTAATGGACGAAATAACTTGACAAACATGTTGACTTTAGAAATGAGAGTGCTAATCCGTATACTCACTGTAAACAACACTCATCCCCACAGTATTCGTTCGGTATCAGGTGTTTTCCACAAATCTACAATCCCAATATACAGTAGGTTGCTATAAACAAACAGATAGATAATTAGATAGATACATAAAGCAAGTGCGGTACGAGATGTTTTATAAAGTTCGTTCTCTTTATATATAGCTGTAATTAAGATGTTTTATAGAGTTCGTTCTCTTTATATATAGTTGTAATTAAGATGTTTTATAGAGTTCGTTCTTTTTATAATTATATAGTTGTAATTAAGATGTTTTATAGAGTTCGTTCTCTTTATATATAGTTGTAATTAAGATGTTTTATAGAGTTCGTTCTCTTTATATATAGTTGTAATTAAGATGTTTTATAGAGTTCGTTCTTTTTATAATTATATAGTTGTAATTAAGATGTTTTATAGAGTTCGTTCTCTTTATAATTATATAGTTGTAATTATCTAGTCATCAATTAATCTATACTCGCCTTTCCCGCCGCTAATAATTTATATCGTTGGTTTCTTAATGAGCTGTTCATAAATTGGCCCTCCCTCCCTCCCTCCTCCCTCCACCTACCACCATTGACCTTTCTCCACCACCCCCTCCCTCCCTCCTCCCCTCTACCTCCCTTCACCCTCCACCATCTCCCTCCCTTCCTTCCAACTTCCCTCGCTCCACCCGTCCACCACTTCCCTCCCTTCCCTTCCTCACCACTTTCTTCCACTCTTCACCATTCTCTCTTCTTAACTCCCCTACTCCCTCCCCCCTCATCGCCTCCCCCCCCCCTCCATCACTTCCCTTCCCTCCTCCACCACCTACCTTCCTCCCTCCCTCCACCGTCCCCTTTCCTTCCTACCTCACCTCCACCCACCACCTCCCTCCCTCCCGACCACACCCACACTCAAAACTCTAAGATTATAATGAGATCCGGTGGGGAGGATTCAGAACACCCTCAGACTCATAGCACCCCTAATACAGAGCACACTGCACATAATATAGTCAATTAAAGCATGGTTATCAGACTTAAAGGGCTCCACTGTCTTAACAATTTGAGATCGACCTTCGTGCTAGTCTCACAAAATCCTTCACCTTAACCTGAACCCTATTTGGTCCGAGGGGGGGGGGGGGTCTGTTTAAACTCCCCTGTTTCACTCCTTTAGTTTTGAGATTTTAATACATTTCAGCCAATTAATTTGGCGATAATTAAATGTTTCACTTAATTAATTCAGGTGTCGACATTTTTCTGGGCGAGCAAGAGTGAGCCTGCAACTTTAAAAAAATTGGCCCTCGATTATTGCTATCGAAAAACGTACACACTTAGGTTGAAGGGGGTACGGAATGGCGTTTTTGTTAGCCTAGGGGACAAACTAAAATACATTGCTCGAAAATGGCAAATGGCTCAAAATCCTCAAAAATAAGTATACGAAATATAAGAATAACCCCAAGACGTCGGATCAGATGGTGTAAATGACAGACATTAATACAGCAGAGAGAGAGCCACACGTAATGACAGATGAGACATGACTTATTAGCGCCACTGTACCTGTATCAGTAGGGTATTCAAATGTAACAAACATGATACACGAAATAGAGTGTTTTGATAGTTTGTGTGCAAATAAAAGCTCGTAAAAGATTGAAACGCTTATTATGTGTATCATTTTTGGTACAATTAAGGGGCTCTCTTTCTGGACCCCCTTCTCCCTCACGCTTAGCCCCATTATTTTTGAAATTTTAAGACGTTCGCCCCATTATTTTTGGCGATTATAAGACCTCTCGCCCCCTTTCTTTGTCAATGTTAAGGCCTCTCGTGCCATTTAGGTGTCGATTTGTTCATTGCGAGTGATAGCGACCCTGCGATTTAGAAGAAAGCCATTTTTCGACCGAGAAATTCCATACCCTTCCAAGCGTCTTTTTAAACTGAACATAATTTTAATTTAATGAAACTAATGGGTCCTGTTCTGCCCCAACCTGATCTACCGTGTTGCCTATTTGCTTGAGACAGAGATATGGGCCGGTAAACTTAGGATAGATTAGGCAAGGTTGGCACGGTCTTACCTCGGGGGGGGGGGGGGGGGGGGGGAGAGAGAGAGAGAGAGAGAGAGAGAGAGAGAGAGAGAGAGAGAGAGAGAGAGAGAGAGAGAGAGAGAGAGAGATCCAGGGCTAACTTTAAGATCAGGAAATGTGTTGGGGGATTCATCTCAGGGTGGGAGGGATTTTAGGCTATAATTTGTTCACTAAAATTAGGCATGAAATCTTGACCCCTAACTTCTTATAACTCAGAAAGGACTAAATAAATAAATCTGATTATTTATTTCAGTGGCAAATATGTTCGTCCTAAACAATCTTCAGCCAACAAGGAATATATACAACAAGCAATAGATACCTTGGAATTTATCATGAATTGGCGTCATTGTAACTTGTCAGATGTTGTAAAATTAACCCCTTTCAAGGTCCAATTACGCATTTCTTTTCTGTTTTCTGGCTATTATTAGACGATTATATTCAGATTAGGAAGGGTATATGGAAGTCAGAGGGTTGAGATAGTCTTTACCTTGATACTTCCCACAGATCTTGCCTATACTGTCTATAATCGTCTAATGAGAACCAGAATAAACTGTCAAAATGCGTCATAATCTTCAAAGGGTTAAGGGGCTTCTGCTCAGGTGCACTTTGTCGGGGCGCTCATGTGTAAGTGTATCTCCCCTTTGGAAGCTGTGGTAGGTGATATGCTGGCTCTCGATCACTCTTTTAACTTCCGGGGAGACACTCACTACAGACAGCTTTGCCTTTTGTCTCCTTCATACCCAAAGGAAAAAAAAAGAAAAGAAAAAACAGAACAAATAAAGAAAAACAATGGTAATCCCGAACTTAAACCTAACCTAACCTATACCATACCTAATAGATATAGCCTATCCTAGCTACCGGGTATTTGACCAGGCTCTCATTAAGGGGGGTGACCTGCTTTTTGTTATTTCTGTCCTTTTCTCTGTTTCTCTGGCTTGTATCCATTCTGCCCCATTCAACCAACTATTTTAAGACGTTTATCCCCATCTAGGTGTCGATTTCTTCCTGGCGAGCGATAGCGAGCCAACATTATATGAAGAAATCCGGCTTCGCCGGAGAAATTTTTCTATCGAAAAATGTACAAATTTAGCCTGCTGTCAAAAAAAAAATATATATATATATGCTGGCTCGCTACCGCTCACCAGTAAAAAATTGACACCTGGATGGGGATAAACGTCTTAAAACAGTAGGATGAATGTGGCCAAATGGATACAAGCCAGAGAAAGATAGAAAAGGACAGAAGAAAAACAGGTCACCATTAACTCTTTCGAGATATGAGGACGTATTTCTTCCCTTTGTGTACGTAGCTATTACTAGACGATTTTATTGAAATTAGGTAGGAATTGGGGGCGTTAAAGGGATGAGAATGCGTCATAATTCTCAAAGGGTTAATCTAGTGTACGAAGAGACGTCTTTTATTATAAACGGAAACTAGCACTTTCAATCAGACTGGGAAACAATGATGACCAACCCGCCTCCTCTCCCCGTAATGGGTTCCTATATCAACAGAGTAACGACATCCAGGGTTACAGAATCCAATGTCTTTGGCACCATCTTGATTCTCCCTCTCTGTCAAGCACCAGAGGCAGTCGAAATACATTTCGAGCCAGTCTTTTCCTGGCTAGCTTTCGTTGCAGCAAAACGATGTAAATTGATGAATAGTGCTGTAAATATAATACAATATTGACATTATAGTCTAGAAACAAGACGAGTAGGGCGAGAAGCCATCAAACTGGCGTATACATCTGTCAAGTTATGGGTATCCTGTTTCCTCAAGCCAACATACCCGCCCCCAGTAAATTAATTCCTAGCCAGTATACTTGAGTCTAGTTACGGTACCCTGTTTTCTCAAGCCACCATATTCCCCCCCCCCCCCCCCCCCCCCCCCCCCCCCCCCCGCCCGCCCGCCCGTGAATGAGTAAATGAGGGGAGGTGTCACTGGACTGGTAGTCCGGTGGACCCGGGTTCGAATCCCGATATGTCAATGGGACGATATTATTGGGATGGATTTCGTGCTGTACCTAGTATCAGTGCATTACCACAAAGCCCACCGAAACGCCAAAAATGAAATGCCATCATTGTTCCCTGATTAAATAGCACTGTATGAATATTCCCATATTCAAAATATGCTACACGGGGTCAATGCCTAGTGAGGTAATTGCTCAATAGGTGGCGTTCTGAGAGGAGAGTCCGAGTCTAGAGGGTGAGACGGTGAAGCACAGAGGCGAAGCAGCTTCAGAGATAGGGCTGCTTCGAGCCGTGAGTGGGTGCTTCGCATGTCTCACTCTCTAAACTGGAGCGAGGCCTCGCGGGTTTCACCATGTTGAGCGGTGGAATGTACAGGCTCTCATCCTATGCCCGAGAGGGAATAGTTGGAATATATATATATATATATATTAAAAAAAAGTCAGTATACATGTGTCAAGTTACGGGTACCCTGTTTTATCAAGCCACCATATCCGCCCCCTGTAAATGAGTTCCTAGCTAGTTCACGCCGTCCCCCGCTGTGTTCCTCATTACAAAGGCGGCCCCGTTTTTACCGTGGGCTCGCACTCCCGTATATTAAACGCGCTGATATATTTCTTAATTCAGACGGCAGGCGGCGGGATGTGTGTGATTTATTACCGGGCGCAAAAGGTAGTTTGGCTCGGTGTGGGATGGGCGTGTCCATATCGTTAGTTTTGTTAGAGTTGGCTATGCAAAATATATCCGGGTATACTGTATCATGTTTGTTTACGTTATATGACTTCACTTTCCACTAGGAAATTCCTTGATTTTGGCCTTCCCACTCTTTCAACTCCGGGGGCGGCACTCGTCTCAGGCAGTTTTGCCTTTTGACTCCCTCATCCACATAGAAAAACAAAAGGGTATCACATCTACAGGCAAAAGACGGCTATTGTTTCGAGGATTGAATATATATATATATATATATATATATATATATATATATATATATATATATATATATATATATATATATACAATATAAAGTTACATATCACACTACAGAGCCATTGCCTGGAGTCTTGACATTGTTATACAGTATATGGAAAAGGACACAATAGGCAAGGTTGACTGTTGTAAAGTGCCCTGTCGTTAATGTCAAGGCTGAGTCCCATATCCATAGTCCAGTAGTTTATTCCCCACACTGAGACCTCCATTACTGTGTGTTTCCCTACCCCCCTGGACGACCGTGGCATCAGATAGAGCCATCCGTGACCTGACCTCCCTATCCTGGGTCACACGGACGGGTCACGAGCGCGCCGGACAGCCACTTGACGCTAACGTGATCAGCTGTTTCGGTCGTGCGGGGTTAGTTCGTCTACAAGGATGTTCGTCGAGTATTTGGATTCGGGTAGATTAGTTTGAGCTTAAGGGGAGGCAGTTGGTTTTTCGAGTCCTCCTCCTCCCTTATGTTTAGCCCTATTAGTTATGAGATTTCAAGACGTTCGACCCATTAGTTTGGCGATATTCAGACCTTTTGCCCCATTTCTTTGCCAATATTAAGACTTTTCGTGCCATTTAGTTGTCAATTTTTTTTCCTGGCGAGCGAAAGCGACCCTGTAATTATAGAAGTAACCGGCCTTCGGCCGGTAAATTTTTCTACCGAATTTTTTTACAAATTTATATTGAGGTGGGTGTTCTTTTAAGTTTGACGGAGGTTTAGAGATCAAACTAAACCCCCTCCTTAAACCATTGAGCCGAACCAGTAAATTATGCTACACCATACCGTCTGAGCTCCCTTAAGGAACTTCGTTTTAACTTGAACTTCGTTTTAACTTGAACTTCGTTTTAACTTAATACATTTTTATGCTAATGTTATTGTTTTTGGACCTTGAAATTGGGTCTCTTAAACTGGGAAAACAATCAGGGCATAAAATGGTACATACAATTAATCCATTTCAAACCATAATATATCTATCTATCTTATATATATATATATATATATATATATATATATATATATATATATATATATATATATATATATATATATATATATACCGATATATATATATATAATATACAGGTATATATAGTATACTGTATATACTTGGTATAGAAAGCTTTGCCATTTTTCTCTCTTACATATTACAAAAATCTAGCTCGATCTCTAGCAAACCAAAGGTTCAATTTTTATAAGATAAATGCAATGTCACACGAGCGCTTTTTACCGGCAATTTACGATGAGCAAGTTAAATTTTATCATACTAGTTTTTGGTATTTTCTCATTGGAATCGACAACTACACTGAATGTATAGGATTCTAAGAAACTGAATTAATATATAACATTACTTAACCCTCTCACATCCTTATGATGCAGAGGTTGTCAGATTAGCAATAAGAAATAGATTACTCTCACTCTTATAATTACCTCTCCAAAATTAGTTTTCTGCCCACAGCTAACTCAAAGACAACTGCAGAGGTTGAAGTAAATAAACTAACGGTTTATAAATACCCCGGACGGTAACAAAGGCTTTAAAGTATCCCTAATAGGCTCAAAAATTGCGTCAGGACGTGAGAGGGTTAAGAAGATGCCAGTCAACAATTGCCTGAACAAATTACCTGAATAAGTGCTTGACTTAACATGATCAACTCACACAACGAACACATCATAAACGAATGCCTCAGTTGTTAATAGCCCTCGTCCAATTATATCTACACCCATCCATCAGTAACTTAATTATGTTTGTGGTGCTCAAGCTTAATCATTATATTGGATAGTTAATTGTTATCATTGCTGTCGTCAGATGATTTGATTTAGTAAGACACTCACTCTCACCTTTAAGATAAACCGCTTTCAAGATAACTATTAATCCTTGACTGTAATTCCATTGGGTCCTTCCAAAGTAAATATAACACTGCATTCTGGTAGCGGGAATAAGCAAGCAAGTCATACGATTAAGAGGATATTTATTTGATTTTATTTATTTATTTATTTATTTTTAGTTTCCACCCTAGACCTCTAAGCTTTAAGAAAATACCCCCAAGACCCCCTTTCGAGATAAATTTGTGCATTTTTTAAAGAAAAATGCAGCGGCCAAAATCCGATTCCTTCTAAACTGCAGGTTCGCTTACAGTCGCCAGGAAAGAATCGAGATCTAAGAGGCAGGAATTATCTTAAAATTAATAAAGCAATGCGGCGAAAGGTCATAAAATCGGCAAACTAATGGGGCGAACTTCTTATTATCTCAAAATTAATGGGGCTAAATACGAGGGTCCAGAAAAAAAAAAAAAAAAAAAAACTTAAAAGTGCTACCGTTTAGAAATCTGGAGTTGAGTGAGAACGGTTTGGTTGACCGGCCAAAAATGTCTAGCAGAAAAGAGGACATGAAGAGCAAGTAATAATATAAGAGTGGTATAATTAATTGTCTGGTGGCCTGGCGAGTTTCAGGCTATGAGGAAGTTGGAGTTGTAGATATCTATATATAGCAGAATTAGGTTAACTATATGGTTGGCATCAATTTATAAATGCATAACATCAAATTCAACATACTTTCTACACATCAAAACCTACATTATTATTGCATTTTTGTTATCGATGCTTACGGCTCTAATGACCTTACATACTAAAATTCGCCCCCCCCCCCTTCCCCCCTCCCCTCCCCCTTTATAGCTAATGCTTGCTTACTATACACAGTACGCTAGCATAGAAATATTTTAATTCTTTACTAAATATTTAATTTACCTTTATTCTATTTAGTGTATTCTTGTTCAGTATGCTCATTAACTCCCATCCTTCAGTATGCTCATTAACTCCCATCCTTCAGTATGCTCATTAACTCCCATCCTTCAGTATGCTCATTAACTCCCATCCTTCAGTATGCTCATTAACTCCCATCCTTCAGTATGCTCATTAACTCCCATCCTTCGCAGTCACGGCATTGCTTGTATCTCCTTCCATTCCCCAACTACTACGCTATTTAAGGGGAGATTTTTAGTTTGCTTCCTAAACCCCCATCAAGCTAGACCCCCTTCGATATAAATTTTTACATTTTTCGGTAGAAAAATGTCTCAGCCGAAGGCCGATTCCTCCTAAATTACAGGCTCGCTATCGCTCGCCAGGAAAAAATCGACACCTAAATGGCACGAAAGGTCTTAAAATTGAAAAACAAATGGGCGATATGTCTTAAAATCGCCAAACTAACGGGTCGAACGTCTTAAAATATCAAAACTAAAGGGGCAAAACATGAGGGAGAAGGAGGCTCCGTAAAAATCCATTAAGTGAAAATCTCCCCGTAATATTATCGTGCTATCAAGGGTCATTCATCACGCTAGGAATTACACCGTCCCTCTTATCTGTGGTTTCTCCCGTTATATTTAATGTTAGTATCCTGTTCTGCGAGACAAGGATCAGACCACGGAGGTACAAGATATAAGTCAGACCGCTATTCTTGTGGCGGTCTACAGTGGTCTTGGATTATTGCCTTGACTTACGATGCTTTGGTCTTTATGGTTCCAGTTCTATAGATTCGGTGTGGTAAGTGAGGGGACATCATTTTCTTGTGGAAGCCATTTTGGTGCCTCAGTTGTGAAAATAAGCTAGATTGGATACCACTTTGTAAATGTCTCATAAAAAAAAAGGTAAACACTAAAGGAAACATGCTTACATTACTGACATGTGTGTGAACATACAGTCATGCAAGTAATGGTCGCTCTTCTGTAATATAAAATGGTTTACTGAACAATGGGAAAGCGGTGGGACCTTGTTTATATTTTATTATTTGTATTATTATTATTTTATTTTTTAGGTTGTGAAACAAAGTGGGTATATTTAATTTTCCCACTTTTTATCTGTGTGTAGTCTAATAATAGCCTGGAAACAAAAGAAATGAGTCATCGTATCACGAAAGGGTTAAGTTATCTACGTGGCATAATTATATGAACAGTTATAAATTATATTTTGTCACCAACCAACTTTATTTCTAAACTCAACAAATACATGTGGCACTCCAAGGACTCGAACCTAGGACACTCACACCGAAATTCCGCGCACTTATGCATTACGCTATCAAGACAGTAATATATTTTTAAGGCTCAGATCTAATTAATCCATCCTAATCTACCTTGGGCTTATTATCATCCCTGTTGACCCCATTTGTTTTAATTATACACGCTGCCTTGTTCTGCCACGGGGCTGTTTGATTAATGTGGTGATGGTGATGAGGATAGTGATGATGGTGGTGTTGGTGATTTGGTTGGTGTTGGTGATGATGTTGGTGTTGATGGTGGTGATGAGGATAGTGATGATGATGGTGATGGTGCTGCTGGTGGGGATGATAATAGTGAGGATGGTGATTGTGATGTTGGGGTTAATGGTGGTAATGATGATAGGGGTGATGGTGAAGATAGGGATGAAGATAGTGGTAATAAATATGATGGATATGATAACGATTGATTATGATAACGATTGGTGTTGATGATAGTTTACATAATAAATGGTAACAATGTTATTATATCATTATTATTTAATATCATCATCATTTATATTTGTACAATGATTTAGTAGTAGTATCAGTTACCATGATAGTGTGTTAACTAATTATTGAGGATTCTGTTTGAGTTTGTCATTTTCGAGCAGTGCATTATAGTTTGACCCCTAGGCTATAAAGAAAACGCCTTCCTAGACTTCCTTCAAACTAAACAAATGCCCACCCAGGTAATAGTAGTAGTAGTAGTAGTAGTAGTAGTAACAGTCTCATCATTATAATTATCACTAAACCTATTATTATCGGGGGGGGTCTTGATTACCCTAATACGATTGGGGAGATTGTAAACACCAATCAAGCAGGGCAATACCCAGGGGAGACCGGGGAGGCCTCCTAAGTACAGTATGTGATAAGGAGTTGCTGGAACTCATGTTTCATTTGTCTGGCTTCCCTCATTGTTCCTGTTTGTGTATCACCTACACAGAGTAATCTAGCTAGCTCTCACAAACACCTCCTCCTCCTCCTATTCATTTCACTACACTTAACAATCAATTTTGGCTCGAACGTCCCTTGATTTTGGCCCTGTCACTCTTTCAACTGTAGGGGAGCCACTCGCTACAGACAGTTACCTTTTGCCTCCCTCATTCACATAGGGAAAACAAAAACATATCACACTTCTTTCCCATACACATAATTTTTGTATTTACTCCAACGTACCTTGAATTTGGCCTTCTGTCGCTCTCTCAACTTTGATATAGACACTTGTTAGAGACAGCTTTGCCTTTTGTCTCATTCTTACAAATAAGAAACATTAATATTAATTTGATCCTTTCTCCTTGCCTTACAACACGTGCTGCACCTGTGTGAGTGATAGTCCTTTGTGGGGGGACTATTTGTCTTGCTCTCACAGTGGGCTTAATAGTCATGCCGCTGACTTGTCCCCACTTGGCTTGATTTGTAGGTTTTTCTTGCTATCTTTATTTATCTCTCTCTCTCTCTCTCTCTCTCTCTCTCTCTCTCTCTCTCTCTCTCATAATTATCTTTCTAGCTGACCCTCTTCCTCTCACTTCCCTCTATAGCTAGTTCTCTCACTCTCAATCTCTCTCTCACTCTCACACGCTCCCCCCCCCCCTCTCTCTCTCTCTCTCTCTCTCTCTCTCTCTCTCTCTCACAGCAGCCAGTCATGTCCCCGTGCAATGTCTCTCTCCACCAACCTAAACTTTGCATGAATTATTCTTTTTCTCTCTCTCTCATGTCCCCCTGCACTGTGTCTCTCCTCCAACCTAAACCTTGCATGATTTATTCTGACTCTCTTTGGCTGAGACTGGCCCTTATCGTGATTGGGGCTGCTTGTTCGTTTGCGTGCTTTCTAGTTCTCTTGGTCTGGTTCTGTGTCTCTGTTTCGTTGTGTTTCTTTGTTTCATTCTGATTCGTTGTTTCGTTCTGTGACTTTGTTTCTTTCGGTTTCTTCGTTTCGTTTTGTTTATTTGTTTCGTTATGATTCGTTGCTTCGTTTTGTTTCATTGATTCGTTCGGTTTCATTGCTTCGTTCTGCTTCTTTGTTTCATTTCATTGCTCTGTTTCCTTGCCTCGTACTCTCTTGCTTTCTAGTTATCTTGGTCTCGTTCTGTGCCTTTGTTTCGTTCTGTATTTTGTTTCGCGCTCTCTCTCTCTCTCTCTCTCTCTCTCTCTCTCTCTCTCTCTCTCTCTCTCTCTCTCTCTCTCTCTCTCCCCCCCCCCCCCCCGCCCCCTTGGTCTATTTTGGTCTGTTCTGCCACGCACGAACTGTCCTCTCTCTCTCTCTCACATATAATACTTTCTGCTTCACTTCTCTACCCATTATCAAGATTACCCTACTAAAGTAAAAACGACACTATTATTATTTTCGGGAATGTGAAAATATTAGTAGTTAATAATAGTGAATCGGTCGTGCTTTTAACCCTTTCAGCACGATGCCGTAAGTTGCATCCTATTTTGGGTTACCATTGAACGATTTTCTTTAGGATATATTCTAACTCAGACTCAAAGGGGTAAACACAACCTCAATAAACCCTCTGAATAAATAAGGTCATTCTTAAACTGCATACATCCGTTTAATTTTAGCCAGAATCCCGGGTTAAAAAGACGTCATCGTGCTGAAGGGGTTAAACGATGCTAAATATAAAAGTCGGGGTCACACACAAAAAAAAATCCGTCTAGTTATACGGGCAATTGTAGACTGGTAGCTTCAAAATTTAAGATTCGTAAGAAGTAAACTAGCTAACATAATCTACCATCGATCTAGTTCCCGATTCCAATGCGAAAGAGCCTCATAATAGTACGAAAACAAAAACTTACTCATCGATAATTGCCGGATAATGGGCTCGTGTGACACCACCTTTAAGGCTTTACATTCATACTGTAGTGTACGTGTTGTCTGGTGGAAAACCCTAATCTGATTAAAATTACTTTCATTTTTTGGGAGTAAATCCAGTGAGATGTATTATATATTTTTTTCAATAAGATTAAGTGAAGATAATTGCCGTCCATTCTTACATACCGAACAGTGTACAGTCGTGGACTCAAATATTTCTGGATTTTGGAGGCAGAATTATGATACATTTTCGCCTTTTATCTTCGTACGCATAGACAAAACAAAAGAAAAACAAAACACTGACGACCTTTTCGAAATACTGCTTGGGACTCATGGAACTGAGATTCACAAGTTAATGCTCAATTAGTATTAACAACAAAATTATAGAAAAAAAAGAAAAAAAAGAGAGGAAACAAATTAACAAAGATTTTGTATACACTCTTTGTGGGAGTAAGGGTTGGCTACTGAGTGACTGACTGACTTATATAATTATATTTATTTGTGTATTGTAAGTATAAACGGTATATTTTTACAGAGGGGTGTCTAATATTGGCTACGATTTTTAACTATCTATTGCATTCTCTCTATAATTACTGTATTTATCGTGTGAGCGTCATCATTATTTATGAATATATAACACTGTTTAACGTAAAACATGCTCTTAACCACAACTCCGACGAGACACATTTGGAATGGACACACACACACACACACACACACACACACACACACACACACACACACACTTAATAAAAAAAAAAAACTCTATTTACGAAGACCAATCCCGGAGTATTAGCGTATCCCCTGCCCAAGAGAATCAATAAGAGCCTACAATCACCAGACAATCACTCCCTAATGACTTACAATTTGTTGAAGGCCGTATCACCTATCGGGATCTGTCGAGGCATAAATGAATTAAAGGGAGACATACCGTTTTTCTGGACCCCCTTCTCCCTAGCCCCACTAGTTTTGAGATTTTAAGATGTTGGTTCCATTAGTTTGAGGATTTTATGACCTTTCACCCCATTTCTTTGTCAATATTAGGACCCTTCGTGCCATTTAGGTGTAGATTTTTTCCCTGGCAAGCGATAGCGAGCCTGTAATTTTAGGAGGAATCGGCCTTTGGCAGGGATATTTTTCTACCGAAAAACGTACAAATCTATCTTGAAGGGGGGTCCAGGGGGTGTTTTTCTAAGCTTGATAGAGGTCTAGGGAGGAAACTAGAACAAATATATGAATACATGAATTAATAGACCAAACAAACAGCCACTGTGCCCTTAAACAACACACTCTACAGCATATGAATTGTAAAATGTGTGTGCAAAAAAAAATATATTACAAAATATAATAAATATAATACCATAAATAAATACATGAAATACAATAATAGACTGTAACAAAATTGATACTCATAATTCCAACAAAAATACAATAGACGGTCACGAAATTTATACATATGATTTCAAAATAATAAAATAGACTAACGAAATGTATATCTATAGTAAGAAAATACAAACAGAAAGAAACTTAATGATATTGCTACCTATAATTACTGAGCACGAACGATTTTAAGACCTTTCGCCCCATTTCTTTGTTAATATTAAGACTTTTTGTGTAATTTAGGTGTCGACTTTTTCCGGGCGAACGATAGGAGCCTGTAATTTAAGAGGAACGGCCGAGAAATTTGTCCATCGAAAAATTTACAAATATATATTGAAGAAGAGTCTGGGAAGTTTTTTTTTTGTTTTTTTTTTGTTTTTTTAGCTTGATGGAGAGGTCTAGGGAGGAAACTAAAGAAATAGCAAATAATTAAATAAACCGACCCATAAATAAACCCTCCCCCCTTAAATAAACCCTCCCCCCTTAAATGATATTCCAGCATAGTGAAGGGTTAAAAATATATATGTCAACTGTGTGCTCTGAGTTCAAGAGGTACGTACTGTGCCTTAGAGTTCTGAAGTAGCTCTTGGGCTTAAAGTGATTCTCTCTCTCTCTCTCTCTCTCTCTCTCTCTCTCTCTCTCTCTCTCTCTCTCTCTCTCTCTCTCTCTCTCTCCCCACACATACAGCTAATGAAGACATATTGTGTAGTTACATTAAAGCACATATACCGCAAGAGAGTATATACATCCTACATAATGGCTCTCCTCACTAGGATTCATGAAACAAGGTCGCACTCCCGGTTCGTTAGGCTCGGAAGGGTTGGGCTCTAATTATGATGGAGCTAGGCTGGTAAAGGTGGGCTACGACGAAACAAAATAAAGTATGCATGAATATAAAGGAAGTCGACAACGAACAAATAATGCATAGATGACAGAATACCAAAACAAGTAAAAATCAAATAATGGCAAGATATGATAGATGCATAGAATACCCTTACTATACCCTGTTCATTATAGGTAAGACAAAATTCCTGACTCCTAACCTCTATAAAAAAAAAAAAAAAAAAAAAAAAAACACACATACACACACACTCAGACTTTCTTCTATTCAACTGCTGAGCCCAGAATTAGTCTTGCCCTCTTCCTATGAATTAAAGTGCTTCAAAAATCCGT
The DNA here is from genome assembly GCA_032716605.1 of Paralithodes platypus. Classification (NCBI taxonomy): domain Eukaryota; kingdom Metazoa; phylum Arthropoda; class Malacostraca; order Decapoda; family Lithodidae; genus Paralithodes; species Paralithodes platypus. The sequence continues at coordinate 8,458,029 of CM064485.1, forward strand.
GTGTCCAGGCATTTTAGCTCGAGCGTCCCTTGATTTCGGCCCTGTCACTCTTTAAAATCTGGGGGAGGCACTCGCTGCAGGCAGTTATGCCTTTTGTCTCCCTCATTCACATAGAAAAAAAACACAAAACAAAACACACACACACACACACACTAATGTAACCAAGGTGATATTTCTACTAATCGGAGAGAGTCAGCCAGAGAATGGGTGTGGAAATTTACAGCTCATTAATTTACCTTAGCCTTTTCTTATATATTTTGTCGAAAGCTATGATAACACTATATATGTTTCTAGTCCTCAGCCTTCCTAAAGCTATGATAACACTATATATGTTTCTAGTCCTCAGCCTTCCTAAAGCTATGATAACACTATATATGTTTCTAGTCCTCAGCCTTCCTAAAGCTATGATAACACTATATATGTTTCTAGTCCTCAGCCTTCCTAAAGCTATGATAACACTATATATGTTTCTAGTCCTCAGCCTTCCTAAAAAATGTTGGCTCCCTGCACAACCCCCGCACTTGAAACTGTTACTATAAGAAAAACCTATGTAATACTTCGGTTTACCAGCACGATTATATATTTATATTACGGTATTTAAACCTGAAATAAGTATTATTATGGACGTTTTTTTAAGCTTATGAACGTTACAATGTTGGCAATAACGGAAATATTTAACTGCGTGAAACGGATATTCCAAACTAACCCACCTCGTATAATGTTGCCAAACTAATGCAACTCACGTCTTATCTCTTATAATATATACATTCCAAGACATAACATCATACAGTATACCGCATTACACGTCAAAGTAATAAGTCAATGGTGAAATTAGATTAGGTTGGGTTAGCTTAGGATAGGTTGGTTTAGCTAAGGTTAGGTTGAGTTAGGTTAGCTTAGGTTAGGTTGGGTTAGCTAAGGTTAGGTTGGTTTAGCTAAGGTTAGGTTGAGTTAGGTTAGCTTAGGTTAGGTTGGGTTAGTTAAGGTTAGGTTGGGTTAGATTGGGGTATGTTAAGTTGTACACTGTAATATGACTAATTTTAATACAGCTATAATCAGGTTTCATTAAGTTATAGTCAACTAATTATGAAATATTAGATACTAGTTAAAACCATGTTCCTTCTCTACGTACTGCACAGTAGGTGTATTTATCTTCTGTTGAAATATGGTTCCAGACAATCTTTACCGATTATCGAAAACGACAATCATTTCTAAATGACAGATAGGAGATGCACGAGTGTAGGCTAACTGGCAATACATCAGAAGTAATAGAGATAAGTAGACACACACACACACACACACACACACACACACACACACACACACACACACATAAATACACACACACACATACACGGCGACACACTACACACAAACACACACACACACACACACACACACGGCGACACACTACACACACATACGACAACACATTACACACACACACTGACAAACACACACACACACACACACACACACACACACACACACACACACACACACACACAATCATGAGAAGTGGTCCTATATTAAGACATATGACGGTTCGACGGGGGAGGACCTGTGTTATAATTCACTCGAGTTTACCGACCCCATGTACTTTCCAATGTGCGTCGTAAGGGGAGGAAGACCATTTTTTCTGGACCCCCTTCTCCCTAATGTTTAGCCCCACTAGTTTTAAGATTATTAGTTTGGCGATTTTAACACCTTTCGCCCCATTTCGTTGTAAATTTTTAGACCTTTCGTGCCATTTAGGTGTCGATTATTTTCTGGCGAGCGATAGCAAGCCTGCAATTTTAAGAGGAATCGGCCTTCGGCCGGGACATTTTTCTATCGAAAAATGTACTAATTTATCTTGAAAGGGGGTCTAGGGGGTGTTTTCTAAACTTGATGGAGGTCAAGCGAGGAAACTAAAAAATAAATTAATAGATAAATATATAGACCAAAAACCAAGCAGTACCCCCTTAAACCAAGCAGTACCCCCTTAAACCAAGCAGTACCCCCTTAAGGCAGCAGCGATGACTGGCAGACAAATTATCTGATCCAAGAGCTCATTATAAGGTATCATCAGATCATAAAGCTTTAATGTAAGATAATGTATGTTAGCAGAGAAAGGCGTAGAGATTCCTGTACTGTTTATGCAAGAATACGCATACTAGTAGAGAAATATGCAACAGAACGCATACTAGTAGAGCAATATGCAACATAACGCATACTCTAGTCTATTCGCTGTATGTAGGCTTGAAATCATTACCTCTAACCTCTGTAACTAAAAAACGACTAGAGTAATCGAACTAATATTTCTACCATTTGGGAAGAGTCAGCCAAGGAATAGGTGTGGAAATTTACAGCCCATTTGCTCTAGCCTATTTTGAGTTACAGGGGATAGAGATCATGATTTCTCGCCTACTTACAGCGAATAGACTATAGTAGAGAAATGTGCAGATATTCCTATACTGCTTATGCAAGAGAACGCATGCTAGTAGAAAAATGTGCAGAGGTTCCTATACTGTTTATACAAGACAATGCATGCCCTATACCCTGTTTTTCTTTTATTTTCAACTGACGGCAAATTGCAAAGTTCCTATTAAGATTTTTCATTTTTTATTTGGAAGATTGTGTAGTGAAATATGGCGCTAATTATATAAACTTGGTCTAAATATGATGCAGAGACATTGTCATTTTATATTTTCCATTACGTATCGAGAAATTAGCTGCCAAGGGATTCAATTTACCGTCAGCTGAAATGAAACAGAGTATAGTGGATAAATGCACAGAGACTATTATACTGTTTATCAAGACCAGAAATCGTGAGTCCTAACCTCTATAACTAAAAAAGGGCTAGCACAAATGGTCTGTAAATGTCCACCCACACTCCCTGCATGACTCTTCCCAAATGGTAGAAGTGTTAGCTCAATCACTCAAGTTGTTATTGAGTTATAGAGGTTAGTAGTCAATATATCTTTGGCCTACATATAATGAATGGACTATAGTAGATAATTGAGCGAGAGAACCCCATTGAATCATAGAGGTACATTATAAGCTAAAGAAAATCGCCTAATGGTAACCAGAATAAGATGTGAAATGACGTTAACGTGCTGAAGGTGTTAAAGCTTTGTTTCTAGACCCCTTCTCCCTCATGGTTAGCCCCATTAGGTTTGAGATTTTACGACGTTAGCCCCATTAGTTTGGCTATTTGAAGACCTTTCGCCCAATTCATGTTTTAATTTTAAGACATTTGGTACCATTTACAGTAGGTATCGATTTTCTGCAGGGGAGCGATAGCGAACCTGTAATTTAGGAAGTTGGCCGAAACATGTTTTGACCGAAAAATTTACTGTACAAATTTGGGGGTGGCAATTTAAGCTTGATGGAGGTTTAGGCAGCAAACTAAGTAAATATAAATATATATATATATATTCTTATTGCTTTAGGTCTGATGATGACATATGTTAATGTCGAAACGTTACCGGTACCAGAATAAAGATGTTCGTGTTTACCTTGGTGTTGCTTGCCCTTATAAGACTCCGCTTCCCCCGAGGAGAATCTATTGCCACTACAAAATATATATATATATATATATATATATATATATATATATATATATATATATATATATATATATATATACAGTATATATATAATTAAATAACTCTTATCAGATTATCAAGCGTGACATATTAAACTTGGTATCAGGTAATGGGAGGCCATATAATTCTATACTCGGCCATATTAACGCATTTTTAATATGTACAGCCACGTTCAAAAGTATCGCCCTTATATTACAACTTTATTTTTCCTTCCTAACCAAAAATAATGTACTAGATCAAATAAAACGTAAGATACATACATACATACATACATACATACATACATACTGTACATACATACATACATACATAAACATACATGAATAAATAACTAAAAAACCAAACATATAAATAAATGAATAATTAAATAAAATAAAACATAGACTCACCCAAACTGAACACAAGATAAACAAATATAAACCCTATGTCCACGTTTGAAAAGGACCATTATCATCTTTGGACAAGGGGCGATAACATAAATTGTAGTCATCACGCGCCCGACGAGAATACCTGAACACATAATTATCTAGCATTAAGGGGGGATGGGCGTATTTATTAAGGGGGGATGGGCGTATTTATTAAGGGGGGATGGGCGTATTTATTGGCTCATTTATGTATATTATAAAAATAACAAAACAATCCTCCCTAGACCTCCATCAAGCTTAAAAATAACATCCGCCAAAAACCCTCCTTCAAGATATAATTGTACATTTTTTCGATAGAGAAATGTCTCGCCCAAAGGCCGGTTCCTCTTAAATTACAGGCTCGCTATCGCTCGCCAGGATGAAATTGACACCTAAATGACACGATAAGTCTTAATATTGACACAGAAATGGGGCGAAAGGTCTTAAAATCGCCAAACTAATGGGCCGGAACTCTTATAATCCGAACACTAATGGGGCTAAACATGAGGAAGAAGGGGGACCAGAGAAACCGACCATTTCCCCTTAAATTGCAGTTATCACGCGCCCGACGAGAATATCTGTACACATCATTATCTAGCTTTAAAAAACTTGTTAATATCCAGTTATCTTTCTTAAACCGACCATTGGGAGTTTTTTATGGGTTCGTTTGATATTGGATGGGTAATGCCCTTCCCAGATTGTAATATATAGTCCTACAATTATCAGTAGACAGCGTAAAGTACTACTTGCGAAAACTGTAATCAATATCACGTTTTATTAGCATTATCCCACCTTTATATTACAATAATGCTACGTTTTCTTAGCATTATCCCACCTTTAAATTACAATAATGATGTTTTCTTAGAATTATCTCACCTTTATATTACAATAATGCTACGTTTTCTTAGCATTATCCCACCTTTAAATTACAATAATGATGTTTTCTTAGCATTATCTCACCTTTATATTACAATAATACTACGTTTTCTTAGCATTATCCCACCTTTAAATTACAATAATGATGTTTTCGTAGCATTATCTCACCTTCATATTACAATAATGCTACGTTTTCTTAGCATTATCTCACCTTTAAATTACAAAGATGATACGGTACATAAATTACAAAGATGATACGGTACATAAATACGTATGTCGAGGGTTGTTTAAGTTTGTGAATGTCGGAAATGTGGTATATTATACGTATTAATGTTGGCGTCTTGAGAGGGTAGGTAGCGGGTAAATCCTTTAATACTGAACAACCGCGGTCAGTCATATCTGAACGGCAGTGGTGGAACATTTCTGACACACCAACGAAGCAATTTGAACATTAAGAAGAGCCAGAATCCTCATCTTATAGGTTTTCATCAGGCATTTCTTTTTGTTTCACTAATTCCGTCAAGGGATGTTCAGGTATTTAGGACCATGCCTGTACATTCACTCATAACAATTGGTGGATCTCAGTTATTTCTAATTATGGATGTAGAGTACATCTCTGGACACAGGTTTATGAATACAATGTTCAATACATCAACTACACAACTCTTTAGACTATTCATTGAAAAGAAAGTTCCATCCCGATAGTTCTATTAAGTAACACCCCGTTCTTATCATCAGTTACAAACCCCAATGCACTATAATAAACTAATGAAAGCATATGGTCCTCCCGGGATTCGAACTAGGGACACTACACCCAGAACATAAGCATCTAAACCATTACACCACCAACACAGTTATAACCAGAAAGAAAAATCTAGGGGTCCACGAATGTTGATAAGTGACTGTACGTAGATGATAAAGAATACTCCCATGAATCTCAAGAATACCATTGAATAGTCGTCCAATCTTCCTAATCTCAGCATCTTCTTAAGGGGAGATTTCCACTTGAGGGATTTTTTTCTTGACTCCTTTCTCCCTCATGTTTAGCCCCATTGCTTTTGAGATTTTAAGACGTTCGCCCCATTAGTTTGACGATTTAAAGACATTTCACCCCATTTTTATAACTTTTAAGACCTGTCGTCCCATTAGGTGTCGATTTTTTCCTGGCGAGCGAAAGCGAGCCTGTGATTTAAGAGGAACCGGCCTTTGGCCGGGACATTTTTCTACCGAAAAATGTACAAATTTATCTTGAAAGGGGGTCAAGGGGGTGTAATTTCAAGGTTGATGGAAGTCTAGGAAACACACTAAAAACCTCCCCTTAATTGTCCGCTGGTTTAGTTCATTTTCGCGTCCGGACCATGAACGATCAGATAGGTGGTGTTAGTTTTCTCGCTGGTTTTACGAGTTTTACGAAATTAATGAGAGGGCCGTCGCTCGTATACTCTCTCTCGACCCTCTCTTGTACGAGGCTAATATAATTTAATTGGATTGCTGGGTAAAAAAACCCCCAAAAATCAGGTGATGAGAGGTTTTCTCCGTTTGTGTGCCTGTCAACCCGGATTCACACGATAACTTGTTTCCGTCAAATTTATATCAGCAACTTTTTTCTGTCAATTTTTATTCGCAACTTTTTTTCCGGCAATGTTGTCCCTGTAACTTTTTCCGGCAATTTTTTTGCCTTCAACTTTTTCAGATAAATTGTCATGGATTTCGGCAAATATATACCCTGTTCCAAATAGTTAGGCCAGAAATTGTGAACTCCAACTTCTGTCAATGCAGATTCACACAAGACCTTTTTCTGGCAATTTTTTGTCCACAGCATTTTTCCGGCAATTCTTGTCTGCAACTTTTTCCGGCAACACTTTCAGATAATATTTCACTGGCATCGGCAACTATACCCCGTTCTAAATACGTAGGTCAGAAATCATGAACCCCAACCTCTGTAACTCAGAAAAGGGCTGGAGCAAATGGGCTGTACATTTCCATACCTATTCCCTGACTGACTCTTCTCAAATGGCAAAAATATTTATTCCTTTAGTCGTTTGTGAGTTGTAGAGGTTAATGTTCAAGTTTTGTCCTACATTTTTGGAATAGGGTATATATTGAAGGTAGATTATTATAGATGGTGGATTGTTTGATTAAAGTATATAGCAGGACTTGCCAGATCTGGATTGCGGAAAATAGAGTAGCCAACTTTTCTTTGGACACCTGTTTGGTGTCTAAATAATCAAATAAGTGTTCTTGATAGCTTATAATGCAATTATATGCACGGAATTTCGGTGTGAGTGTCGTAGGTGCGAGTCCTTGGAGTGCCACATGTATTTGTTGATTTCATTAATTGAGTTTAGAAGTAAAGTTGGTTGGTGAAAAAAATATTAATACGTTATTATATTTTTGATCATGTTTAAAATAGATTCAAAGACCAAACTAGACAGCCCGTCCCAGAATAATGTCGAACGCATATTATGGGTGTGGATCTATTTGAGTGTAAAGGGAGACCAATGACCCCCAGTGGCCCCAAAATGGCGGAGGGTGACCGATCTTTGGAACCACAGGGTCTCTAGTATAAAACCATAATATCTATTTTGTATCTTGGCTGTTAACGGGGATGTAAACGAGATCGGTAATTTTGGTTTCGGATTGCAAGAAGTTGAGGTGATAGTTATTTTTCATTACTTATTGAATATTTAATTAATCTATTTACTTATTTACTTGTTTTGTATCGTATAATCTGTTAGCTTGTGATGAGGTGATTGCTTGGGTGTGATTGTCTGGGAGTGATTGTGGTGATTGTTTGGAAGCGCGCGCGTGTGCGTGTGTGTGCGTGTGTGTGCGTGTGTGTGTGTGTGTGTGAGAGAGAGAGAGAGAGAGAGAGAGAGAGAGAGAGAGAGAGAGAGAGAGAGAGAGAGAGAGAGAGAGCGATAGACACGCACAGACACAGGCACACATACTTAAACCCCTCCAGACCCCCCCCCCCCCCCCCCCCTCCCTCCCCTAGTCCCCCTTCAACCATTGTTTATAGTAGCCAATGTTCCAACAGCTTTATCCACCTTATAACCCCGCACTCAGCACACCCGTCACCTGAAATTTGTCACCCGGGGATTATCGGGTGGGGGCATGTCAAGCCACTCAACTCACCTGTCGTATCACCCCGTCAGATCACCCACCTGTCTCGGTCTCTACCACAGCTGGAGCGAGTCAAGGGTTGGAGGGGTGATGCCGGAGGGATGCCATCTTGCTTTATATTTCTCTACTCTCTACTTTTTATCCGCTCTCTCTGGTTTTCGCATACTCTCTCTCTCTCTCTCTCTCTTCTCTCTCTTTCTTTCTCTCCGTCTAGGTCTCTCTCTCTCTCTCTCTCTCTCTCTCTCTCTCTCTCTCTCTCTCTCTCTCTCTCACACACACACACACACACACACACAGCGTGAGACAAATCAGATGTGACAGGTGAGATGAATACAGGCTCGTGATTGGCCCAAGATAGTAAAGCTCTTAGTGCATAGCTAACTTAAAACAATAGGATCACAAATACTGCAGTGAATTCTGGCTGATGAAAAAAAAAATAAAATAAAATAATGTAAATATTATGTTACTCATAATGCAGTGATGACCAATTTTAGCTGACATGGGATCAGAAATACTGCGATGGATTCAGGTTTACGCAAATACGTTCACAATAAATATATAACTAAATAATAAACAAAAAAGTCGTGGAAATAATTTATTGTGTTACTCATTATGAAGTGATGGCCAACTATAACTTGTGAATAACGCTTCCCAAATGGTAGAAATATTTGCTCGATTACGTTGTTTTTTTTGTGTATAAAGGTCGGTATACTGTAGTCAGTTATTTTCCAGTTGAGAATATATTGAATCCCTTTGTTGCTGATATGTGGATAGTTATGGTAAAAATATGAAACAACTGTCTCTGTATCCTAAACATTTCAAATTGACCTAATTGACTGTATATGTCATCACGATATCATCATAATAGCTCAGTAAATAAGGAGAGTACAGTCGGCCTGATAAGTGATGTCTTTGCACCAATTATGTTTTGATTGGTATCAGCAATAATTACACATGATTTCTTCTTTTTTGAGTGAGATATACCAACATGTTCCTACACTTACCCACCCTATTCAACATCTGACAGACATAAATACAGCAGAGAGCGAGCCAAATGTAATGACAGCTGATGATTTCTTCTTTTTGAGTGAGATATACCAACATTTACCCACCCTCTTCAACATCTGGCAGACATAAATACAGCACAGAGCGAGCCAAACGTAATGCTAGCTGAGACATGACTTATTAGCGCCACCGTACAATGCAGTTTACCATCAGCTGGGAACAAAAAAATACAGACTATACGTAATATTTCTGGCCTACATATAATGAACGGACTATAGTTGAAGAGAGACATAAGATTGGAGCGTTGGGAGATTACCCAACCCTTGAATCCTGTCCACCAATCGAACCTAGATCCCGATCGATTATGAGTCGAACGCGCTATCCAATACGCCACAGGACTGAATAGATAAGTGAGTGACTGATGAGCTAGTGTCTATAATTATTTTAAACATCTGCTAAAGCCGGTATCACACTTGAGCTATTATAGGCAATATTCGATGATTAACAACTTTCTGGAAGATTTCGAACTGGTATCTGAAACTAGACTGACGGTAGATGAATTTAGATAACCGAATTATCTTAAATGTTGACATCATAAGCTGCCAGACCAGTTTTGAGGATAAATGTTAACTTTTACGGGCAATTGTAGTCTGGTAGCTTCAAAATGTAAGTGTCATAAGAATTCATTACCTAACATAATGTACCTTCGATCTAGTTTCCGATTCCAACCTGAATGAGCTTCAAAAGAGTGAGAAAATATCTTGCTCATAAAAAATTGCCGGAAAAAGCGCTCGTGTGACCCCGGATTTAGCGCTGTACTAACTCACTTGGGTGCTATCCTAATTGGTATGGTGCGGCATTGAATAATAGCTAGGCCTAATCTCTTTAAATGATTGTCTTTGCCTTTGTCTAGTTCAGTAAAGTTTGAACAACTCTCTCTCTCTCTTCCTCCCTCCCTCCATCTCCCTCTCTCTCCTTCCCTCCCACACACACACACATTGATAACCTTATGAACCTAGATAAGCTGCAAAAGTTACAACAAGAGTTTTCCATTACAGCCAGGTCTCTGTTCACTACAGATAATATCCCAATCTCTCGTATGCTCTAAAAACAAACCAGATCATGTTGGCAGAATTTCATAGTGATAATAATAATAATAATAATAATAATTGTCTGATTGGTTTATTGTTTACATGTACTTACCAAAGGACAATTAATACTACTACTACTACTACTACTACTACTAATAATAATAATAATAATAATAATAATTATAATAATAATACTAGTAATAGTAATAATAATAATATAAGATTGACTGAAACACCAATTCCCAAGGGTTTTCAAAAATTATAGTTTTATTCTGGGCGAATGGCTGGTCGAAAATAGAATCTACGACCATCTATGGAAGCTGTTGGGCGAGAGAAATCGAATGACACCAAGTAGAATTAATTTGGACTCTTAGTTTGGGCTACAGAAGACTTTTAAAGTTGAAAAAGTGTTCATTTTGGGCGTTTCTGGCGGTCAAATCAAAACTAAATCCTAAAGTACTGGTCCGATTTGAATTATGTTTGTGCCATTGGATTAAGCGGGTGAAAGTGTACTTGTGGTAGAAATTTAAGCAAAATCCATACATAAATAACCCGTCTATGGGTGATTCAAAATATGTTCAAAATCTAAATCAAAATAGGCCTATTTTTTTTCCAAAATTTTAAAACAATTATACCGTTAAACCCGCAACGGCGAGACGAATCCACATATGTAATAATATTGACAAGTCAAAATTCGACCAAAATCACCGATTTGCCTGGGCTAAGGTTTTTGAGAAAAAATAGTTTCGATTCTGGCCGAATGGCTGGGCGAAAATTAAATCTAAGACCATGTCTAGAAACAGCTCGCCGAGAAAAATCGAATGGCACCAAGTAGAATTCCCTAGGACTTATAGTTTGGGCTACAGAGGACTTTTAATGTCCAAAAAACGGTCCCCTGGGCCCTCCAGGAAGGCCCAGTCAAAATCGAAATCCTAAACTAATGGTCCGATTTTAATTATGTTTGCGCCATTCGATTCAGCTTGCTAAAGTGTACTTAAGGTATAAATTTAAACAAAATCCGTTCATAAATAACTTGTCTATGGAGTTTTTAAACTTTAAAATAGGCCTAGGGGGCCTAAAAATAGGTCAAACTTAAATAACAATTATACCGTTGAATCCGCAACGGCGAGACGAATCCAAATATGTAATAATATTGACAAGTCAAAATTTGATGCTGGGCGAATGTCTAGTCGTAAATGGAATCTAGAACCATGTATGGAAGCTCTTGGGCTAGAGAAATCTAATGGCACCAAGTAGAATTAATTTGGACTCTTCGTTTGGTCTACAAAATACTTTTAAAGTTGAAAAAATTCTCATTTTGAGCGTTTCTGGAGGTCAAATCAAAACAAAATCCTAAAGTACTGGTCCGATTTGAATTATGTGTGTGCCATTGGATTCAGCGGGTGAAAGTGTACTTGTGGTAGAAATTTGAGCAAAATCCATATACAAATAACCCGTCTATGGGTGATTTAGAAGTTTTCAAAATCAAAATCAAAATTAGGCCTATTGGGCCTACAAATTGGTCTAAATCCAAACATTTATATACCGTTGGAATCGCAACGAGACGAATCCATATACTCCCCTGAAAACACACAATTCGAACATGACCTGCCAAGGTACTCTGCTTCGCCTGGACTAAAAACCCAAGTGTTTTCAAAACATATTGTTTGATTCTGGGCGAATGGCTGGTCGAAAATGGAATCTACGACCATGTATGAAAGCTGTTGGACGAGAGAAATCGAGTGGAGACAAGTCGTAAAAAGATCACCACCCCTCCTTCAACAACATTATTGCCGTGGTCTACCCCACAAACCCTACATAGCGGAGTCGGACTGGGTAAACTTTAAAGATATATAATACTTCAGAGTTTATAGTCGGACCAACTCGGGGTATAGTCGGCATCAAGAGTTTGTCGCGAGTCGAGATGGGAAAAGGTGGAATTTTAGAGGAATCGCTTCATCTTGGCCATGTTTACTTGTTTACAATCCTTTAATTCTGGATCATTACTTTCCCTTCGTTAAAATTGCTAGCATGGTGTTATTTGGATAATTAAACGAATTTTCAATATGTTTTCGACGAACTTTTTGCAGCCGTGCGTACATTTCTGCCAGCGACCTGTTGAAGTTGGAAAATTAAGAAGAGAAGTAGAATCCCGGTGGTTTTAAGGGGAGATGGGCCGGTTTTCTGGACCACTTTCTCCCTCATTTGTAGCCCCATTAGTTTTCAGATGTTAAGATGTTTGCCCCATTAGTTAGTCGATTTTAAGACCTTTCGCCCCATTTCTTCGTCAATATTTAGACCTTTCGTGCTATTTAGGTGTCGATTTTTTCCCTGGCGAACGATAGTGAGCCTGTAATGTTGGAAGAACCGGCCTTTAGCCGGAACATTTTTCTACCGAAAAATGTACAAATCAATCTAAAAGGGGGATATAATGGATGTGTTTTTTTTTTAAATTTGATGGAGGTCTAGGGAGGAAACTAGTAAAATAATGAATACATGCAAAAATCGCCCAAAAAGTGAATCATCCTCCCTTAAATACGTCCCGAGGCAACGTCCCGAAGTTTGGACGGGTTTATACTCTGGCGCTACTTTTCTTCTACCAGGACGATCACAGCTACTTACCCCAGCCTGAACTGCCTTAACTTGACCAAACTTAACTCATCTAAGCTAACTTAATGATTTTGGTAAAATTAGGTTAGGTTAAGACACCATTATCGTCCTAGGAAAAAATCGTAATTCGAGAGGATGGGTTACGTCAGGTCAGGTCAGGCTAGGATAGGTTAGATTCAAATAATTAAGCCATCCCGATCACCCTGGGAAAATAAAAGTAATTCGAGAGGATAGGTTAGGTTAGTTCAGGTCAGGCAATGATAGGTTAGACTAAAATAAGCCACACCGATCACCCTGGGAAAAGACAATTAGTTCGAGAGGATAGGTCAGATCAGGTCAAGTCAGGCTACGACAGGTTAGACTAGAATAAGGCACCACAATCGTCCTGGGAAAAAAAGTAGTTCGAGAGGGTAGATTAGGTCAGGTCAAGTCAGGTTAGGATAGGTTAGATGAAAATATGGGTCTGCAATAGTTCTGGAGAAAAAACTAGTTCGAGAGGATAAGTTGGGTTACTTCAGGTCAGGCAATGATAGGTTAGATTAAAATAAGTCACCACAATCGTCCTGGGAGAAGAAAAGTAGTTCGAGAGGATAGGTCGGGTCAGGTCAGGTCAGGCTAGGATAGGTTAGATTAAAATAAGGCACCGCAATCGTCCTGGGAAAAAGAATAAAAGTGCCAGCATATGAACACTTGCAGACTTGGGGAATAGGGGTTGAGTGGAGGGCCGCGGGCAGGGAGAGTCTTGGGGTAGTTTGGTGTCACATATCTCTCAGGCCTACCCAGAGCTAGGATTGAGGCAGGAAATGTTAAAGAGTTGAAGGTTTTGACTTTGGGAGATTGGCCAAAAAATAGGACTGAGTGAGGATATGTTAGACTACAGGGTTGGACTTTGCAAAGGGTTGTATTTTGTGAGGCAGGCCGAAAATAGGATTGATGGAGGAATTATTTTTATAGAGGGTTGCTCTTTCTGAAGTTGATCATAAATAAGATTGTACACGTTAGAGTAGGGGGATTGACTTAGTGAGGCTAGGCAAAAATAGGATAGAGGGATACAATATTTAGAGTAAAGGGTTGGATTTTGTATGGCCGGCCATAAGTAGGATTGAGGGAGGAATTATTAAAGTAGAGGGTTGGATTTTGTGAGGTGGGCCAAGAATAGGATTGAGGGAGGAAATATTAGAGTAGAGGGTTGGATTTTGTATGGCTGGTCAAAAATAGGATTGAGGTAGGATATGTTAGAGTTGAGGGAGGAAATAGTTAGAGTTGAGGGTTAACTTGTGAGGCCGAACAAAAATAGGATTGAGGGAGGACATGTCAGGGTTGAGGGTAAAGTAGGGCGGGCGAAAACTAGGAATGAAGGAAGACACATTAGAGTTGAGGGTTGGACTATGTAAGGCTTTGTAAGGCTGGCCAAATATATCATAAAGGTGGTGGGAAGAAGAGGGTGATATTACTATTGCTAGGAAACTAAAACAAAAATAATAATAATAATAATAATAAAATAAATACATTTTATATAAATAATAAACCCTGATGGAATTTGCATTATATATACAGTATATATATATATATATATATATATATATATATATATATATATATATATATATACAGTAAAAGGTATTATAAGCGAAAGGCCTTAAGAGAACAACTGTGGCAATATAATTCTGGAAATAAGTAAATCCTGGAAGGGGCTAAAAATGGTATATACCTGACACAAAAATAGTGGAGAGGCCCGATCGTGTGGCGGTAAGGGAGGAAAAAACCCAGGCAAAAGTGGGGGCATATATTTCCAGGATTACCTCCAAGAAAAAGAAGAATGCGTAATCGGAGAAGGATGGCGAGAAAAATGAGGCAAGATGATGACGAGAAAAAATTAACAGAGAAAGAAAGGGGAGCCCGAAAAAAAAAAAAAGGAAAATAAATTGAATGAGCGTCCTGAAGTGCTGGAGACTGACAGCATTTACCTTAAGGGGGACTTATTTGCTCATATATGTAGCTTATTATAAATATTTGTTTAGTAAGGGGGACTTATTTGCTCATATATGTATCGTATTATTAATATTTTTAGTTTCCTCCCTAAACCTTCATCAAGCTTAAAACAACACCCTCCCAAGACCCTCCTTCAAGATAATTTTTACATTTTACAATAGAAAAGTGTCCCGGCCTTCCTCTTAATTTACAGGCTTGCTATCGCTGGCCAGGAAAACAAAAAATCGACTCCTAAATGACACGAACAGTCTAAATATTAACAAAGAAATGGGGCGAAAGGTCTTAAAATCACCAAACTAATGGGCTGAACGTCTTAACAAAAATCTGAAAACTAATGGGGCTAAACATGAGGGACAAGGGGGACCAGAAAAACGACCCATCTCCCCTTAACACTAGCTGGTCTGACGTCTTGGGGATTATTATGATATTTTGTTAAATGATTACTGAGGATTTTGTGTGCTTTTGCCATTTTTTGAGCAATGTATTTAGTTTGTCGCCTAGGCTAACAAAATCACCTACCCAAACTACGTGGAAATGTGCAAATGTACACATTTTGCCAATAGAAAAATGTTCCCGCCGAAGGCATAATATTTCCAAGCCACAAGCTCGTTATCGCTCGCCCAGAAAAAAAAATGGACATCTAGATCGGGTTAAACGTCCTATTATCGCCAAACTAAAAGGATGAAACGTCTTAAGATTTCCAAACAAATGAGGCGAAACAGAAGAGGTCCACATCATTCAGACGCTTGCATGCCACTGTTGCAGGTAAATCTATCTATCTGTGCCTTTATCTCAAATATCCTTTCTGGCCGTTCCATAGCCAAAATTCACTTCCTTAACCTATCAACTACGATAGTCATACGGAGAGTAGGGGTCACCCGCCTTTCAACATTTTTCCACCCCTATTCTGTCCAACTCTCTAACCAAAGAGTGAAACGATTTTCCCAGTCTTCCTTCTACGTAACAAGTAACCTCTGTAACTCTCTCCATGAATGTCATTCCCTCATCCAATGACTTAAAACGTCTTCAAGTTCCGTCTGTCCCGACATCTTGACTCCAACGTACCTTGAATTTGGCTCTCTTTCTTTTTTCAACTTGGAGAGAGAGAGAGAGAGAGAGAGAGAGAGAGAGAGAGAGAGAGAGAGAGAGAGAGAGAGAGGCTTGTTATAGACACATTTGCCATTTTTCTCCTTCATTCACCCAAAAAAAAAAAAAAAAATGTAAATACATAAAATGAAAAATGAAATAAATAAATAAAATCTAAACAAAATCTGCCGGAAAGAGCGTTCGTGTTAAGCGGTCTTTAATCTCCCCAGTCTCCGATATCCCGTGATCTGCCTGGGTACCCCCGCTGCGTCTCGTCTTTCCTACCCCCCCCCCCCCCCCCCCCCCTACCAGTTTATTGGCCAACGTCAAGTACCGGTAATCATTCGGTACCTGCCACTCACACCTGTCAAAGGTTTGCCTGGCCGAAGTTTTAATGGGGAAGTGGTGGCTTTTTCTCCATCATGTTTAGTCCCATTAGCTCTGATATTTTAAGGCGTTTGTTCCATTAATTTGGCGATTTTAAGACCTTTCGCCCCATTTTTTGTCAATATAAAGACCTTTCGTGCCATTTAGCTGTCAAATTTTTCCTGGCGAACGATAGCGACCCTGTAATTGTAGGAGGAACCGGCCTTCGTAAGGGACATCTGTCTACCGAAACATTTACAATTTTATCTTGAAGGGGGATCTAAGGGGTGTTGTTTTAAGCTTGATGGAGGCCTAGCGATAAAACAATAAAATAACGAAATAAATCAATAAAACTACCAAAAAATAACCACCGCCCCCTTAATTGTGGGGGAGTTTTCGCAACGCATTTTTCCACAGAGACATAAATAGACATTACAGACAAATGGCAATAGTTAAGTACGAAAAAAAAACCCAGTGTAGGATAATAGACGAAGAAATTATGCATGGATTGCTGGCAGTGTTTGGTCTGAGAACCAATATGCGTGTGATTAGGCTCATGGTGGCTTAAAAAAAAAAAAAAAAAAAAAAAAAAAAAAAAAAAAAAAACACACATGCACAGTAAAAACTCAGGGTGCAAGACAGGTATAGCAAATGATTTGGTATATTGATAGTGATTTGGCTTTCTATCCTTATGTTTAGGGGGTAGTGCTTGGTTTTTAGTCTATGTACAAATATATTAATTCTTTTTTTATTTCCCTCGCTAGACCCCCAACAAGCTTTAAAAAAAACACCCTTTGACTCCCTTTCACGATGAATGTGTACATTTTTCGGTAGAAAAATTTCCTCTGCCGAAGGCCGATTCCTTCTAAAATTACAGGCTCGCTATCGCTCGCCAGGAAAAAATATACACCTAAATGACAAGAAAAGGTCTAAATGTGACAAAGAAATGGGGTGAAAGTTCTCAAAAAATCGCCAAACTAACGGAAAGAACGTCTTAAAATCTCAAAATCAATATGCTAAACACAAGGGAGAAGTACACACACACACACACACACACACACACACACACACACACACACACACACACACACACAAGGGGATCCACTAAACACGACTCCACTCAATTCTATACCCTTGATATACATTACATATATACCTTTATTACTGTATTGATGGTGTAATGGTTAGAGCATGTCAGTTCTGTATGTGATATCCTGGGTTCGAATCCCGGGAGAATCGCATGCTTTCATTAATTTAATTGATGTTAAGAACGATGTTAAAAAATAAAAGGGTTCATTACTACCACTATATCGGGGTGTTCTTATGAAGCTTAATAGAAGTCTATGGAGCAAACTAAAATAAAACAATTATAATAATAAAATAATAGATAAATATATAATACATGACAGGTATTGTGGTTTCTCCCATTAACCTCTCTTAGAGATTCAGGGATTGTCTATTAACTGCCTAATTAATTATAAATAAGATTGGTACAATGGCTTACTCCCTCAAGGTGTGAACTACTAATGAGAAGAATAAAAGAGAAAGTTGGAAAACATTTAAAATTTCATATTTCCAAAATTAGATAAGAATGTGATATAAATGAACTGAAAATTGCATTGTGAGAGAAAATATGAATATAAAGTATGAGTCTCGAAAGGAAATACGTTGGAATTATAAAGACACTAATCTCAAAGAAGATGAAATCAATGATAGCCACTGATAATTCCCCCTTACGCCTTCTTTGGGAGTCAGGGTTTGGCTTCTACCTGACTTACTGAAAATAGATATGATCAAACAAATGTCTAATTCCCTGCAGATGGCATAATACTGACGCAGAGAAGCCAGGAGACATTATAACTCTGTGTAATCTTACTTCATAATTAAGGGGAGATGGTTTGTTTTTCTATACCACCTTCTCCCTCATGTTTAGCCTCATTAGTTTGTCGACTTTAAGACCTTTCGCCCCATTCCATATAAGAACATATCAGAGGAGCGGCCAGTTTGAGCACACCAAACAGGTGCCATATAGTCCCATATACTGTATAGTATGTAGAAGGGCAACGAAGCAGAGCAATATACATTTTAGTAGTTTCAATTTGAAGTTACCAATATATGATTTCTGGAAATCGCAGACGAAAGAAAAAAGGTATATTGTCTCAATTTGTTTGCGAGAAATGGTATAGATACTCCTAAAATCGCGTTTTCTACAATGTAGTTGTTAGAGAAAACGATAGCCAGAGATTTTTATGATATACTATAATAATATAGGCCTATGGGTTGTGCAAATGGGTGAATTATTATATATATATATATATTATATTGGGGTGTTAGGGATGTCATATGGGTGTTTATGCCCTCATATGATATTCTCTATTGTTGAAAGAAGAATTTTAGATAAAAATATAAAAAAAAAAATTGGGGGGCTGGGTGGGTCAAATTTGGTTGGGGGAGGGGGGGGGGGATGCGATATGGGTGTTTTTGCACTCCTATGTTATTCTCCTATGTTAAAAGAAGCATTTTAGACAGAAAAGAAAAAATACGTGAAATTTTGACCTCGGGGTCAAATGAATGGTCAGCCTCCCCTTAATTAAACGACTCTTCTCCCATCTCTTCAAGTAATACCTAACAGTTTCTTCTCCATTCCTCACTGAACACTCGCAAATATGCGTTCCTGTCTTCATTATGCTTCAAGTATATCATCTGAGGCAGTTATCATAATAGAGTGATGTTCACCCAAACATATTTTATAATATTAGTTACAAAATAATATGGTCTCACCCCTTTCTCATTCTTAGTAAGCCATTTTAAGTTTTACCGAAACAATTGCCTTCCATGTCTATTGTGAGTTCGATTTCTTTATCATGATCTGGATTCTTTGTTACTACCTCAGTTAAGGGGAGATGGGTCGGTTTTCTGGTCCTTCTTCTTCATGTTTAGCCCCATTAGTTTTCAGATTATATGACGTTCAGCTCATTAGTTTGGCGGTTTTAAGACCATTTGCCCCATTTCTTTGTCAATATCAAGACTTGTCGTGTCATTCAGATGTCAATTTTTCTTGGCGAGCGATAGCGACCCTGTAATTTAAGAGGAACCGGCCTTTGGCCGAGACATTTTTCTATCGAAAAATGTACAAATATATCTTGAAGGAGGGTCTCAGGGGGTGTATTTTTTATAATTTGATGGAGGTCTAGGAAGGAAATTAAAAGATAAATGAATATAATTATACAGTAGATAAATGAATATAATTATACAGTAGATAAATGAATATAATTATACAGTAGATAAATGAATATAATTATACAGTAGATAAATGAATATAATTATACAGTAGATAAATGAATATAATTATACAGTAGATAAATGAATATAATTTACACAGTAGATAAATGAATATAATTATACAGTAGATAATGAATATAATTATACAGTAGATAAATGAATATAATTTATACAGTAGATAAATGAATATAATTTACACAGTAGATAAATGAATATAATTATACAGTAGATAAATGAATATAATTATACAGTAGATAAATGAATATAATTATACAGTAGATAATGAATATAATTATACAGTAGATAAATGAATATAATTTATACAGTAGATAAATGAATATAATTTATACAGTAGATAAATGAATATAATTTATACAGTAGATAAAAAGACGCAACAAATAGCCACCGTCCCCTTAAGTGTACACATTATCCAACTGCTTCGTCACCTCATCGTCTTAATTCATTATGATGGTTGGACAAGAACACTGATTATATTATTTTTATCAATTGACGTTTTCTCTATTTGGCACAACCTTTACTTGGGCCGCCTTCTTCTCAAATTCAATCTGAAGTAATGACAGGATCACCAATTTAGTATACCATCAGATGTCGGAAGTTTCTAATATTCTGTACCTACTGTAAGTGTGTGTGTGTGTGTGTGTGTGTGTGTGTGTGTGTGTGTGTGTGTGTGTGTACTTACTCTAGTTGTACTTACTCTAGTTGTATTGCGGGAGTGAGCATGCTCGTTATTTCCCGCCTCCTATATGTGTAGGTGTTATATGTATCGTTGGAATGGCTGTGGATGTGTGTGTAGTCTGTATTTTTAGCCAATTGGCGACATCGGAACGAAGGCTTAGGGTGGATCTGTATGGTACCATTCTCACTATAGACGGTACCGTCTCGCCCGAAGGCTTAGGTAGCCATCAGCTTAGGTTAACCATATGATACCCATCTCGCCTTGTACCATTTTTGCCAACCCCAGATGGGACGTCACAACGTCGTCCACTTATTCCAGGTACCTATTTACAGCTAGGTGAACTGAGGCTAACACATGAAAGGAGACAAGCCCAATTTGTCTCCGCCCGGCCGGGGGATTGAACCCCCGACCCCTCGTGTGTGAGACGAGAGCGCTACCTACTAGGCTACGGGCTGTGTGTGTGTGTGTGTGTGTGTATTTGTGTGTGTATGTGTGTATTTGTATGTGTATATTTTTTGTATGTGTGTGTGTGTGTGCATAAATAATAAATAATTTTTTTTTTTTTTCACTTGCAGCCCTGAGGCTGAAAATCTACGGAGGTTTTTGTTTTAACCTAATAACCTAACAGTACAAGGCTTATTCTACCTTAACTACGAGGTCACATGTGACTTTTGGCGACCGTGAGGTGCTGAGTTCCCACCATCGTACATACACAGATGCACTGGTGAGAAGTACGTGTAGACTTGGCTATGGAGGGACAAAGATACAATCCTCTCCATCGGGATAGTTGAGAAAAAACTTTAGGATTCTGGGGGACTTAAACCCTTGACCTCGCGGCCGTCAACTGTGTGAGAGAGAGAGAGAGAGAGAGAGAGAGAGAGAGAGAGAGAGAGAGAGAGAGAGAGAGAGAGAGAGAGAGAGAGAGAGAGAGAGAGAGAGAACAAAAAATTATCTCCGTAAATTTGGTATTCGATGATATTGCGTGGTTCCCTCCCCTCAATACCTGGGAGTACCTGGTGGCCTATGAGCCGGGGTAAATAAAAGAGAGATACACCATATGAGGGAAGGGAGGAGGGGGGGAAGGAGGGAGAAACTTACGGGCATAATTTTAACCTTTTTTGGTTTGAGGGGGGTCCTTTTGTATTTCCACTGTTTCGCTCCGTTAGTTTAGAGATATTTGATGATTCACCCCATTCAGGTGTCGATTATTTTCTGAGCGAGCGATAGTTTCCAACTGTTTATATATATATATATATTTTTTTTTTTTTTTTTTTTTTTTTTCCCACTAATTAGTGTGATACAAAAAGACATAAAGCAAACTTAGCTGTTGCGGGTGTATTTTTTGGTAGGGTGTTACTTAAAACCTTTCAAGATACATTTCTTTTCGTTTTTCTGGCAAATAATTAGACGATTTTATTCAGAATAGGAAGGATATATGGAAGTCAGAGGGTAAATTGAGATAGTCTTTACCCTTATCACTCCCACAGATCCTTCCTAAATTGTATAACATCGTCTTAATAAAACGGGTCATAATCCTCAAAGGGTTAAATGTGACAAACAAATCAATAATACCATGTGGTTCACTCAACAAAGACGATATGAACCCTGGAAGTAAGACGATATGAACCCTGGAAGTAAGACGATATGAACCCTGGAAGTAATGTTCACGTTATCTAAAAAGTTACTATACTTTGTTCATTATAGGTAGGCCACAAATCGTGTCCCCTAACCTCTGTAACTCAAAAAGGGCAAGCGTAAATGGGCTGCAAATCTCCACTCCTATTCCCTGGCTGACTCTTCCCAACAGGTACAAATATTAGTCCGATTCTCTCTCTCTTTTTTTTTTTTTTTTTTTTTTTTTGTTTTTTTTTTTTTTTTTTTTAAAGGTTAGTATTTAATAGCTTTGGCCTAACTATATTGAATGGACTATATGATCAATAATTGCAGTATGTCGTTATGGCGTAAGTGAATTTGGGTTACTCAACAATGACACTCAACACTTGAATAAATATGTGGCAAAGCTTCAATTCCACTACGTTAATGTTCACTCAAAAATGACGCTATGAACCATGGAAGTAATGTCCACGTTATCGAAAGCGTTACTATAATCAATATGTCCGGTACTGCATAATATGGTGTTATGGTGTAAGTTTACTCAACAATGTCAATATTAACAAAAGGAGTACATTACACGCTAGGTAAGACACTGTAATAATCACCTGTCACATTTTGAAGTCATTGTAAAAACTGGTCGGACCACTAAAATTAGAAAATAAAACAGTTGAGTCTCGGCGCAACGCACATCTCGACCCGGGCTAGCTGTTGATTTGCTGAACTGCCTGTGAAAATGAACCTCTGTGAGTTTGGGCGAGAGTGTTATTCCTCGGAGTGATTATACAGTATGATGATAATGGTCGGGCGGTTCCAGACCTACCACTAGCCGACTTCACCCATGGTCGAGTAGGGTTGGTGGGAGAGTGAGACGTGGACAAGCTTCAAGGACCCCACCTCGCTTTTTGTTTTCTCTTTCTCTCCCTCTCTCTTTGGCTTGTATCCATTCGGCCCCATTCAGCCTACTGTTTTAAGACGTTTACCCCCATCCAGGTGTCAATATTTTCCTGGCGAGCGGTAGCGAGCCAGCATATATATAATTTTGTTTTGACAGCAAGCTAAATTTGTACGTTTTTCGATAGAAAAATGTCTCCGGCGAAGCCGGATTTCTCCATACAATACTGGCTCGCTATCGCTCGCCAGGAAGAAATCGACACCTGGATGGGGTTAACGTCTTAAAATAGTTGTCTGAGTGGGGCCGAATGGATACAAGCCAGGGAAAGAGAGAAAAGGAGAGAAAGAACAAAAAAGCCGGAGTGAGACGTGGACAAGCTTTAAGGTTTTCTGGCTTTCTCTGGGTCTGTACTTTGTCATGTTCAAGGATTATGGGTTCGTTTTCTTTATCTGTTTTTTTTTTCTTATTTTTTTTTTTATTTTTATTTTTTTTATCTCATTCTCCATCATATACAAACCAATTAGTTTTGCGGTATTAAGGCGAGATCTGCACTTGAGGGATTTTTTTCTTGACCCCTTTCTCCCTCATTTTTAGCCCCCTTGCTTTTGATATTATAAAACCTTTGCCCCATTAGTTTAGCGATTTTAAGAACTTTCACCCCATATTAAGACCTTTCGTGCAATTCAGGTGTCGATTTTATCCTGGCGAGCGATAGCGAGCCTGTAATTTAAGAGGAACCGGCCTTCGGCCGGGAAATTTTTCTACCGAAAAATGTACAAATTTATCTTGAAAGGAACTCAAGGGGGTGTAATTTTAAGCTTGATGGAGGTCTAGGGAACAAACTAAATACCTCCTCTTAAGGCATACGAACCTTGCCAAGATTTAAGACACTTCATGTCATTTAGGTGTCGATTTTTTCCGAAAAATTTACGCTTTCATCTCAAAGGGGTGGTCTTGAGAGTAATTAGTATTAGCTTGATTGAAGTCTAGGGAGCAAACTAAAAACCTTCCCTTAACCCCTTGAAACTCTGACGCGTTATAGCAGTATATTTTGGCTATCATTAGACGATTTTATGCAGCTTAGGAAGAATCTGTGGGTATTAAAAGGGTAAAGACTCTCTCAAGCAACCCTTTGACTTCCATATACCCTTCCTAATCTGAATAAAATCGTCTAATAATTACCAGAAAACAAAACAGAAATGCGTATTGGAGCTTGAAAGGGATAAATGTCTTCTGCCTTCTCTGCATCGATATTTTGTCATCTGCAGGAAATTGGGCGTTTGTCTGACCTTATCTATTTTCAGAAAGACAGTTAGATGCCAAGCCTTGTCTTCCAAAGAGGGCGTAAGGGGGAATTATCAGGGTGTATCATTGAATTAATCTTCTCTTGTGTTTAGTGCATTTATAACTTCAACTGATTATTTTTTCTGAGGCTATATGGACTATTCAGACATCTATTTTCTGAGGCTATATAGACTATTCAGACATCTATTTTCTCTTACAATACATTTTGCAATTAATTCTACATTGCACATAGCTTCTCTTGGAAATATGACGTGTGAGATCGCAATTGTTATCAACTTTCTCTTTTACTATTTTGATGAGTATTTCACACCTTTCGGAAATATCCCGTTGTATCAATCTTATATATTTTCAGTTAAGTAGCTAAGGGGGGGGGGGGGGGGGAAGATGGGCGTTTATTTTTTATTTTATTTTTTCTCCACTTTTGTATCTCCGTCAAACTTAAAAAACACCTTCCGAAGATAAATGTGTACATATTTCAATATAAAAATATATGAATGTATGAATGTATGTATGTATGTATGTACTGTATGTATGTATGTATGTATGTATGTATGTATGTATGTATGTATGTATGTACTGTATGTATGTATGTATGTATGTATGTATGTATGTACTGTATGTATGTATGTATGTATGTATGTATGTACTGTATGTATGTATGTATGTATGTATGTATGTACTTAATGATGGTTGTTTTTTCTGGTCCCCCTTCACCCTTATGTTTAGCCCCATTAGGTTTCAGATTTTAAAAAGTTCGGCCCATTAGCTCGGTGATTTTAAGACTTTTCATCCAATTTCTTTGGCAATATTTAGACCTTTCGTGCCATTTAGGTGTCGATTTTTTTCTCGGCGACCGATACTGTCTTTTAAGAGGAATCGACCTTCGGCCGGGATATTTTTCTTCCGAAAAATGTACAAATTTATCTAGAAGGGAACTTGGGGATGTTTTTGATGGAGGTCTAGGGAGGAAACTAAAAAAATAATATATAAATTGACCAATAAATAAACCTTCCCCTTAAGGATATAGGAGAGAGATTCGACGATGAGCCGAGTAAAACAGATAAGTCGTGTCTTATTAGCAGAGATAATAATAGATGTTTATTAAGAAAGATAAGCCGGTAAAGTAGGAAGATAACTAGGTAAATAAGACGAGAGATGGGAAAAGCGTGACTCGTGAACAGAAATCATGACCGATGTTTGGTAACCTTTTAATAAGTGGACAGTTTTTTGCATTAATGTCGACGTCATAAGTTTACGTGTATCGGCGTAGATTGTGTTTGTTTTTCATATAGTTCTATTTTAGGTTTAGTTTCCTCCCTAGATCTCCATCAAGCATAATGAAATACCCCCAAGACTCCCTTTGGAGACAAATCTGTACATTATTCGGTAGAAAAATGACCCGGCCAAAGGCCGCTTCCTCCTAAATTGCAGGCTCGCTATCGCTTGCCAGAACAAATAATTGACACCTAAATGGCACGAAAGGTCTTAAATTTGACAACAAAATGGGGCGAAGTCTTTAAATAT
Organism: Paralithodes platypus; assembly: GCA_032716605.1. Taxonomy (NCBI): domain Eukaryota; kingdom Metazoa; phylum Arthropoda; class Malacostraca; order Decapoda; family Lithodidae; genus Paralithodes; species Paralithodes platypus. Next base: position 8,483,489 of record CM064485.1, read on the forward strand.
CCAAACTAATGGGATGAGCGTCTTAAATTCTCGAAACTAATTGGGGCTAAACATGAGTGAGAAGGGGGCCTGAAAAAAATGGGATTATGTTCATCGGCGTCTATTTTGTTGCTTAATGTCTATAACACGAGTTGGAGAATGCAAGGGAGGTTTTATTGTGTATTGATCTACTTAGTATTTATGTATTATATATGTAAGACAGAATGGAGAAAGAGGAAGTAAGAATGACCCAAGGAGAGAAAGGACCTCTATTCTTACCCTCCTAATAGTCTGCCTCAACCATTACTGAAGGGGAAATATACGGTATTAGTGTGTTCTCCTCTCTCCTCCCACATTCTCACCTTCTCCCCAACTCCCAACCTCTCCCCTACCCTTCACACCAACCCCAACCTCTCCCCTCCTCCTCTTACTTCCCTTCATACTAGCCCCCACCCTCTCCCCTCACCTTCACACCAACCCCAACCTCTCCCCTCCCAACCTCATCTGCTCCTCTCCTCCCCATCTCCCCAACCCCAAACTCTCCCCTACCCTTCACACCAACCCCAACCTCTCCCCTCCCCCTCTTACTTCCCTTCATACTAACCCCAACCTCTACCCTTCCCTTCACACCAACCCCCCACCTCCTGTCCCCCAACTTATCCACCCTACCCCATCCTCTTTCACCCCGATCTCTCCCTACATCATCACACTCACCCTACCACCCCACTTTGATATCTTCCAACTCCCCAAATACCTAACCTTCCCTTCCCCACCATCTCTTTCCCGATATATCCTAACACACCATTCCCCAACACCCCACTTTTCCCCCACCTCTCCTCTTCTCATCCCCTCTCCCTCCTCATATCTACCCCTATTCCCCACTCAACCTCTCCCTTCCCCCACAGCCCCCCCCCCCCCCACCTCTCTAACCGCACCATTCCCCACTCCACCTCTCTTTCCCCCACAGCACCACCCACCCCCTTCCCCACCCCACCCCACTCCACCTCTCCTTTCCCCCACAGCACCACCCACCCCCTTCCCCACCCCACCATCCCCACTCCACCTCTCCTTTCCCTCATCCCTTTGCCGGCTCGCTAAGTGATGCTTGTGGCCTTTTGAGAATTTCCAAATGCTGAATCCTTCATTTCTGGTTTTCCCTCCGTCTACAAAATAGCTAACCAAAAAAAGTAAAGATTAAACATTAAAAACTTGTTAATACGAAAATTACATCCAGCGCTTATCAAACACTCGATTAAGTTACTCAGATGGGGGTCTTTGAATAAACTACCTTGCTGTACGTCGCTCAACATCCGACAGACATAACAACAGAACGAAACAAACCTACTGACGATTGCCCCACGACTTATGATAACACCCGTCCGTACCCTCAAAACCTGCTCGCCCGGCCGCAACACATTTTTTCCCCTCATTTTAGGTGTGGTTTCTGTCTACCCCGCACACGAGCCGAGAGATTCCTAGCCCGAGATTGTAGGCACTGTGTGAGGGAATAAGGATCTGCGGGGAGAGTATTAGACCGATAAGATCACGGTGAGCTATGAAGGGCCTCGGGGGTGGATGTGTTGGTGGACCTGTCAGTGTATCTAGCTGGGGTACTGGTAAAAAAGAGAGATGTGGTGAGTTACACAGAGTTGTACAGATACTTAGACCACACAGACCTTGCAGTCCCAAGTAGGTGGTCCGGCCTTAATACTACTAGACAGGGACAGTTTATAGTGGAAGAATAGGACAGTAAAGTAGAAGGCTCTCTCTCCACCCTTCGCTCCCTCCGGCTAAAAAGCCATACCGGAAAATGGGATGAAGTGTAACCTCATGGATCAGGAAATGCCCACAAGGAAAGTTTTTATGAAGAAATTAGTTTGAAAAGGAAATTACACATCCCTACTGATTAATTCATATTAATCCAATCTTCATTGGAGAGAGAGAGAAAGAGAGAGAGTGTGTGTGTGTGTGTGTGTGAGACAGAGAGATTGAGAGTTACAGATTTACGATGATACACAGACTGCACAGATCTTGCGGCAGTAATTGAAAAGCATATACTGTATTAAGCCTCTTTCCTCACCCACAAATCCCCCCATATTATATTTAGGCATGAAATATAGTTGGTGTAACGGATTCCACCAAAAGGAAGAACATTTTACTGAGAGAGAGAGAGAGAGAGAGAGAGAGAGAGAGAGAGAGAGAGAGAGAGAGAGAGAGAGAGAGAGAGAGAGAGAGAGAGAGAGAGAGAGAGAGAGAGGGGGGGGGGGGGAGAGAACCAGAGTCACATGAACAAATATAGCGGTAGATGTAAGTAAATCTATGTAACTTTCTTAACTTTTAACAGTCCCATTGTGACGAATCATAGCATTAACCTGTAACTCATTATCTTAGCATTAACCTGTAACTCATTATCTTAGCATTAACCTGTAACTCATTATCTTGAATAGATATATTAAAAGCAATATTAGTTTAACTTTTCTGAGTAATCAACTAGTTCTGACTGCCCCAAACAGAATAAAAATGCCTGGCTGGAAATTAATTTCATGTGAATATCAAAGCACAAAATAAGCTTGAAAAAATGATTGAGTTGAAAAGGTAAAATTCTAGTTTCACGTACACAGCGACAAAAGGGAGGCGCCGTTGTAAAGGCATAGCTTCCCGACCAACTATGAAGATCAGGGAAATTGCTGGGTAAAAGACGTAATATAATGATAATAAACTACATTAACGACATTAGCCTAACCTAACAACCTTACCTAACCTAACCTAGTATTATGTAATAGCTATGGTGCCGCATATGGGGAGATTTTTTTTTTTTTTTTTACAGTAGGTATAATTCCTTATAATGCATTTCCGCCGCTTTGGACATCTATAGGAATTAAGTATGGTATATGACAACTCTAAAGTAGCCATAGAAATTTATGAGTATGCTGTGAAAGCGAAACTAGAATTAAACCGTTGAACAATTTGTTCATGAATAATATGCTTGTAGAGTTGATGAAGCTCCTGTTTTCTGCTAGGGGGGAAGGCAAATATGAATTGACTACTTGCGAGTTTCATTCTATACGGAAGTTGGAGCTGTAGACATCGATATTTATCAGAACAACCAGCTATAATACGGTTTTAGTAATTTTATAAATACATAAAACCAAATTCAACATACTATTTATCCATCAGAAACCTACAAAATGACTGTATTTGTGTTTAATAGCGATGTTTACTGGCCGAACTTCCTTATAGCCTGAAATTCGCAAATGGCCAATTGTCACCAGATTTCTTGAAGTAATGAGCAAATGTATGGCAAGCTTGATGGGTTGTGAGTTACTTGAGTGGCAAAACTGCATACATAGCCCTTCGAAACTCACACCGGAGCAGGTATTGCAAGAAGAAGAAGGAGGAATGGAGTAAGAGAAGTAAGAAGAACAGAGGAAGGACGAAGAGGATAAGAAGAAGGGGGAATGGAGAAAGAGGAAGTAAGAAAGATAGAAGAATGAAGAAAGTTCCACAACACTCATACATACAAAATAATCTGTAAGAAGCCACAAATTGATCTGTTTATTATCATCAACATTTTGACTGTTCAAAATATCCAATATTTTAAATACACATATATCGTTAATATTTATATTATAGATGTATTATTATTACGGGTAATATTACCATTATTGTTCTTATTTTTATTATTATCATTATTATTATTATTAT
>CM064485.1:8489672-8562475 GCA_032716605.1 Paralithodes platypus
GTAGCTCAGACTGAGTCATATCTTACAATTGCAAGGGTAGCTCAGACTGAGTCATATCTTACAATTGCAAGGGTAGCTCAGACTGAGTCATATCTTACAATTGCAAGGGTAGCTCAGACTGAGTCATATCTTACAATTGCAAGGGTAGCTCAGACTGAGTCATATCTTACAATTGCAAGGGTAGCTCAGACTGAGTCATATCTTACAATTGCAAGGGTAGCTCAGACTGAGTCATATCTTACTTACTAGTTATTTACCCAGTATATGCATTTCCTGGGTTCATGTAGGGGAGGGTTACGTTTCTTTTTCTTCTTTTTTTGTCTTTAGTTTTTCCCAAGACCTCCATCAACCTTAAGAAATACCTCCAAGTCCCCTTTTCGAGATGAATTTGTAAATGTTTTAGTAGAAAAGTGTTCCGGCCTAAGGCCGCTTCCTAGTAAATTCTAAGCTCGCAATCGCTCGTCAGGTATAAAAAACAACGCCTAAATGGCACAAAAGATCTTAAAATTGACAAAGAGATAGGGTGACAGGTCTTACAAACGCTAAACTAATGGGGTGAACGTCTAGAATCTCAGAAACCGGTCAGAATTTGTGTCAATTGTATGTAGAAAGTCAATTAGATGAGATGCAAAAAAGCCCTATACACAAAATGGACAGAAGTCGGTTGCATACAATAAAGTGGCGTACCGGTTAGGGTGAGGGGTCAGAGGTCGTGGGTCAGAGAAGGTATAATGGACCCTGCTGGGGGGAGGGGGGTTCACGAAGGGTGCCGGCTCCACCCTCGCTGTTTCAATTTACACCACAACCCCACATTACGGAACTTTCTCTTAGGCAATTCGCTGTTTTATTTTGTTTTACTATATAGTTGTATCTTGTATTTTGTTTTACTATATAGTTGTATCTTGTATTTTGTTTTACTATATAGTTGTATCTTGTATTTTGTTTTACTATATAGTTGTATCTTGTATTTTGTTTTACTATATAGTTGTATCTTGTATTTGTTATTCCATTGTCTTTTGTTGTATTTCATTATATTAGATTTTATTATATTGTATATCATATTGTATTTAATCTAAATATATTATATTATAATATATTTCATTATTTTCTAATGTGTTTATTGTTATGCTTGAGGAGATTATGTGATCCTCCATGTCTCTCTGTGTGTGTTCGTCTGTATATAGGGTTTATCAAAAACTAATGGACAAATTTACATGCAATTCCGTCAGTATATATTGCAACATCTCCTTAGTTTAAAAAAACATGAGATTTGTTGACAGTTATATCAATATTTACACATTTAAGTAGATTAAGTTATTTCTTGCATCTATTAAAAGAAACGAGGACTTCAGTTCATGATACAATTGGACAATACAAATATAAATCATATTTGATTGGTGTTTGACGACGGCCTTATATCAGATGCTAAAGTCTTATATTTTCACCTGGCGAAAAACTTAACCCCCAATCAGCTGATATATCGATACTTATTGGAAGTACAAGTAATAGTTATGCCTGGCTCTACATCAATAGTTATGCCCGGCTCTACATCAATAGTTATGCCCGGCTCTACATCAATAGTTATGCCCGGCTCTACATCAATAGTTATGCCCGGCTCTACATCAATAGTTATGCCCGGCTCTACATCAATAGTTATGCCCGGCTCTACATCAATAGTTATGCCCGGCTCTACATCAATAGTTATGCCCGGCTCTACATCAATAGTTATGCCCGGCTCTACATCAATAGTTATGCCCGGCTCTACATCAATAGTTATGCCCGGCTCTACATCAATAGTTATGCCCGGCTCTACATCAATAGTTATGCCCGGCTCTACATCAATAGTTATGCCCGGCTCTACAGCAATAGTTATGCCCGGCTCTACAGCAATAGTTATGCCCGGCTCTACAGCAATAGTTATGCCCGGCTCTACATCAATAGTTATGCCCGGCTCTACATCAATAGTTATGCCCGGCTCTACATCAATAGTTATGCCCGGCTCTACATCAATAGTTATGCCCGGCTCTACATCAATAGTTATGCCCGGCTCTATGCCCGGCTCTACATCAATAGTTATGCCCGGCTCTACATCAATAGTTATTATGCCCGGCTCTACATCAATAGTTATGCCCGGCTCTACATCAATAGTTATGCCCGGCTCTACATCAATAGTTATGCCCGGCTCTACATCAATAGTTATGCCCGGCTCTACATCAATAGTTATGCCCGGCTCTACATCAATAGTTATGCCCGGCTCTACATCAATAGTTATGCCCGGCTCTACATCAATAGTTATGCCCGGCTCTACATCAATAGTTATGCCCGGCTCTACATCAATAGTTATGCCCGGCTCTACATCAATAGTTATGCCCGGCTCTACATCAATAGTTATGCCCGGCTCTACATCAATAGTTATGCCCGGCTCTACATCAATAGTTATGCCCGGCTCTACATCAATAGTTATGCCCGGCTCTACATCAATAGTTATGCCCGGCTCTACATCAATAGTTATGCCCGGCTCTACATCAATAGTTATGCCCGGCTCTACATCAATAGTTATGCCCGGCTCTACATCAATAGTTATGCCCGGCTCTACATCAATAGTTATGCCCGGCTCTACATCAATAGTTATGCCCGGCTCTACATCAATAGTTATGCCCGGCTCTACATCAATAGTTATGCCCGGCTCTACATCAATAGTTATGCCCGGCTCTACATCAATAGTTATGCCCGGCTCTACATCAATAGTTATGCCCGGCTCTACATCAATAGTTATGCCCGGCTCTACATCAATAGTTATGCCCGGCTCTACATCAATAGTTATGCCCGGCTCTACATCAATAGTTATGCCCGGCTCTACATCAATAGTTATGCCCGGCTCTACATCAATAGTTATGCCCGGCTCTACATCAATAGTTATGCCCGGCTCTACATCAATAGTTATGCCCGGCTCTACATCAATAGTTATGCCCGGCTCTACATCAATAGTTATGCCCGGCTCTACATCAATAGTTATGCCCGGCTCTACATCAATAGTTATGCCCGGCTCTACATCAATAGTTATGCCCGGCTCTACATCAATAGTTATGCCCGGCTCTACATCAATAGTTATGCCCGGCTCTACATCAATAGTTATGCCCGGCTCTACAGCAATAGTTATGCCCGGCTCTACATCAATAGTTATGCCCGGCTCTACATCAATAGTTATGCCCGGCTCTACATCAATAGTTATGCCCGGCCTTACACCAATAGTTATGCCCGGCTCTACATCAATAGTTATGCCCGGCTCTACATCAATAGTTATGCCCGGCTCTACATCAATAGTTATGCCCGGCTCTACATCAATAGTTATGCCCGGCTCTACATCAATAGTTATGCCCGGCTCTACATCAATAGTTATGCCCGGCTCTACATCAATAGTTATGCCCGGCTCTACATCAATAGTTATGCCCGGCTCTACATCAATAGTTATGCCCGGCTCTACATCAATAGTTATGCCCGGCTCTACAGCAATAGTTATGCCCGGCTCTACATCAATAGTTATGCCCGGCTCTACATCAATAGTTATGCCCGGCTCTACATCAATAGTTATGCCCGGCTCTACATCAATAGTTATGCCCGGCTCTACATCAATAGTTATGCCCGGCTCTACATCAATAGTTATGCCCGGCTCTACATCAATAGTTAGGCCTGGCTCTACATCAATAGTTATGCCCGGCTCTACAGCAATAGTTATGCCCGGCTCTACTAGTTATGCCCGGCTCTACAGCAATAGTTATGCCCGGCTCTACATCAATAGTTATGCCCGGCTCTACATCAATAGTTATGCCCGGCTCTACATCAATAGTTATGCCCGGCTCTACATCAATAGTTATGCCCGGCTCTACATCAATAGTTATGCCCGGCTCTACATCAATAGTTATGCCCGGCTCTACATCAATAGTTATGCCCGGCTCTACATCAATAGTTATGCCCGGCTCTACATCAATAGTTATGCCCGGCTCTACATCAATAGTTATGCCCGGCTACATCAATAGTTATGCCCGGCTCTACATCAATAGTTATGCCCGGCTCTACATCAATAGTTATGCCCGGCTCTACAGCAATAGTTATGCCCGGCTCTACATCAATAGTTATGCCCGGCTCTACATCAATAGTTATGCCCGGCTCTACATCAATAGTTATGCCCGGCTCTACATCAATAGTTATGCCCGGCTCTACATCAATAGTTATGCCCGGCTCTACATCAATAGTTATGCCCGGCTCTACATCAATAGTTATGCCCGGCTCTACATCAATAGTTATGCCCGGCTCTACATCAATAGTTATGCCCGGCTCTACATCAATAGTTATGCCCGGCTCTACATCAATAGTTATGCCCGGCTCTACATCAATAGTTATGCCCGGCTCTACATCAATAGTTATGTATAGTTATGCCCGGCTCTACATCAATAGTTATGCCCGGCTCTACATCAATAGTTATGCCCGGCTCTACATCAATAGTTATGCCCGGCTCTACATCAATAGTTATGCCCGGCTCTACATCAATAGTTATGCCCGGCTCTACATCAATAGTTATGCCCGGCTCTACTAATATAGTTTTGCCCGGCTCTACATCAATAGTTATGCCCGGCTCTACATCAATAGTTATGCCCGGCTCTACATCAATAGTTATGCCCGGCTCTACATCAATAGTTATGCCCGGCTCTACATCAATAGTTATGCCCGGCTCTACATCAATAGTTATGCCCGGCTCTACATCAATAGTTATGCCCGGCTCTACATCAATAGTTATGCCCGGCTCTACATCAATAGTTATGCCCGGCTCTACATCAATAGTTATGCCCGGCTCTACATCAATAGTTATGCCCGGCTCTACATCAATAGTTATGCCCGGCTCTACATCAATAGTTATGCCCGGCTCTACATCAATAGTTATGCCCGGCTCTACATCAATAGTTATGCCCGGCTCTACATCAATAGTTATGCCCGGCTCTACATCAATAGTTATGCCCGGCTCTACATCAATAGTTATGCCCGGCTCTACATCAATAGTTATGCCCGGCTCTACATCAATAGTTATGCCCGGCTCTACATCAATAGTTATGCCCGGCTCTACATCAATAGTTATGCCCGGCTCTACATCAATAGTTATGCCCGGCTCTACATCAATAGTTATGCCCGGCTCTACATCAATAGTTATGCCCGGCTCTACATCAATAGTTATGCCCGGCTCTACATCAATAGTTATGCCCGGCTCTACATCAATAGTTATGCCCGGCTCTACATCAATAGTTATGCCCGGCTCTACATCAATAGTTATGCCCGGCTCTACATCAATAGTTATGCCCGGCTCTACATCAATAGTTATGCCCGGCTCTACATCAATAGTTATGCCCGGCTCTACATCAATAGTTATGCCCGGCTCTACATCAATAGTTATGCCCGGCTCTACATCAATAGTTATGCCCGGCTCTACATCAATAGTTATGCCCGGCTCTACATCAATAGTTATGCCCGGCTCTACATCAATAGTTATGCCCGGCTCTACATCAATAGTTATGCCCGGCTCTACAGCAATAGTTATGCCCGGCTCTACATCAATAGTTATGCCCGGCTCTACATCAATAGTTATGCCCGGCTCTACATCAATAGTTATGCCCGGCTCTACATCAATAGTTATGCCCGGCTCTACATCAATAGTTATGCCCGGCTCTACATCAATAGTTATGCCCGGCTCTACATCAATAGTTATGCCCGGCTCTACATCAATAGTTATGCCCGGCTCTACATCAATAGTTATGCCCGGCTCTACATCAATAGTTATGCCCGGCTCTACATCAATAGTTATGCCCGGCTCTACATCAATAGTTATGCCCGGCTCTACATCAATAGTTATGCCCGGCTCTACATCAATAGTTATGCCCGGCTCTACATCAATAGTTATGCCCGGCTCTACATCAATAGTTATGCCCGGCTCTACATCAATAGTTATGCCCGGCTCTACATCAATAGTTATGCCCGGCTCTACATCAATAGTTATGCCCGGCTCTACATCAATAGTTATGCCCGGCTCTACATCAATAGTTATGCCCGGCTCTACATCAATAGTTTATGCCCGGCTCTACATCAATAGTTATGCCCGGCTCTACATCAATAGTTATGCCCGGCTCTACATCAATAGTTATGCCCGGCTCTACATCAATAGTTATGCCCGGCTCTACATCAATAGTTATGCCCGGCTCTACATCAATAGTTATGCCCGGCTCTACATCAATAGTTATGCCCGGCTCTACATCAATAGTTATGCCCGGCTCTACATCAATAGTTATGCCCGGCTCTACATCAATAGTTATGCCCGGCTCTACATCAATAGTTATGCCCGGCTCTACATCAATAGTTATGCCCGGCTCTACATCAATAGTTATGCCCGGCTCTACATCAATAGTTATGCCCGGCTCTACATCAATAGTTATGCCCGGCTCTACATCAATGTAATGCCAAGATTTCATAATTAATAACCAATTTCGCTACCCACTCTTCGCAATATGTGATTAAACTAGATAGGTATATGGTAATTTACTACCAGCTAAGAACAACACACACACGCACATACACACACACACACCATCAGTGCATAGTTTCAAAGCACGGTATGACAAACATATCTTAGGAGGCGGGAATTAACGAGCATGCTCACTCCCGCAAATACAACTACAAATACAACTAGTGTAAGTACACACACACACACACACACACACATATATATATATATATATACAAACAGAAAATAGGTGCTAAGAGTACCCACCAGGCAAAGCGTGCCACGATAACATCAATGCCGTGGATAGTTAAATGAAGTCTCACAGTTAAAAAGGTTGCGTCTCTCCGTTCAACATTCCTTCAGATAAGTGGGATATAATTTCTTCACACGTACACAAAAAAAAAATAAAAAAATAAAAATAAAAAATAAAAAAATAAAAACGAATTTACACCAGGAGTTGCATCTTATAAGGCAAGGATTCAAATATCACGATGGACGGTGGGGTACCTAGCACAACAATTAACAAACCGAGATTCAACTTACCGGGCGCCATCTTGATGCCAGTCTTTCTCCCAGGTACTCTGTGGACAATAAAAAAGAAAGGTTAGGTAGGTATAGATTGATTAGTATGATCTATCTCTCTCTCTCTCTCTCTCTCTAGCTGATGATAAAGTGTTATGTCCCCATCTTGTTTAATCAGCAGTTATTACGAACATTTTGTAGCGAAACAAGTTATTACTTATGAAAAGTTGGGAATATTTAGACGTAGCGATATTGCAGTTTAATATTTAGACGTAGCGATATTGCAGTTTAATATTTAGACGTAGCGATATTGCAGTTTAATATTTTTTCCATTAAGTATCGATAAATCAGTTGCTTAAGGATTCAACTTACCATTAACCGAAAACAAACTAAAGTCATATAAACAGTGGCATAAGTACAAGCATATGAGCAGTACAGTCGCGCGAATAAGTGATGTCTCAGCACCAAGTATGTGTTGATCAATAATTGGTATCGGCAATATCTAAGCTTCATTTCTTCATATCGATTGAAATATACAAACATGTTCCTACACTTACCCACCCTATTCAACATCTGACAAACATTAATGCAGCACAGAGCAAGCCAAACGTAATGGCAGCTGGGCCATGACTTATTGGCGCGACCGTACAAGCTTGATAAAGGCGGTGTCACACGAGCGATTTTTCCGTAAATTTTTAGGAGCAATTGTAGTCTGACAGGCTTAAAATTGCAGTTACATCAGAAATCTGCCGCCTAACATAATCTACCTTCAGTTTAGTTCCCGATCCCAGTGTACAAAAAGACTCAAAATATCAAGAGAAAAAACTTGCTCATCGAAAATTGACGGAAAAAGCGCTCGTGTGACAGTGGCTTAATATTAGGTAGAAACATTATGGAGGAAAATAGTACAACGTAATTGACCAGTTGCGAGGTTCGTTCTATAAGGAAGTTGGAGCTGTAGACATCAATATTTAGCCTAATGACCTGCTAAAATACGGTTGTCGTACATCTATGATTGCATAAAACCCAATTCAACATACCCTTTATTCATCCCATTATGACGCATTTTGATAGTTCATTCTGGCAATCATTAGACGATTTTATACAGCTTAGGTCGGATCTGTGGGAATGAACAGGGGTAAGACTATCTCAAGTAACCCTCTGACTTCCACATGCCCTTCCTAATAACCCTCTGACTTCCACATGCCCTTCCTAATAACTCTCTGACTTCCACATGCCCCTCTCTGACTTCCACATGCCCTTCCTAATAACTCTCTGACTTCCACATACCCTTCCTAATAACCCTCTGACTTCCACATGCCCTTCCTAATGACTCTCTGACTTCCACATGCCCTTCCTAATAACCCTCTGACTTCCACATGCCCTTCCTAATGACTCTCTGACTTCCACATACCCTTCCTAATAACCCTCTGACTTCCACATGCCCTTCCTAATAACTCTCTGACTTCCACATGCCCTTCCTAATAACCCTCTGACTTCCACATGCCCTTCCTAATAACCCTCTGACTTCCACATGCCCTTCGTAATAACCCTCTGACTTCCACATGCCCTTCCTAATAACTCTGACTTCCACATGCCCTTCCTAATAACTCTCTGACTTCCACATGCCCTTCCTAATAACTCTCTGACTTCCACATGCCCTTCCTAATAACTCTCTGACTTCCACATGCCCTTCCTAATAACTCTCTGATTTCCACATGCCCTTCCTAATAACTCTCTGACTTCCACATGCCCTTCTTAATAACTCTCTGACTTCCACATGCCCTTCCTAATAACTCTCTGACTTCCACATGCCCTTCCTAATAACCCTCTGACTTCCACATGCCCTTCCTAATAACTCTCTGACTTCCACATGCCCTTCCTAATAACTCTCTGACTTCCACATGTCCTTCCTAATAACCCTCTGACTTCCACATGCCCTTCCTAATAACTCTCTGACTTCCACATGCCCTTCCTAATAACTCTCTGACTTCCACATGCCCTTCCTAATAACTCTCTGACTTCCACATACCCTTCCTAATAACCCTGACTACCACATGCCCTTCCTAATAACTCTCTGACTTCCACATGCCCTTCCTAATAACCCTCTGACTTCCACATGCCCTTCCTAAGCTTAGTAAAATCGTCTAATATCAACCAGAATAACAGAATGATCGCGTCACTGTATCTTCAAAAGGTTAAGAAACAAAATGGCGTTCCAGAATGAAGTTAGCGTTACCCTCTTCCCCCAAGCTCCCCCGTTGCCGCACAGTATTATTGGTGGTGGAGTGGATATAATCGAAGGGTTGGGTTTATTATGATCGATGTTTACGGTTCCAACTTCCATATAGCCTGAAACTCGGAAGGGATCAGTTAAGAAACAAAATGGCGTCCCGGAATGAAGTTCGCGTTACTCTCTTCACCCAAGTCCCCCCCTCCCCTGCCGCACAGTATTGGTGGTGGAGTGGCTATAATCGAAGGGTTGGGTGTATTATGATTGATGTCCCCGCCACACGCCGCCTCAACGCCTGCTTAACCCCTTCAGAACCGGTCACGGCTTTGGGTTTATATTTCAGCGGCATTTAGACGATTTTATGAAGCTTGGGAAGGATATATGGTAGCTAAAAGGCTTAAATGAGATAGTCGGTAGCCTTTTAATTGGTAGGTGTCCTTCCTAAGCTCAGTAAAATCGTCTAATAGTTGTCCGAACATAATGAAAAGTAAGTCATCGGTACTGAATGGGTTAACCCTATCTGGGCCGAGAAGACCGCCTCAATTTATGTTTTTATTTGTTTTGACTGACAGTCTCATTGACCCACCGAATACATGTGTGCAGTTTGGTGAAAATCCATCGAACAATCTAGGAGTTTCCGGACAGACAGGCGAACGACGGGGGGGGGGGAGAGAGAGAGAGAGAGAGAGAGAGAGAGAGAGAGAGAGAGAGAGAGAGAGAGAGAGAGAGAGAGAGAGAGAGAGAGAGAGAGAGAGAGAGAGAGAGAGAGAGAGAGAGAGAGAGAGAGAGAGAGAGAGAGAGGGGGCTGAACAAACATATCTCAGCCAGGTAAAATAGTCAACCTGTCTCGACACTAATGAAAACAGAAAACAAAAACTGTGTGACTGTGCATCAAGGGGAGATGGGTCGTTTTTCTGGTCCCCCATCTTCCTCATGTCCAGCCCCCATCAGTTTTCAGATTTATGACATTCGGCCATTTAGTTTGGCGATTCTAAGACTTTTCGCCCCATTTCTTTGTCAATTTAAATACATTCCGTGTCATTTAGGTTCGATTTTTTTCCTGGCGAGCGAAAGCGAGCCTGAGAGGGAAATTTTTCTATCGAAAAATGTACACATTGATCTTAAATTGATCTGTCTTGGGGGGTGTTTTTATAAGCTTGAGGGAGAGGTAGACCGATAGAGAGGTGGAAGGATGGAGTGAGGAAGTATATGAACGAAGACGGTGCTGGTTGGGGGGAGGGGCGTCGACTGACAGGGGACAGAGGTGCATGGGGGCGGTTCGTTCGTGGCCAGGCGGCGTCAGGCAATAGATAGATAGATAGATGGAGATCTAGGATGGAATCTAAAAAAAAAAAAAAAATTACAAAAAAAAAAAAAAACACATAAATGATCAAATAAATACGCCCACCCCTCCTTAAATAAATACGCCCACCCCTCCTTAAATTATTGTTCCCGGCCTTTAACCTAACATGATGGCTTCATTTGTAAGTTGACCAGTCAGATATTGATGGTTCGGAATTCCATTATCTCAAACTCGTGGCACCTCTATTAATTTTAACTATTTGCTTCACTGTCGCCAAAGGGGCAAAACAGATCCATTGTTTCTTTTTCTTCAGATCCATTCAATTTATTTTTCTTCAGATCCATTTTTTTTTTTTTTAAAGATTCCTCCCTAGACTGTTATCAATCTTAACTCTTTCAGTACCAGCGACGTTTGTTATATTTTATTCTAGCTGTATTTAGGCGAGTTTATGCAGCTTAGTGGGGTTAAATGGTATAGCTAAAAAGGATTAATTTGAGATAGTCTGTAGCCTCGTAATTGGTAGACGTCTTTTTAAAGCTGAGTAAAATCGTCTAACAGTTGCCAGCATAAAATGGAAATTACGTCACCGGTACAGTAGGGGTTAACAATAAAACATCCCCAAGATCCTCCTAAATGACACAAAAAGGTCTTAATATTGGCAAAGAAATGAAGCAAAAGGACTAAAAATAGTCAATGTCACTCTTTTGACTCTGGGGGAGACACTCGTTAAGGGGGGATGGGCCAGCTTTCTGGACCACTTTCTCCCTCATGTTTAGCCCCATTAGTTTTCAGATGTTAAGATGTTTGCCCCATTAGTTAGTCGATTATAAGACCTTTCGGCCCATTTCTTCGTCAATATTTAGACCTTTCGTGCTATTTAGGTGTCGATTTTTTCCCTGGCGAACGATAGTGAGCCTGTAGTGTTGGAAGAACCGGCCTTTGGCCGGGAAATGTTTCTACCGAAAAATGTAAAAAAAAAAAAAAAAAAAAAAATAGAAGGGGGATCTAACGGATGTTTTTTTTTTCTTAATTTGGTGGAGGTTTAGTGAGGAAACTAGAAAAATAATGAATACATGCAAAAATCGCCCACAATGTGAACCATCCCCCCTTAAAAGCAACTTGCCTTTTGTGTCCTTCATACGCATGGAAACAAAAAACTAATGAAGCGAACGTCTTAATTAAAATGTCAAACTCTGACCTAATGACTATATTTGGATCACCTTGGTCAGATATTGATGATGCAGACAGTGTAACTCTTTATCGCTGTCACACCAGATTTTTTCGTCCATTTTCGATGAGTAAATTTGTACTCTTAATATTTTGAGGCTCTCTTATACTGGGATCGGAAACTAGACTGACGGTACATTATGTTACGTGGCTCATTTCCGATAAAACTTGAATGTTGAAGATGCCAGGCTACATTTGACCACTTGCGAGTTGCAGGCTATAAGGAAGTTGGAACTGTGAACCTTGATAATAAAGAGAGATGCAATAATAATGTGGGTTTCTGATGGATAAAACGTATGATCAATTTGGTTTTATGTATTTATAAATGTATTATGACCGTATTATGACCGTATTTATAAATGTATTATGACCGTATTATGACCGTATTTATAAATGTATTATGACCGTATTTTAGCTGATCATTCTGCTAAATATTGATGGCCACGGCTCCAGCTTCCTTATAGACCAAAACTCGCAAGTGGTCAATTGCCCGTACATTTCATATACTAATATAATATGTTGCATGAATATGTTGAGTAAAACATACCGAAGCGAAAGTAGTTTAGTAAATATCTCCTATGCTCTTTCCAATTAACCAAACTATTTTAGTTAACCCCTTCTGTACCGGCGACGTCTTTTGATTTTATTCTAGCTATATTTAGACGATTTTGTGCAGTTTAAGAAAGATCTGTGGAAGCAAAATAGGTTAAGCGAGATAGTTCGAAGCCTGTTAATTGCTATAGACCCTTTAGAAGCTGCATACAATCGTGTAATAGTAACCAAATAAAAGGTAAAAAGGACGGCACCGGCACTGAAGGGGTTAATTAGGTTTCATCAGTCCGATATGTTGACGTGGTATCAGATTGTGTGTAAGTGGAAATGTTGACGTGGTATCAGATTGTGTGTAGGCGGAAATGTTGACGTGGTATCAGGTTGTGTGTAAGCGGAAATGTTGACGTGGAATCAGGTTGTGTGTAAGCGGAAATGTTGACGTGGTATCAGGTTGTGTGTAAGCGGAAATGTTGACGTGGTATCAGATTGTGTGTAAGCGGAAATGTTGACGTGGTATCAGATTGTATGTAAGCGGAAATGTTGACGTGGTATCAGATTGTGTGTAAGCGGAAATGTTGACGTGGTATCAGATTGTATGTAAGCGGAAATGTTGACGTGGTATCAGATTGTATGTAAGCGGAAATGTTGACGTGGTATCAGACTGTATGTAAGCGGAAATGTTGACGTGGTATCAGATTGTGTGTAAGCGGAAATGTTGACGTGGTATCAGATTGTGTGTAAGCGGAAATGTTGACGTGGTATCAGATTGTATGTAAGCGGAAATGTTGACGTGGTATCAGATTGTGTGTAAGCGGAAATGTTGACGTGGTATCAGATTGTGTGTAAGCGGAAATGTTGACGTGGTATCAGATTGTGTGTAAGCGGAAATGTTGACGTGGTATCAGATTGTGTGTAAGCGGAAATGTTGACGTGGTATCAGATTGTGTGTAAGCGGAAATGTTGACGTGGTATCAGATTGTATGTAAGCGGAAATGTTGACGTGGTATCAGATTGTGTGTAAGCGGAAATGTTGACGTGGTATCAGATTGTGTGTAAGCGGAAATGTTGACGTGGTATCAGATTGTATGTAAGCGGAAATGTTGACGTGGTATCAGATTGTGTGTAAGCGGATATGTTGACGTGGTATCAGATTGTGTGTAAGCGGAAATGTTGACGTGGTATCAGATTGTGTGTAAGCGGAAATGTTGACGTGGTATCAGATTGTGTGTAAGCGGAAACAAATGTATTATTCTTTTCTTTCAGGGGGGATGAGCGTATTTATTTGTTTATTGTTTTATCTTTTAATTATGATGTTTTAGTTTCCTCCCCAGATCTCCATCAAGCTGTAAACAAGACCTAGCCTCCCCCCCCCCCTCCCCCTTCAAGTTATTTTGTTATATTTCTCGGCAGAAAAATGTGGCTAGATTATTTCATTAAGGGGAGATTTCCACTTGAGGGACTTTTTTCTTGGCCCCTTTCTCCCTCATGTCTAGCCCCATTGCTTTTGATATTTTAAGACGTTTGCCCCATTAGTTTGGTGATTTTAAGAATGTCCCCCCGCCCATTATGTCAATTTTAAGACCTTTCGTGCCATTTAGGTGTCGATTTTATCCTGGCGAGCGATAGCGAGCCTGTAATTTAACAGTAACCGGCCTTTGGCCGGGAAATTTTTCGACCGAAAAATGTAAAAATTTATCTTGAAATGGGGTCAAGGGGGTGACATTTTAAGATTGCTGGAGGAGTAGGAAACAAACTAAAAACCTCCCGTTAATAGAGTTCATCACGCGTTTTTAGCGTTTTATATACTGTTACTAAAATCTGCATATTCATCCCAGTGTTCCAAAAACCTGATCATATTTTGCGTTTAGAGTTTAGAGTTAGTAATAAGAAAATGCCCGATTACTTATCCTCTTAACGTTCACAACTGGGTGAGTGTTGCTTCATAAATTGAAACTAAATATAAAACTGCCTTGGCTTCTAGGAGTGAAAGAGACGAAAACGTGTTGCATTAGCCAAAATAACCATACCTGTTTTCTTAAGGGGTTAGTGGCAGTTTTATGGTCTATTAATTAATTTATTCATCTTTTATTTTTTATATTTTGTTTAGTTTACTCGCTAGACCTCCCTCAAACTTAAAACAACCCCCCCTAGACCCCCCCCCCCCCCCTCAAGATAAATTTGTAAATATTTCGGTATGCAAATATCTCGGCCGATGGCCGGTTCCTCTTATAATTACAGGCTCGCTATCGCTTCCCAGGCAAAAAATTGACACCTAAATGGCACAATAGGTCTTAAAATTCACAACGAAATGGAGCTAAAGGTGTTAAAATCGCCAAACTCATGGGCCGAACATCTTACAATGTCAAAACTAATGAGGCTAAACACGAGCGAGAAGAGGGGCCAGAAAAACGACCCCTCTCCCCTTGAGCTCGGCCGTTCGTCTTGTTGTGATTGAGAACCAAGATAACAATACTCGACGTTGAATCTAATGAACGCAAAGGTTGACGAGTTTTGGGTTGGGTTTTTGTGTGTGTGTACGTGTGTGTGTGTACGTGTAAGTGTGTGTGTGTGTGTACGTTTGTGTGTGTGTGGTTGTACGTGTGTGTGTGTGTGTGTGTGTGTGTGTGTGTTTTGCTGGTACAGATTGCCACATAAATCTATATACACTCCCTGATTTTCTGTATGGCAAAAACAAAATAAACACAAAGTATATATATATATATATATATATATATATATATATATATATATATATATATATATATATATATATATATACCGGTATATATATATATAGACTGCCGTGGTGTAATTGATTAAAGCGTCGGCTATCGTTCTGATGGTCGATGGTTCGATCCCCACTGAGAGACTAGAAACATATATATATATATATATATATATATATATACCGGTATATATACATTTATATATATATACAAAAATACATAAACAGTTTACAAAAAGTGTACGCTTGACTTAATAATTTCAGGTTCATTATTAAACGATATTTTTGTTGTCTTCCAAGAACAATTTATTTCATAACAATAAATTGGCCATATACATTAATTTAACTACTGCATATGAAACTACACTCTTAACTCAATCATAATAATATTCCTTCTGCATATAATAAAATAATTAGGTGGATATGAATTAATATGGATAACTGTACATCAATGGATCCGGTGGTGGTGGTGATGCTATTAAGATAAACAATACCAAACGTTGATTCTAAAGAGGTAAGGGTTTTTATTCTGTAAATATTTTAAGTAAAGCAGTTAAAACATTATTTATTATTTGTGGATTGATCAGTCAGCGTGGTTACGAAATCGGGACAAATAATTTTTACAACAATTTTAATTACAATGAGCTAAATAAGAGGAAGAATTCTGTATCTTGTTTTAGCTAATACATTAAAACCAAATTCTTTATTATCCACAGGTTTATGTATCAGCTGTGGGTGGTTTAGAACTTGTAATGAACAATAACTTATGTAGGTTTATTTATCAGCTGTGGGTGGTTTAGAACTTGTAATGAACAATAACTTATGTTGACTATAATGCACTAATAATTTGATATTATACATTTATTATTTTATTATACATTTGAGTTATGCATAATCTTCTAGCTCACTCAGTTAAATCAACATTATTAATGCATCTCGGGTTTATCATCAGCTAGCGGTGCTTAACCCCTTCTGTACCGGCGAGGTCTTTTCTATTTTATTTCAGCTACATTTAGACGATTTTATGAAGCTTAGGAAGGACATAGGGTAGCTAAAAGGATTAATTGAGATAGTCTGTAGCCTTTTAATGGGTAGATGTCCTTCCTAAGCTGAACAAAATCGTTTGATAGTTGCCAGAATATAATTAAAAGTACATCACCGGTACAGAAGGGGTTAAGATTGTAAGAAACATAAGTATGATTATAATGCTAATAAGCTGCTTAATGAGCCGTCCAAAAATGGTTATACATGTTACTAAATTAAAACTAAGGGAGTCCACCTCGAGTTTTCTTTATCTTTCTGTCCCTCTCTCTTTGGCTTGTATCCATTCGGCCCCATTCAGCCTACTGTTTTAAGACGTTTACCCCCATCCAGGTGTCAATGTTTTCCTGGTGAGCGGTAGCGAGTCAGCATATATACTGCATATTTTTATTTTGAGAGCAAGCTAAATTTGTAAATTTTTCGATAGAAAAATGTCTCCGGCGAAGCCGGATTTCTCCATACAATGCTGGCTCGCGAAGATATCGATACCTGAATGGGGATAAACGTCTTAAAACAGTTGGCTGAATGGGGCCGAATGGATACCAGCCAGAGAAAGAGGGAAAAGGAGAGAAAGAGAAGAACAGCAGGTGACCCCCGTTAACAATATGAAATCACATTGGGTGGTGGTGAAGAACATGAGATAAGCGTTATCTGAAGTTGATTCAAACGAGCTAAAGAAGGGACCTTTTTTTTTTCTTTTCTTTTTTTCGCCAGTACATTTAAAGAACATTAATTTATCTTAGGACTATGAATCTGAAATTAAGTTAATGCATCGGTGTTAATTTTAATTAAGACAGTGAATAATACTACATCTTGCTTTAGCAAGTATACGCAAGCTTATAATATTCATTTATTAATCTACTAGTGGTGTTAAGAAGTTAAAGACAAACAGTAAGTAATGGTGATTCTAGTGAGGTAAAGCGCTCAAGGTTTATGTACTAGACAAACCAGAAGTATTAATTGCTTTATATCAGCCAGTGGTGATTACAAATATAAGATAAATAATAAGTAATGTTGATTCTGATGAAGTGCACAATGTTTGTTTATACCGTATCGTTTTTGTGTTGTTAGAATAAATACATTAGAAATATTAATTTGTTTACATGAGCCACGGGTAATTCAATAATCAACATGATCAATAATTAATGGTGATTCTAATTAGCTAAAGAAACATATACTCTTGTGTATATTGTGTTTTGTTAAGACGGTGAAATTAATAGTATAAATTTGTGTATATAAGTCAGACGTAATTTAAAACACTAAGATGAACAATAATTAATGTTTATTCTAATGAGGAAAAGCCTTCAAGGTTTACGTATATTGCATTTTCTTAGAATATATAAATTAGGAGTATTAAGGGAAGGCAGACCGTTTTTCTGGACCCCCTTCTCCCTAATGCTTAGCCCCACTAGTTTTGAGATTATAAGACGTTCGGCCCATTAGTTTGCCGATTTTAACACCTTTCGCCCCATTTCGTTGTCAATTTTAAGACCTTTCGTGCCATTTAGGTGTCGATTATTTCCTGACGAGCGATAGCGAGCCTGCAATTTTAAGAGGAATCGGCCTTCGGCCGGGTCATTTTTCTACCGAAAAATGTACAAATTTATCTTGAAGGGGGGTCTAGGGGGTGTTTTTTTAAGCTTGATGGAGGTCTAGGGAGGAAACTAAACAAATATATGAATAAATTAATTAATAGACCAAACAAACGGCCAGTCTCCCCTTAATGTGTGTATATCAGTCAGAGGTTATTAACAATATTTAATGAAGAGTGAGTAATGGTGAGTCTAATGAGGTAAAGAGGTGTATACTTATCTGTTTAGCGTTTACCGATAGCCGTAATAGGAGTTTAAGGAGTGGTGTGTCTGACGCGCTTATCCCGTATATCTAACATTGGGGGTTCATTTGTCTTTAGCGCGTCTTAGCGGTGTGAAAGAATTGTTTAAGGGGAGGTTTTGGAGTTTGCCAGACCCCCTTCGATAGCAAGCCTGATTTTTTATTTTTTTATTTTTTTTAAAGATATGAATAATCAAGCAGTCAATGTTTATGTTTTCTAACTTCTTGAAGGTAGAAAACTAGAAAGAAAGAAAAATGTAGGAGAGAGAGAGAGAGAGAGAGAGAGAGAGAGAGAGAGAGAGAGAGAGAGAGAGAGAGAGAGAGATTTCAAAACCAATGATGATATAAATTCTTCGCCGATTTGGCCTCCCCTCTCAGTCAATCCTAAGATACGTTCCTCATATTTCACTCACGCAGGGTTGCCAAGTTAGATCCGCTAGATAGTTAATAAATGCCAACAATCGCTAGAAGAATGGCACAATCTCTACAATACCGTTCCTAAATGGCTCAAATCTAAATAATATCGCTAGAATGAATGTAGCTAGATGTCAAATGTGCCTCTAGATCTATCGGGAAAGTAGCTAAATTGGCAACACTATATAATCTCAGTCTCCCAATCAATGGTGTAAGTCTCGTAGCGCTCGATTGGAATCTCTCTAATTGTTCTGTATCCTTTATGAGGAGTGGAAACCAAAATTGCCTAGAATACAAGTCAGAATGCCACAAATTATAAGACCAAATATCTTTATACTTATAACGTTAATATATCTTAGTGCAGCCCAGTTATTTCTGGCTTTGCTGTGCACTCCAACTAACTGCTCCGAATACTTTGGAATACTGGTAACTAGATTTCACCTCTCTCTCTCTCTCTCTCTCTCTCTCTCTCTCTCTCTCTCTCTCTCACATATACATCCATCTATCTATGTATCCATCTATCTATATATCTAGTGGGGGGGGGTAAATTCAGCTACCTTGTACATGTAGTTTATGGCACTCAGACTTGCAATCTTTGTAATTTTGGTTTCCACTCTTCAGAAAGGATACAGGACAATTAGAGAGATTCCAATCGAGGGATACGAAACTTATACAGGATGTATATAATGTGTGTGTGTGTGTGTGTGTGTGTGTGTGTGTGTGTGTGTGTGTGTGTGTGTGTGTGTGTGTAAGAAGGATTGTGATAATAAGCATCAGATAAATATACTATCAGAAAGAAGATCACAGAACAGGTCAGAATATACTACTAAACCCGAAACCCACACACACCCCTAGGTCACTCAGCCAACACTCTTAACCCTTTCAACAACATGACGTAAATGTCTTATTTTGGCTACTATTACGCGATTGTCTTTAGCTTACAATCAACCGCTAAGAGTCGAAGGGGTACATACTCTCTAAATAAACTATCTGACTAGCATGCCCTTCATAAACTATCTGACTAGCATGGCCCTTCATAAACTATCTGACTAGCATGGCCCTTCATAAACTATCTGACTAGCATGGCCCTTCATAAACTATCTGACTAGCATGGCCCTTCATAAACTATCTGACTAGCATGGCCCTTCATAAACTGAATAAAATCGTCTCATGTCAGACAGAATATATAGTAAAAATGGTGTCATTGTGTTGATGGGGTTGACTTAAGGGCAGTTTTCACATACGGGTTTTTTTCTGACCCTTTTCGATCTCCCTCAAGTTTAGCCTCAATAGTTCTTATATCTGAAGACGTTCGCCTCACTTGATGGAGGGCTAGGGAGGAAACTAAAAAAAAATAATAATAATAATACAAATAATATATTCATAAAAGTAAGCTGCCCTTAAGAACCCACGAGAACAGAACCCAACCCTACCCATCCCAAAGACCATCAATTCTCAATGTTTACGGCTACACTTTTTTCAGACCGTCCAGTGGCCCAGTGATGGTTGGGATGACAAGGCAACACTTGGAATGATGTACAGTCCCTTACAAGAAATCCTGAACCCATTATTAAAGCTTAACAAATAAATCCTCTATGTACAGTCAACTCGTTTAACCCCTTCTGTACCAGCCACGTCTTTTGTATTTTATTATAGCTAGATTTAGACGATTTTATGCAGTTTAAGAAGGATCTGAGGTAGTAAAATGGGTTAAGTGAGATAATTCGAAGCCTGTTAATAGCTAGAGGCCCCTTTGACATTGAATAAAATCGTCTAATAGTAGCCAGAGTAAAGTTAAAAGACGGCACCGGTACGGAAGGGGTTAATCCGCAGCAGTCTCCGAGATTATAGTTATGCAATAATTTTTTTTTTTTTAGGATTGTTGTAGGAAACAGTATTGCTTATATATTGTGTATTCATCCCTTTACCACTTTATATATTGCACATGTATTTTATACATTGACTGTTAAGCTTCTAATAATCCTAAAAAAATATTCTGAGACTGCGGATTAAACGCGTTGACTGTACTATCAACAACAAAAGTTCGTTTCCCCCAACCAGCCACTAAGTGAATCCGAAACACCAGGGGCCCGACAAACGAAGCATCTGAAAGAAGTGGTTTATAGTATTGTCTACTCGTGTGTGGTTGATAGTATTGTCTACTCGTGTGTGGTTGATAGTATTGTCTACTCGTTTGTGGTTGATAGTATTGTCTACTCGTTTGTGGTTGATAGTATTGTCTACTCGTTTGTGGTTGATAGTATTGTCTACTCGTGTGTGGTTGATAGTATTGTCTACTCGTGTGTGGTTGATAGTATTGTCTACTCGTTTGTGGTTGATAGTATTGTCTACTCGTTTGTGGTTGATAGTATTGTCTACTCGTTTGTGGTTGATAGTATTGTCTACTCGTGTGTGGTTGATAGTATTGTCTACTCGTTTAATCCGCAGTCTCAGAAATGTTGTTAGGCTTATTAGAAGCTTAAAAGTTGATGCTATTGGCGAGCAATAGCGAACCTGCAATTTAAGAGTTACCGGCCTACGGCCGGGGCAGTTTTCTACCGAAAAATGTACAAACTAATCTTGAAGGGGGGTCTTGGGGGTATTTATTTAAGCTTGATGGAGGTCTAGGGAGGAAACTAAAAAGATATTATATAAATCAATTAATACACAAATAACTACCCTTAAGTGTTCAGTTAATACACAAATAACTACCCTTAAGTGTTCAGTTAATACACAAATAACTACCCTTAAGTGTTCAGTTAATACACAAATAACTACCCTTAAGTGTTCAATTAATACACAAATAACTACCCTTAAGTGTTCAATTAATACACAAATAACTACCCTTAAGTGTTCAGTTAATACACAAATAACTACCCTTAAGTGTTCAGTTAATACACAAATAACTACCCTTAAGTGTTCAATTAATACACAAATAACTACCCTTAAGTGTTCAATTAATACACAAATAACTACCCTTAAGTGTTCAATTAATACACAAATATCTACCCTTAAGTGTTCAATTAATACACAAATAACTACCCTTAAGTGTTCAGTCTTTGCACTGTAGAAAACTACTTGCAAATTGAAGAATACGAAGGGTCGCCGAATATGACTGACTGTACCCGCCAAAATATGAAGGGTTCCCGAACTTTTACGACTGACTGTACAATCACACACAAACATTCGTGGACCTCATCTATTTCTCAATATGGAACTATATTATCTGGACACGAATTTATGAGAAACAAAAATCTATACATCAAGTACAAAACTATCACACCCAGTAGATTTTTAATTGATGTATAGCATGTTATGTTAATATTATATTTATTATTGTTTAGATGAAACTTGCTTTTCAATAACTATTACATAATATAATATTATTCATTGGAAACCAAGTTATATATAAACATTAATCAATATAATTATAACTGCAAGAAGAAAAACGTAGGGGTTCCCGAATATATATATAAGTGACTGTAAACGCTAAAATTGCTTGACGTTGGTGGAATAGTTTGGTAGTGGAGGAACGGGTTATGTGTTCTAAAACCGAGCACCTCCTCCACCACCACCACTACTACCACCACCACCACCACTACCACCACCACCACTACACTGCTCTTTTATAAGGGCCCGGGAGGGAAACAGGTGTCTGGATGTGTGTGTGTGTGTGTGTGTGTGTGTGTGTGTGTGTGTGTGTGTGTGTGTGTGTGTGTGTGTGTGTGTGTGTGCTTGCATGTGGCTAAATTTAATTATCTGGCTTGTATGTGTATATTTAAGTAAAAGAGAGAGAGAGAGAGAGAGAGAGAGAGAGAGAGAGAGAGAGAGAGAGAGAGAGAGAGAGAGAGAGAGAGAGAGAGAGAGAGAGAGAGAGAGGGGGGGGGGGGGGGACAGAGGAGAGCAAGCAAAAACACTGTCAATCTAACACAAATAAAAACCATGCTTCCAAGACTAACTGGATGGAATGCTTAGATCTCATTCACCGCAAAATATCTAGTCATTGTGTCACTAGGTTTATGAGAGTTATCCCCTAAAATACGACATTACTTTCTTACAGATGAATACAATCGTTTGGCGCTGGCTTGAAGTATATAAATAAATTAAATAGATATATAGAATTATTTTTTCTGTGGGGGCGCTCGGTTATGGCATTGGCTTTGCTCGGGGCCTTGGGGCTGTTCGGCCAGGCAGCTTGGGGAACAACAATAACAACAACAACATTATTTTTGTAATACGTTTCCATGGAGATACAAGAAATAAAGAGTCAACAAACTTTTTTTGAGTGACTGTACGTACAGTGACATAGAATAGTCGTATTACCTCTACACCAGTTAACATTTAATTAGGTGTAAGGAAGTGTTACTATTTTGAATTTTCTATAGCTTCACTAATGTTCACTATTCTAATGTAGGTCTTATTTTCTATTACTAACTTTATGGATACTAGGTATACTAATCAATACTAACTTTATTGTAGCTTTATCTTCCCATCTATACTAACTTTATTATATCTATACTAACCAACATTAACTTTATTATATCTACACTAACCAACATTAACTTTATTATATCTATACTAACCAACATTAACTTTATTATATCTATACTAACCAACATTAACTTTATTATATCTATACTAACCAACATTAACTTTATTATATCTATACTAACCAACATTAACTTTATTATATCTATACTAACCAATACTAACTTTATTATATCTATATTAACCAACATTAACTTTATTATATCTATACTAACCAATACTAACTTTATTATATCTATACTAACCAACATTAACTTTATTATATCTATACTAACCAACATTAACTTTATTATATCTACACTAACCAACATTAACTTTATTATATCTATACTAACCAATACTAACTATATTATATCTATACAAACCAACATTAACTTTATTATATCTATACTAACCAACATTAACTTTATTATATCTACACTAACCAATACTAACTATATTATATCTATACTAACCAATACTAACTTTATTATATCCATACTAACCAACATTAACTTTATTATATCTATACTAACCAATACTAACTATATTATATCTATACTAACCAATACTAACTATATTATATCTATACTAACCAACACTAACTTTATTATATCCATACTAACCAACACTAACTTTATTATATCCACACTAACCAACATTAACTTTATTATATCCACACTAACCAACATTAACTTTATTATATCCACACTAACCAACATTAACTTTATTATATCCACACTAACCAACATTAACTTTATTATATCCACACTAACCAACATTAACTTTATTATATCCACACTAACCAACATTAACTTTATTATATCCACACTAACCAACATTAACTTTATTATATCCACACTAACCAACATTAACTTTATTATATCCATACTAACCAACATTAACTTTATTATATCCACACTAACCAACATTAACTTTATTATATCTATACTAACCAATACTAACTTTATTATAACCTTAATTACATACAAAAACAAAGAATGGGAGATTGTTAACCCCTTCCGCACGATGCCGTAATTGTCATCATATTCTGGTTACCATTAGACGATGATCTTAAGGGGAGATATCGACTTGAGGTATTTTTTTCTGGACCCCTTTCTCCCTCGTGTTTAGCCCCATTGCTTTTGAGATTTTAAGACAGTCGCCCCATTAGTTTGGCGATTTTAAGAACTTTCGCCCCATTTCCGTCAATTTTAAGACCTTTCGTGCAATTTAGGTGTCGATTTTATCCTGGCGAGCGAGAGCGAGCCTGTAATTTAAGAGGAACCGGCTTTCAGCCGGGACATTTTTCTACCGAAAAATGTACAAATTTATCTTGAAAGGGGCTCAAGGGGGTGTAGTCTTAAGCTTGATGGATATCTAGGGACCAAACTAAAAACCTCCCCTTAAGTTAATAATCTACCTCTAGGACTCACTAAACCCTCTGAATAACACAGTTGTTTTCTAAAGCTGCATAATATCGTCAACTGATAGCCAGAATACAAGGTAGAAAGGCGCCACAGTG
This sequence comes from Paralithodes platypus, assembly GCA_032716605.1. Taxonomy (NCBI): domain Eukaryota; kingdom Metazoa; phylum Arthropoda; class Malacostraca; order Decapoda; family Lithodidae; genus Paralithodes; species Paralithodes platypus. The sequence continues at coordinate 8,514,119 of CM064485.1, forward strand.
CCAAAGGGGTTAAGGGGATACTACTGGCTTTTTATGGACCCCCTTCTCCCTCATGTTTAGCATATTAGTGTTGAGGTTTTAAGACGTTCGTTCTGTTAGTTTGGCGATTTTGAAACCTTTCGGCTAATTTTTTTGTCAATATCAAGACTCTTAAGGTGTCGATTTTTTTCTGACGAGCGATAACGAGTCTCTAATTTTAGAAGGAACCAGCCTTCGGCCGAGAATTTTTTCTACCGAAAAATTTACAAGTTTATCTTGAAAAGGGGTTTAGGGGGTGTTTTCTAAGCTTGATGGAGGTCTAGCGAGGAAACTCAAAAATAATAAATTAATAAATATGTAAACCAAAAAACCATGCACTAGCCCCTTAAGAGCAATAGAACAATGGCAAAACAAAAAACACAAACTGGCAGAACAGGTAATAGGAATATCTGTTTGAATAAGAACTATGAGATATTACCCAAATTCTACATTATAGCCCATTTATAATACCGATAAGCTAAACAAAATTACAGTTAGTTATAAATCCGGCTTTGAATGCTTCCCTAAACACAGAGAGAGAGAGAGAGAGAGAGAGAGAGAGAGAGAGAGAGAGAGAGAGAGAGAGAGAGAGAGAGAGAGAGAGAGAGAGAGAGAGAGAGTTTGATATTAGGTACACAAAAATACATCCTCGTGCTAAAAGGCTTAAGTAATATTACCAAGCATAGCCAATTTGCTAGCCACTTCATGAATAATTTATGTTCTAACTCACCGGAGAACCCAGACTAGGGTTCAAATCCTAACGGGGGAGGGCCATTAAAGAGACAGTGTTATTTTGGGGACTCTATTTATTAATTTCTCTTAAAATTACAGGCTCCATATCGCTCGCCAGGAAAAAATCGATACCTAAATAACACGAAAGGTCTTGATATTGATATGGAAATGGGATGAAAGGTTTTAAAATCAACAAACTAATGGGGCGAACGTCCTTAAATCTGAAAATTAAAAGGGCTAAACACGAGAAAATATGTTCAGGCAATTGTGGTCCGGCATCTTCTGAATTAAAGTTGTATACTATTTCAATTTATAAATAATCATACAAAGTCAGTCTAATTGTCGATTCCAATGCGAGAATACCAAGAAATAGTACGATACAAAAAAAACTTGTTCATTTAAAATTGCAAGGAAAAAGAGCTCGCGCCATATCACAACCTTCACCAATCTATTATATAAAAGAGATCATACAGATAGAAGAGGTGATCATACTTTTGCATTTGACTGTACGCTGCAATAAATTATCATACTTTAGCATCTGATTGTACGTAGCAACACATGATCATACTTTAGCATTTGACTGTACGTAGCAATACATGATCATACTTTAGCATTTGACTGTACGTAGCAACACATGATCATTCTTTAGCATCTGACTGTACGTAGCAACACATGATCATACTTTAGCATTTGACTGTACGTAGCAACACATGATCATACTTTAGCATTTGACTGTACGTAGCAATAAATGATCATACTTTAGCATTTGACTGTACGTAGCAACACATAATCATACTTTAGCATCTGACTGTACGTATCAATAAATCAATCTCTAAAGGAAACGAACAAATTATAGTGACAAGTAATTTAGCTTTCAGAGCCAAAGACATATTACTAATAACTTCAGACTGAACCAACCCAGGTAATATAAAATAATAGCCACTTTTATTGTAAGCCCGGCGATAGAGGCGCATGTTTCCTTCTGTAATTCGGGTTTTTGTAGATATATTGTAGCTCTCCAAATTGCTACCTCCATCAATTGCCTTTTAACAGCTAGCGAGAGAAGTGCGTATTACATGAACACTACCTGAAGCCGGTATCACACGAGAGCTTGTATAGTTAACAGTCGATGATCAACACTTTTCTGGCAGCATTTCTGGAATATTTTGCACTGGTATCGGAAACTAGACTGATAGTAGATGAATTTAGGTAACAGAAAAATATTAAATGTTAATCTCATAAGCTGCCAGACCAGTGTTGAGGATAAATGTTGAGTGAAAAAGCGTTCGTGTGATACCGGCTTGACTAAAATTGCTCGTAAAATTTGACGGAAATATCGCTCGTGTGACATGTGGGCTTTCTTCCTCACCTATTAATTATTTGCATATGAGCAAAACTTAGTTAGTAGTAGTAGTAGTAGTAGTAGTTAATCAATCAAACAATCAATCAACTTTATTGCGCAATACATACATTAAAGCCGCTGTCACACGAGCGCTTTTTCCGTCAATTTTCCATGAGCAAGTTTTTTCTCGTATAATTTCTGAACTTTTTTGCACTGGTATCGGTAACTAGACTGAAGGTAGATTATGTTAGGCGGCTGAATTCTGATAAAGTGTAATTTTTTAGGCTTCCAGACCATAATTGCCCGTAAAAATTACTCGAAAAAGGGCTCGTGTGACACCGCCTTTACAAAGGAAAAATATATATTACATATCTAATAAATAAGCTTCCCGATAAAGCAACCCAATAAAGCAACCCAACATTATATTTGCAAGTACCATAATTTATTAAAACATTTGATCAAGAAGCCAAAAAATGGCATAGACAAGTAAAACTCTTTTAAAAAGCTAAGTAGTAGTAGTAGTAGTAGTAGTAGTAGTAGTAGTAGTAGTACAACATTATTATATATACGTATTCTATCTAATTTTCGATGTCAATGTAAAATATCCAAGAAAAGTAGCTTGAAAGAAATTAGCCATTAAACATTTACGATAATATTCTCTCGTGTTTTTTATCAGAACTATCGATTGGCAGCCTCTCTGTGGGAAAATTAAATGACTTTGTTGTTCTGGTAAGGATGAAGAGAATTATATTAACCCTTTGAAGATTATGAAGCATTTTAACAGTACCGTTATATTTTGGCTATCATTAGACGGTTGTATACAGGTTAGGAAGGATCTGTGGGAATCAAAAGGTAATGACTATCTCAATTAACCCTCTGACTTTCATATACCCTTCCTAATCTGAACAAAATCGTCAAATAATAGCCAGAACATACTGTCAAAATGCGTCATAATCATCAATGATGCAAGACACCTTTTTTTACAATTTACAAAAGTTTAATTCAGGTTACTAGACACTAATTGAAGAACAAATATTGTCTGATAAAAATACATACACACACCCATGTAAGGGAGGACTTACTCTGTGTGTGTGTGTGTGTGTGTGTGTGTGTGTGTGTGTGTGTGTGTGTGTGATTGTACCCTCCTCACCGTGGAATTGACCAACTTTAATTAGAGTACGTCTGGTTGTTTATGGGTGGGGGTCTGTGTGTGTGTGGGTGTGAGTGTGTGTGTGTACATGTGGTGTGTATGTGTGTGTGTGTGTGTATGTGTGTGTGTGTGTGTGTGTGTGTGTGTAAGATAGAGAGAGAGACTGAGAGAGGAGAGAGAATGAAAGATATATATATATATGTTTTTATATACAGGTATATGTTTTTATATATATGTTTTTTTCGCGATTTCTAACTTTTTATGTTTTTCTTAATTAGTATTAAACATATATTTGCTTTAAATGTCAACATAATTTATTAATACATTTATTTCTTATTGCTTTAGGTCTGATGATGACATATGTTAATGTCGAAACGTAGCAGAGTCCCTCCTCACTCACCATCTTAAGCCCACCTTGGGCACCCACGAATTCTCCTCCAACCTATTATATATATATATATATATATATATATATATATATATATATATATATATATATATATATATATATATATATATATATATATAGAGAGAGAGAGAGAGAGAGAGGAGAGAGAGAGAGAGAGAGAGAGAGAGAGAGAGAGAGAGAGAGAGAAATACTATCATTGTGTGCTGCTATTTTTTTACGATATGCGCTAATGTATATACTTACGATCTGCAAATATATAGGAGTACAAATGTGAAGGAACAGTCGTGAACAAGAGTACTGGAACGACCCTTTATGCTAAGAACGAGACAGTGAGCCTTAACTAATTGAAACTCAGTAATACAATATTGGAAGGTAACTATTTTGTTCTTAACCCATTCAGTACCGGTGATATCCATTTCATTATATTATGGCAGCTATTAGACGATTCCATTCAGCTCAGGAAGGACGTCTACCTATTAAAAGACTACAGACTATCTCAATTAATCCTTTTTAGCTGCCAAATATCCTTCCTAAGTTTCATAAAATCGGGTAAGTGTAGCTGAAATAAAATAAAATAAATACGCACCATAAATGCTGCGACACCAACCAAATACCGTCAACTCCATCATGAGAGGTTTATGGTAAGCTGGATAAAATCGTCTGACGGTAGCTAGAATTAAATAAAGAAATAATTGCGAGTTTGAATAGAAAGTTTAGCAATACCTTTGGAGACGAAGGGGCGAACATTATCTGGTTGGTTGCGCAGTATTTATGCTCGTGACTGTACATTGCCTGCAGTGAAAGGTGGTAAACATAATAATAGAGAATTCTGACACAATAATGACATATTTTGAAAAAGTCCCTCAACTCACCTGCCCGACTTAGTGTTTTCCTTCGACCCATGTCCTCTTTCTTATGACCAGATTATCATGTAGTACCGTAGTGCACCACCTGTTTGTGCAGGCGATTGTACAAACTTTCGGTCGTGTGTGTGAGTGTTTTTATGCGAGTTTGTGTGAGTGTGCGTGTGCCTGTATGTATGCTGTGCTTGCATGTATGTATGTATGAATGTGTATGTGTTCGTATGCGAGTGTGTGTGTGTGGATGTGTGTATGCTATATGTGTATGTATGCGTAAGTGTGTACGTGTTCGTATGCGTGAGTGTGTATGTGTTCGTATGCAAATGTGTATGAATGTGCGTCTGCCTGTGTGTATACTGCACGTGCATGTAGGTATTTAGGTGTGTGTGTGTGTGTGTGTAGATGTGTGTGTGTGTATGCTTGTAAGATTGAGGAGACTGATAGTAATAACCGGTTAACAGGTAAAGTAGGTAGTGAGATGGATGTGTGGCTGTGAGCTTTTGTGTGTGTGGTGTGTGTGTGTGTATCATAGAGGTGTGTATATATACTGTATGTATATTATATATGACGGCGTTTGTGTTTGTTTTGTGTGTGTGCATATGTGTGTGACGGCGTGTTTGTGTATGACTATGTTTGTGTGTGTGTGTGTGTGTGTGTTTGCTTATGTTTGTGGGTGCGAATAAGTGTGAATGTCAGAGTGTGTGTGTGTGTGTTTGTGTGTGTGTGTGTGTGTGTGTGTGTGTGTGTGTGTGTGTGTGTGTGTGTGTGTGTGTGTGTGTGTGTGTGTGTGTGTGTGTGTGTGTGTGTGTGTGTGTGCTTGAGTGTGACTAGGCTATGTGTGTGTGCGTGTATGTATCTTGTATCCCTCCCCCCCCCCCACCAACCCACCCACACACACCCTACCTGGTAAACCTGTTGTCATTCACCTGTATTGTGGTTCCGGTTGGGGGGGGGGGGGGGGGTCCAAGCAGAGAGGCTGAGGAGAGAAGGAGGGAGAGAGAGAGGGTAACGGAGATGGATAGACAGATAAATAAGCGAGAGAGAGAGAGAGAGAGAGAGAGAGAGAGAGAGAGAGAGAGAGAGAGAGAGCTTGATGGAGGTTTTGGGAGGAGGCTAAAGAAAATATTAAATACATAAATACATAAATAAATACAAACCTCCCACGTTATCCTTCCTTCTCTTTCTCCAGCTTTCCCTCATCTTCCTTTTCCACCTGCTCCTCCTCCTCCTTCAGTTCTTCTCCTCTTTACCTTCCTCTTCCACTTCCTCCTCCTCCTCTTCTTCCACCTCCTATTCCTCCTCCTCCTCCTCCTTCTACTCCTCGTCTTCTTCTTCCTACTTCTGATCCTCCCCCTCCTCTTCCACCTCCTCTTCCACCTCCTATTCCTCCTCCTTCTACTCCTCTTCTTCTTCCTACTTCTGATCCTCGTTCTTTTTCCCGTTTCCCCTCCACCTACTCTTCCAATTCTCTATTTACCAATCTTTCTCTTCTTCTGACTCTCCCTTCTTTATCACCTCCTGCTGCTCTCTCTCTCTCTCTCTCTCTTTCTCTCTCTCTCTCTCTCTCTCTCTCTCCTAACTAATACCCCAATAATAAAATATGACGAATAAGGCAGACACGCAAGCCCCCCCCCCCCCCCTTACCGGTAGAGATCAGCGAGGAAGCGTTATAATCTCTATTATCGGGTTAGACGGTTTAAACAGTACGGTATATTATATAGTATATTCACAAATCCCCCGACCGTGTTCTTCCCGTAATGGCCGCTAGAAATCTGCAAATCTACGGGGAGGTGTTATAATCTCGCGGTTAATTATCAGGGTAGAAGCTCAGACGGTTAGAGTTTCGCAAGCCCCAACCCGTACTAGAGCAGTCCTTACTGGTAGATTATCGACGGGGAAGATTTATAATCTTGCAGACCATTATTGAGGTAGACGGTATACTCTCCTTAGCTCCCCTTCCCGTGTTCTATCAGTTCTTACTGTAGGTAGCGCCAACGAACTTGACAATAATATTGATCCCTGACCTGATAAGTGATGTCGTGGCACCAAGTATATTTCGATCAATAATTGGTATCAGCACTATCTAAGGTTTCATTAAACGTTTCGAGTGAGATATGCAAACCTGTTCCTATCTTTACACACCCTATTCAACATCTGACAATCATTAATACAGCACACAGCGAGCAAAACGTAATGACAGCGACGATATGACTCATTTGGCCAACTGTACAAAGGTGTAGGATCTTGGTATAACCTCAACAACACTGTTTTCATAACACAAGCCAACAACGTCAAAACTACCAACAACAACACGTGTTACAACAACAACATCACTAAGGTGTAGGATCTTGGTATAACCTCAACAACACTGTTTTCATAACACAAGCCAACAACGTTAAAACTACCAACAACAACACGTGTTACAACAACAACATCACTAAGGTGTAGGATCTTGGTATAACCTCAACAACACTGTTTTCATAACACAAGCCAACAACGTCAAAACTACCAACAACAACACGTGTTACAACAACAACATCACTAAGGTGTAGGATCTTGGTATAACCTCAACAACACTGTTTTCATAACACAAGCCAACAACGTCAAAACTACCAACAACAACACGTGTTACAACAACAACATCACTAGCCAACAACGACACTTTTTAACAACATCCTCACTACCCAAAAACAACATCAACAACAACAAGAGCCCTTTTCATAACAACAACAACAACTCTTTCTGTAATAACAGCAACAACAACACCAACATCACTAGCCAACAACAACAAAAACAACAATCAATAACAACAACAACACAACAGCAATCAATACCAAAGCTATCGTAACGACCCCAGACCAATTAGACCAGCGGTGCTTATCTCATCACCGCTACTTTAATAGGTCTCGTTGTGTGCAGGCAGGTAGGCAGGCAGGCAGGTAGACAGGCGATCTATAGCAGGTAAACACGAGCCGCTGCTGTCAACAAGGGATCGAGCTTATTGAGGGGGGATGGGTCCTTTTTCTGGCCCCCTTTCTCCCAAATGCTTAGTCCCATTAGTTTTGAGTTTTTAAGACGTTCGGCTCAATAGTTTGGCGATTTTAACACCTTTCGGCCCATTTCGTTGTCAATTTTAGGACCTTTCGTGTCATTTAGATGTCGATTTTTTCCTGGCGAGCAACAGCGAGCCTGAAATTTAAGAGGAACCGGTCTTTGGCCGCGATATTTTTCTATCGAAAAAATGTACAAATTTATCTTGAAGGGGGTTTAAGGGGTGTTTTTTGAGGCTTGATGGAGGTCTAGGGAGGAAACTATATAAATACCAAAGAAATATACGCAAATAAGCAAATAAATGCGCTCATCCCCCTTCAACCCATTTGTGGCACACTGATATCTATCCAGCGTTAATTAATTAACACTATCTGGCACGACGTCTCGGGGGGTTACTTGAATATTGTGTAGCATTATCATTGTTGAGGATTTGGCTTGTTTTTGCCATATTCGTGCAATGTATTTTAGTTTGTCACCTAGGCTAAAACAAATGCCTTCCTAGACATCGCTTCAAACTAATAAAAACGCCAGAACAAAATCGAAACCTGAATGGGATGAAGCGTCTTATTATATGGAGTATCTAATGGGGTGGAACGTCTTCAAATCTTGCAACTACTGGAGCAAAACAGGGGAGGTCCAAAAATGACAACAACAACAACAAGAATCACCTAAGCTACCATAACGACCCGGGACCAATTAGAACACCAGTCGTTATCTTATCACCACCACTATAATGGGCCTCGTTCTGTGCAGGCAGGCAGGCAGGCTATAGGTCTCGGCTATAACGGGTACGCTTGCGCTAATAAGTCTTGTCTCGGCTGTCATTGCGTTTGGCTCGCTCTGTGCTGTATTAATGTCTGTCAGATGTTGAATAGGGTGGGTAAAAGTGGGATCATGTTTGTATATCTCACCCGAAATTAATCAATCAAGCTTAAATATTGCTGATACCAATTATTGATCAACATATACTTGGTGCCGAGGCATAACTTATTAGGCTTACTTGTACACGCGCAAGGGACTGGAGTTCTCGAAAAGGGGCTCCAGTCCTGATGGTATTCTTGGCTTACAGTGTGCTGGCTTTATAATCCAGAAGGGGTGAAAGCCTCTGAAGTCCTATTTTAACTTAACTAACTAAGGCTACACACGAGCCGCGTCTTGTTAACCCCTTCTGGACTGGCGATGATTTGTTTTTATTTCAGATACATTTAGACGATTTGTGAAGCTTAGGAAAGATATATGATAGCTAAAAGGATGAATTGAGATAGTCTGTATCCTTCTCATTGATAGACGTCCTTCCTAAGCGTAATAAAATCGTCAAATAGCTACCATAATATAATTAAAATATCGTCACCGGTACTGAAAGCGTTAACACTATCTGGCCCGACGTTTTGGGGGGTTATTGGAATATGTTGCTGTATTCCCCGCTTCTGTCATTAACTCTTAAGGGGAGATGGGCGTAATTAGTTGCTCATTGTTTGATCTTATTATTGTGTGTTAGTTTCCTCCCTAGATTGTCATCAAGCTGTAAAAAACAACCCTAGACCCTCCCCCTTCAAGATAAATGTTTACATTTTTCGGTAGAAAAATTTCCTGGCTGAAGGCCGGTTACCCTTAAAATTACAGGTTCGCTATCGCTCGCCAGGAAATTTGTCGACACCTAAATGGCACGAAAGATCTTAATATTGACAAAGAAATGGGGCGTAAAGTAAAAAAATCGCCAAACTAATGGGCCGAACGTCATAAAATCGGAAAACGAATGGGGCTAAACATGAGGAAGAAGGGGGTCCAGAAAAATAAAACCATTCCCCCTTAACACTATCTTCTCCGGCGGCTTGGGGGTTATGTGAATACTGTGCTGTATTGCTATGTTTGAGGATATTCTTGTTTTTTTGTTGCCATCTTCGAGCGATGTATTTTAGTTTGTTCCCTAGGCTAACAAAAAAACAATTCCTAGACTTCATTAATACAAAAAAAAAAAAAAAAAAAAAACACACACACACATACAGACGATACTAACATTCCAAGGCTATTTTGCACTGGTATTGACAACTACATTGAAGATAAATTATTACACTGGTATAATTCCCCGCATAAGTTCTGTTCCTCGTCGTGATCTTATATGCATGGAATTAAATAGGACGAATGCATTGCGAGTGAGGTTTCTCGTAATTACCAGTTAACTTATCAGATGAGTTAACCACTGCATAAGAAACTACACTTGTAATTCAATCCTGCGCATTATATTTTCCATGTATAAGATCACAGAGAGGTACAGAACTTATGTGGCCAACTCTACATTACATTCCATAAATTAAGGGGACTGTGGCTGTTTCTTTGGTCTATTAATTTATATATGCATATATATTTTTTTTAGTGTCCTCCCTAGACCTCCATCAAACTTAGAAAAACACCCCCTAGACAAGATAGATTTGTATATTTTTCGGTAGAAACATTTCTCGGCCAAAGGCCGATTCCTCCTAAAATTACAGGCTCGCTATTGCTCGCCAGGAAAAACTCGACACCTAAATGGCACGAAAAGTGTCCTAATATTGACAAAGAAATGGGACGAAAGGTTATAAAATCCCCAAACTAATGAAACCAACGTCTTATAAAATCTCAAAACTAGTGGGGCTAAACATTAGGGAGAAGGGGGTCGAGAAAAACGGTCTGTCTCCCCTTAAACGAAGTCCTGCTGGAAACTATCGCATGTCTACAAATCCCATGAGACCAAACATAATACTTATTTGGATACTGAAGGGAAATTCAATTTAAGTCTTACTCCATTTTTATCACCCATTCTTCAAGCAAAGTATCGGTGATATAATAAAACGCAAAAAATGTTAAAACAAACATAATACAAGGACTGTTTATATTCAACAGGTTTGGATAATGAAAGGTGTGTATAATATCGAGTTTTGGTGTGCATATTATCGAGTTTTGCATATTACAACTTTGCATAATATGAGGCTTGCATAATACGGGTTTGCATGTTTAAAGGCTTGTATATCAGTATGGAACTTGTGTATCGGGCAAAATAATCTACATTACGCTTCGAGTGCAACAAATCATTCGCGAGTTGCATCAAGTCATTTAAAGTTTGGCAAATAAAATATATATAAATATACCCAAGCTGCATTAAATCACTTAAGGTTAGCAAACAAATAAATAAATAAATAAATTAAAAAAAAAAAAAAAAAACAGAAAAATAATAAACAAAATATACCCGAACCGCATAAAGTCATCTAAAGTTAGCCAAATAATAAATAAATATACCCGCGATGCATCAAACCGTCTATAGTTAGCCAAATAAACAAAATATATAAATATATATACTCTAGCTGCATCAAATCATTTACTATAGCTAGCCAAATAAACTATACATAAATATACCCAAGCGGCATAAAATCATCTAAAGTTAACACAAACAAAAATAATAAATAAATATATATTTCACGAACCTGTCAGCTGTAGAGTAGATAAAGCAAGGTGTTACGTATTAAGTTCTTTAGACCACCCTGGAAAATCGTCCGAACTCTGCAAAGAAAGAAAACCCACATTAAGCCATGGAACATACTAAACTATAGTCAATAATAATGTTACGTGTTTTAAGACGAAGACTTTGGAAATTATATAAAAATATATAGTTGTTTAAATATTATAGTGTCCATAGCAAAAATACTACATTTTCAATTCAAGGTAAAAAGTGTAATAATAGCAATGAAACTGCTAAGCTAAATTATTATTATTATTATTATTATTATTATTATTATTATTATTATTATTATTATTATTAGTCAATCATTCAATCAGTCAATAAATCAATCAGTAGTAGTAGTAGTACTAGTAGTAGTAGTAGTAGTAGTAGTAGTAGTAGTAGTATACTTATGAAAAACAAAATATTATTATAGAAAGAAATATGAAGAATTTATACCAAGAAACCCAATTCCGCTTCCTCTTCCCGTCGGCCCGTCACAAAAACCCTCCTCCGCTCTCTAACCAAAGCGAGAGCCAGTTTTTCCGTCATTGTTTAGGAGCAATTGTAGTCTGGCATGCTTAAAATTTCAGTTATATCATAAATCAACCACCTAGCATAATCTACCTTCAGTCTAGTTATCGATCCCAGTGTGAAAAAGACCCAAAATATCACGAGACAAAACTTGCTCATCGAAAATTGATGGAAAAAGCGCTCGTGTGACACTGGTTTAACCAAAGAGAGCAAGCGAGCCAGTTTTTACCCTGTTATTCTCTTGTAGGCGATAAAGTGTCCGACAGTGATTGTATCTTTTACACGAAACTTGAAATTCTCTTCACTTTTTTCCTGGTGGGGGCTTGGGTGAATGATTCCCTGTGGGGCTGTATATGTATAGGCTTGGTGTATAATCGGTGTATTCGTGTATAATCGTTGTATTCGTGTATAATCGTTGTATTCGTGTATAATCGTTGTATTCATATTTTATCGATAGATGTATGTGAATATAAACACCATCTGAGGAGGAGCACTTTATTGACAACGTTTCGCAGATATGGTGTACAGTATATATTAATTTTGTCAGCTTTTCAAAATTAGTTTAAGATGAATGTGTTTATTAGACTGCATGCAATTAGGAGGTCAAGATACAAAATACAGAACCAATGAAAGAACAAATATTCAGATAGTACACTCAATATTCAGATAGTACACTCAATATTCAGATAGTACACTCAATATTCAGATAGTACACTCAATATTCAGATAGTATACTCAATATTCAGATAGTACACTCAATATTCAGATAGTACACTCAATATTCAGATAGGACACTCAATATTCAGATAGTACACTCAATATTCAGATAGTACACTCAATATTCAGATAGTACACTCAATATTCAGATAGTACACTCAATATTCAGATAGTACACTCAATATTCAGATAGTACACTCAATATTCAGATAGTACACTCAATATTCAGATAGTACACTCAATATTCAGATAGTACACTCAATATTCAGATAGGACACTCAATATTCAGATAGGACACTCAATTTTAGCTACTTTTTGACTCGGATTCTATGACTCCGATACATACGCCTCTAAAGTGCTCGTGTGACACTGGTTTAAGGGGAGGATTTTGTTTTCTTATGGACCCCTTTTTCCCTCATGTTTAGACCCATTAGCTTTGATAGTTTAAGACCTTCGTCCAAGTAGTTTGACGATTTTAAGACCTTTCGCTTCAATTTAAAGCCATTATTCAAACCTTTCGTGCTACGGGCCCGCTATCGATCTCCCAGAAAAAATCGACACCTGAATGGGGTGAAGCGTCTTATCATCGACAAACTAATAGGGGTGAAACGTCTTAAAATCTCTACTCAAATGGAGCGAAACAGCGGAGACCCAAAACGATCGCCCTCGGACCAATTAGGTTAAAATAATCTGAAATTAGCTAGTGTACATGATGATATGATTCGCCCCAATTCTGTAATTATTATTTTTTTTTTTTTTTACCTTTCGTGCCATTTAGGTGTCGATTTTTTCCTGGCGAGCGAAAGCGAGCCTGAAATTTGTCAGGGAATTTTTTTCTACCGAAAAATTTACAAATTTATCTTGAAAGGGGGTCAAAGGGGTGTAATTTTAAGCTTGGTCTAGGGAAGATACTAAATACATGATAAAAAGAGATATATACCTGTATATACCGTGTATATATATATATATATATATATATATATATATATATACAATATATATATATATATATATATATATATATATATATATATATATATATATATACAGTATATATATATTTATATATATATATATATATATATATATATACATATATATATATACTGTATATACTGTATATGAGGAAATAAATACGCCCATTCCCCCTTAACAGTGATTACTAAGCATATACTTATTATTATGCCTCTAAGTTTTATGGAACTTTGTAAAATGCAGTTCATGGTTCCGCCTTGAAGGAAAAACTGGTTGCCATCATTTTTTTCCGGTAACATAATAAATCAGTTAAACACGTTCCTCCATCACCCAAAAGTGGTCGTTGAGGGCTACTATATCAGTATTAGTCGGCACATTTTGATATCAGAAGAAAACAAGATTACATACAATATATATATAGAGAGAGAGAGAGAGAGATTAGTATATATATTCGAAGTATCCGAATATCAATACCCAAAACATTGTATAACATCCGAGATAAAGTGAGGCTTGCTAGTTATCCAATAAAACGAGTTAAGCATATCATAATTAATTAATATACACAATCCCTCTTCATAGCAAACCACTCTTAAGGGGGATGGTTCCAGATTTGGTCGATTTTTTTCATAGATATATTATTATTATTTTTTTAATTTCTCCCTAAACCTCCATCAAACTTTAAAAAAAAACACACCCCCTAGACCCCCTTTTATGATAAATGTGTACATTTTTCGATAGAAAAACGTCCCGGCCTAAGGCCGATTTCTCCTAAAATACAAACTCGCTATCGCTCGCTAGGAAAAAATAGACACCTAAATGGCACTAAAGGTCTTAATATTGACAAAGAAATGGGGTGAAAGGTCTGAAAATCGCCAAACTAATGGAACGAGTTTCTTAAAATCTCAAAACTAATGGGGCTAAATACGAGGGAGAAAGGGGTCCAGAAAAAGCACCCATTCCCCCATAAATGTGAATAACTTTCCCCCATGACACCGACAACAGGTTATCATTATGAGAAACCCTGAATGTCAACTATAGTTCCGTCTCTCGGTTTGTTTATTTCCAGCTGGTGGTAAATTGTCATGTCCCCATCTTAATTACTTAGCTATTAACCCTTTCAAACTCCAATACGCGTTTCTGTTCTGTTTTCTGGCTACTATTAGACGATTTTATTCAGATTAGTAACGGTATACGGAAGTCAGAGGGTTGGTTGAGATAGTATTTACCCTTTTAATACCTACAGATCCTTCCTAAGCTGCATGAAGTTGTCTAATGATAGACAAAATAAACTGCTAAAACGCGTCAGAGCTTCAAAGGGTTAAGATTACGTAGCGAAATATGCGGTTAATTATGAAATCTTTACACTAAAATTACTTAGAGACATTGTAGTTTCATAGTTTTCCATTGAGCATCGATAAATTAGCGGATACAAGATTAAATGTACCGCCATCTGCAAACAAACCGACTATAGTGAGGTCAGGCCGTGTGAGTGGTCTGTCCTACAAGGTACTATCATGGTCCAGCATCATGATAGTGGTCTGTCCTACAAGGTACTATCATGGTCCAGCATCATGATAGTGGTCTGTCCTACAAGGTACTATCATGGTCTAGCATCATGATAGTGGTCTGTCCTACAAGGTACTATCATGGTCTAGCATCATGATAGTGGTCTGTAGAACAAGCTACTATCATGGTCTAGCATCGTGATAGTGGTCTGTAGAACAAGCTACTATCATGGTCTAGCATCATGATAGTGGTCTGTAGAACAAGCTACTATCATGGTCTAGCATCGTGATACAGCCATTGATAACACACGTACACCAACCAGGCCGCTCCTAAATACCGCCCTGCATTCCTACCATATGTACACTATAGTATATATATATATATATATATATATATATATATATATATATATATATATATATATATATATATATATATATATATAGAGAGAGAGAGAGAGAGAGAGAGAGAGAATATATCACAAATACACGTGAGCCACTAAATGTTTCTAATCTCTCAGTGGGGATCGAACCGTCGACCATCAGGACGATAGCCGACGCTTTAATCAATTACACCACGGCAGTCTTGTGGTGCTGCCGTGGTGTAATTGACTGCCGTGGTGTAATTGATTAAAGCGTCGGCTATCGTCCTGATGGTCGACGGTTCGATCCCCACTGAGAGATTAGAAACATATATATATATATATATATATATATATATATATAGAGAGAGAGAGACAGAGAGATACATAAATAGATACATACAATAGACACTATACGTGCATATGTATGTGTGTGCATATTTGTGTGAGGGCACGAGTGTACATACATACATGTATGTATGTACACTTGTACAGGTAACTATGTATTCTTGAGTGCAAACAATATCATATTCCATTTCAAATATTCCCTTGCTCCCCCTCCCCCTGTAATTAGCTTGATAGTATTTCCGATACATACTTTGCAAAAACAGTTTTCTAATGTTATTATTTTGTTCTATTATTCCAGTTTCAGTTTCGTATTTTCCATCGCGTTACTTCTATTTCCTCATTTAATATTTTTGTTTTCATTAGAATTTTGTAAATGCAAGAGTATATAATATGGTACGGGAGAACCATAGGCTTTCATTAATTTATTCAAGTGCATTGGGGTTTGTAATTGAGGATTAATGTTAAGAACGGGGTGTTCCTTAACTTATAGAATCGTATCTCTCTCTCTCTCTCTCTCTCTCTCTCTCTCTCTCTCTCTCTCTCTCTCTCTCTCTCTCTCTCTCTCTCTCTCTCTCTCTCTCTCTCTCTCTCTCTCTCTCACCAAACCAACTCTATAATACCTCCGCACCACCAGAATTTCGGAAAAGTGAAAGCCCGTTCGTACCAGCCCACCAGAGAAAACCCACCCTCCTCCTCCGCACAATATTAGAATCACTGAAGCGAGACCATACACATAATGGCTTTCAGGGGGTACGACTCGCTTTTTCTGGACCCCCTTCTCCCTCATGTTTAGCATATTAGTTTGGACATTTTAAGACGTTCGTTCCGTTAGTTTGGCGATTTTGAGACCTTTTGCCTCATTTTGTTGTCAATATTAAGACCTTTCGTGCCCTTTAGGTGTAAAAAAAATCCTGGCGAGCGATAGCGAGCCTCTAATTTAAGAAGGAACCGGCCTTGGGCCGGTAATTTTTTTTATCGAAAATGTACAAATTTATCTTGAAAGGGGGTCTAGGGGGTGTTTCTCTATGCTTGATGGAGGTCTATGCTTGATGGAGGTCTATGCTTGATGGAGGTCTATGCTTGATGGAGGTCTATGCTTGATGGAGGTCTATGCTTGATGGAGGTCTATGCTTGATGGAGGTCTAGCGAGGAAACTTAAATAAAACATTAATAAATAAATTTATGGACCAAAAACCAAGCACTACCCCCTTAAGGGATCACGTGGGAATTCCGTGCATCATGTAGGAAAATTGTCATGGGGGAGGGGGGGGGGGGGAGAGAGAGTGTGCAAGGGGGGGGGGGGGGGGAGTTGCAAGGGTTCATATTGTCGTGGAGGAGGAGGGGGGGGCGGGTAATTGCAAGGGTTCAAATGTTAGTAAGACACGCATGGTATTGGGGAGGAACACACACAAATAAAGGAGAGTTTATTAAGGTGCTCTGTTATATTATGAAAGTAGGTATACACGCATAGCTATATACCGGTACGCATGCATACATACATACACGCATAGCTATACAGTTATACCCATGCATCCATACGTGCATACTTCACGCACACATGCATAACCATGTATTATATATATATATATACTGTATACAGTTTATTATGTATATATCTATCTATCTATCTATCTATCTATATATATATAGATTCACAAACGTATGCATACAGAAAGAGACAAGAGAGAGACAAGAGAGAATGCCTATCATTTGTAATTATACTTCTTTCAGTAAAAGTAGGTGACTAATTGACTATATACCAACATAATACTGAGCTGTATCACGGGACAAGCAATGGAATACAATACTAGTCATTAACCCCTTCAGTACCGGTGTGGATACTATTAGACGATTATATTCAGTATACAAAAATGGCCTCCAGCAATTAACAGACATCGAACTATCTCATTTAACCCATTTTACTGCCACTGATCTTTCTTAAGCTGCGCAAAATCATCTAAATAAAACAAGTATACAGTTTAAAAGACGCCGCCGGTACAGAAAGGGTTAACCTCTTCAGTACCATGACGCAGATTTACTTTGTATCCAGGCTAAGGTTAGACGATTCTGTACCGGTTAAAAAGGACCTACGTTATTCAGAGGGTTCATTAGGATCGTAATTACCCCTATAAATTACGTCATCATGATCAAGAATCGGTATTAGAATATAAAAGGGAAAGTTGTGATCAATGTTTTCTTTTGTTTATATCAGTAAATTCCGGTGTTACACGAGCGCTTTTTCCGTCAATTTTTACGAGCAAGTTTAGCCTGTTAGCTTCAAAATACAAGTCCCATAAGAATTAAGGGGATGTTTTTAGTTTGCTCCCTAGACCTCCATCAAGCTTAAACAAAATACCCCCAAGACCCTCCTTCGAAAATACATGTGTACATTTTTCGGTAGAAAAGTGTCCCCCAAAACACAGGCTCGCTATCGCTCGCCAAGAAAAAATCGACGCCTCAATGTCTCGAAATATTTTAAAATTGACAGAAATGGGGTGACATGTCTTAAAATCACCAAACTAATGCGGCAAATGTCAAATAATGAGTCGAAAAAAACTCCCTTAAGTGAAATATCCCCTCAAACTACCTAAAATCTGCCCTCGATTTAGTTTCCGATTCCAAAGCTAAAAAGCCCCAACAGATCACGAGAACAAACTTGCTAACGGAAAATTGCCGGAAAATACGCTCGTGTGACACTGAGAATTATGACGCGCTTGACAGTTTATTCTGGCGATCATTAGACGATTTTATGAAGCACAGGAGGGATCTGCGTGAGTCAGAATGTTGAGAACGATGTTACCCCTTTGAATGCTAGAGGTCCTTATTAACCTTTACAAAATCGTCTAATAATAGCCAGAAGACACGGCTAAAATGCACCATGATCTTCAAAGGGTTAAATGTTGGCCTATCTCACAAACACCCCCCCCCCCCCCCCCTCCTCCTATTCATTTCACTACATTAACCCCTTCTGAACCGGCGACGTCCTTTTCATTTTATTCTAGCGATATTTTAAACGATTTTGTGCAGATTGAGAAGGATCTGTGGTAGTAAAAAGGGTTAAGTGGGATAGTTCGAAGCCTGTTAGCTGCTGGAGGCCCCTTGTCAACTGCATAAAAGCGTCTAATGGTAGCCAGAATACAGTTAAAAGGACGGCCCCGGTACTGAACGGGTTAACCAAGCATGCCACGATTCTTTCCAATACACCAAAAAGTTGATTGCTCTTCAACCCTTTCAACTTTCGGGGGGGACACTTGTTACAGGCAGCTTTGTCTTTTGTCTCCTTCATACACATAGGAATACAAATATCATGCTGGTCTACCATTACCACGCTGTGTTAAGGGGAGGTATTTAGTTTATTCCTTAGACCTCCATCAAGCTTAAAATTAAACCCCCTTGACCCCCTTTCAAGATAAATGTGTACATTTTTCGGTAGAAAAATTTCCCGGCCGAAGGCCGGTTCCTCTTAAATTACAGGCTCGCTATCGCTCGCCAGGAAAAAATCGACACCTAAATGGTACGAAAGGTCTTAAAATTGACAGAAATCGGGCGAACGTTCTTACAATCGCCAAAATAATGGGGCACGTCTTAAAATCTCAAAAGCAATGGGGCTAAACACGAGGGAGAAAGGGGTAAAGAAAATAATCCCTAAAGTGGATATCTCCCCATAAGACGATTTTACGGTTTTACGGTGCCTATATAACACCATCAGCATATCTAGATCCTGTTTTATGACAGAGTGAGTTCTACTTCGCTATCTCTCTTTCTATCTCTACCTCTCTCTCTCTCTCTCTCTCTCTCTCTCTCTCTCTCTCTCTCTCTCTGTCTGTCTCTCTCTCTCTCTCTCTCTCTCTCTCCCAAAGAAGTTATCCTAACCCTTTACAATTCCTTAGTCCGCCCTCTTCTGGAATACTGCGTTCAATCCTGGTGCCCTTATTACCAAAAAGATATAAACAAGCTAGAACGAGTTCAACGTAGAGTTACCAAAATGATACCTAGCCTAAAGAACAAACCATACGAAGAGCGTCTTAGAGAATTAAATCTATTTCCTTTAACCCAGCGCAGATTAAGAGGCGACTTAATTCAAGTGTTCAAAATCATCAAAGGCATCGACAATATGAACTGTAGTAAGTACTTCACTATCGACCAATCTAATTACACGCGGGGAAACGGTTGCAAAATTATTGGTAAATCTTTTAACTCGCACGAATCTAAGAATTTCTTCTTCAATCGAGTTGTCAACTTGTGGAATGGGCTTCCCCGAGACGTTATAGACTGCAGCACCGTTGATTCATTTAAATTCCGCCTAGACAAATATCTCGCATCAAACCCGCGACTGACTGCGTTTGTAAATGAATAACTTTATCCTCCCCTCAGTTACTAACCCATATGTCCCCTACTAACTTCCTAGTCCTGCCCCGTTAGTGGCAGGGCAGTAGTTCCCTTTCCAATGTTCCCTTACCCACTCTAAACCACTGTTTGGACACTTGATCCTCAGTGTTTTGGAGGACAAGCAACCTAGAAGGGTCACTAGACCTGTTGTTGCTTGATTTCCTTTGTACTCCCTCTATATATATATATATATATATATATATATATATAGCTAGGTCAACTGCTCCTCTGCAGTGCTGGGCAAACATAGACTGATTTCTGCTTCAGTGATTCTTCTCTCAACCTAAATTATCTCCATGCCTGTGTTAATGGATACTCCTTCAGTGAGCCAAGAGATTCTCTCCTGATATAACTTTTAATAACACACTACTTCTTCAATATAACTCTTAACCCTTTCTGTACCGGCGACGTCTATATAATTCTAGCTACATTTAGATGATGTTCTTAAAAGCTTAGGAAGGATATATGGTACCTAAAACGATTAATGAAGAAAAGCTTAGGAAGGATATATGGTAGCTAAAACGATTAATGAAGAAAAGCTTAGGAAGGATATATGGTAGCTAAAAAGATTAATGAAGAAAAGCTTAGGAAGGATATATGGTACCTAAAACGATTAATGAAGAAAAGCTTAGGAAGGATATATGGTACCTAAAACGATTAATGAAGAAAAGCTTAGGAAGGATATAAAAGCTTAGGAAGGATATATGGTAGCTAAAAAGATTAATGAAGAAAAGCTTAGGAAGGATATATGGTACCTAAAACGATTAATTGAGATAGTCTGTAGCCTTTTAAGCTGAATAAAATCGTCTACTAGGTGCCAGAATATAATGAAAAAGACCCGAACTGAAAGGGTTAATCAGACACTACTTCCTCGATATAACTCTTAATAACACGACTTCCTTAATGGGGTAGTATAGGGCTTTTGTGGACTCCATTCTCCGTCATGTTTAGTCCCATTAGTATTGAGATTCTTAAGACGTTCGTTCCATTAGTTTGGAGATTTTAAGATATTTCACCCCATTCCTTTGTCAATATTAAGACCTTGCGTGCCATTTAGGTGTTGACTTTTTCCTGGCGTGCGATAGCGAGCCTGTTATTTCAGGAGGAATTGGCCTACATTTCTCTACCGAAAAATGTTCAAATTTACCCTAAAAGTTTTGTTTTTGTTTATCTATTTATTTATTTGTTTAATCTTGATGTAGGTCTAACGAGGAAACTTAAAACAATAAATATATAACTAAATAAATAACTAAATAAATAGACCAAATTAAACCCTACCCTCCTCAATATAACTCCCTGACACGCACCTCAACACCACAATCTCCACTGCTAAAATCATCGTCATCACTACCAATACCCTCAATGTTTTTCAATTCGTTATCACCACCTTCAGCTATGTAAATGTCTACCACCATCACTAATACTCCCACTGCAAACCATTTCATCATCTCCATCACTACCAATACCCTGTAAACGTAATTCAATCGATAATCACCACCCTTAACTATGCAAATGCCACTATCACCACCGCCATCACCACCAAAGCCTGCACCGTTATTCATGTCGTAATCACCACCACCACTTCCAACTCTGCTTCCATCATCATCACCACCACCACCACCACTAAGTCTACCATCATGCTCGATCCTAATCACCACCATCACACCGTCACCACCCCCACCCCGACTCCCTTGACCCCCCCCCCCCCCCCCAGCCCCAACCTCCATGATCTGCCCCTACCCCTACCCCTCCTGAAACCGCTGCCGTCCCCCCCCCCACGCCTTCCTAACGCCCTGGATCTGCCCCCACCCTAACCTCCTAGATCTGTTCCCCACTCCCACCCCCATCCTCCTGAAACGTCGGCCGTCCCCACCCCCAACGCCCTGGATCCGCCCCCAACCCCAACGACATGACCCCCCCTCTTCTCCAGCCCTCTGGATCCAACATCACCCCACGTCAATCTCTTAGATCTGCCCCTACCCCCCACCCCAACCCTCTGAAACAACCCTCACCCCCATCCCCAACCCATTGGACTCAACCAAGCCTCCCATCCCAACCTCTTGAGACGGCCCCCGCCCACCCCTCCCTCTCTCCCTTCCCTGAATCCCCCCCCCCCCTCTCTCTCTCTAAGATAAACCTTCATTTAGTAATTTGCCCCGTTATCTTCGCCCTCAATCTCCCTGCAGTGGTTTCAATCCGGCCACGAATTACGAGTTCACCGGACCTCTCTCTCAGCAACAGGCCCAGAAGAAAAATGCACAACTCGGGAGGACGGGGGCACATAATGCACAACTCGGGAGGACGGGGGCACATAATACTCAACTCGGGAGGACGGGGGCACATAATACTCAACTCGGGAGGACGGGGGCACATAATGCACAACTCGGGAGGACGGGGGCACATAATACTCAACTCGGGAGGACGGGGGCACATAATACTCAACTCGGGAGGACGGGGGCACATAATACTCAACTCGGGAGGACGGGGGCACATAATACTCAACTCGGGAGGACGGGGGCACATAATGCACAACTCGGGAGGACGGGGGCACATAATACACAACTCGGGAGGACGGGGGCACATAATACAACTCGGGAGGACGGGGGCACATAATGCACAACTCGGGAGGACGGGGGCACATAATGCACAACTCGGGAGGACGGGGGCACATAATACAACTCGGGAGGACGGGGGCACATAATGCACAACTCGGGAGGACGGGGGCACATAATGCACAACTCGGGAGGACGGGGGCACATAATGCACAACTCGGGAGGACGGGGGCACATAATACACAACTCGGGAGGACGGGGGCACATAATGCACAACTCGGGAGGACGGGGGCACATAATACTCAACTCGGGAGGACGGGGGCAATACACTCGGGAGGACGGGGGCACATAATACTCAACTCGGGAGGACGGGGGCACATAATACTCAACTCGGGAGGACGGGGGCACATAATGCACAACTCGGGAGGACGGGGGCACATATACAACTCGGGAGGACGGGGGCACATAATACACAACTCGGGAGGACGGGGGCACATAATACACAACTCGGGAGGACGGGGGCACATAATACACAACTCGGGAGGACGGGGGCACATAATACACAACTCGGGAGGACGGGGGCACATAATACTCAACTCGGGAGGACGGAGGCACATAATACTTAGCAGCTTCAGTTTCTGGCAGTTTTTATATATTTTTCATTTGACTCGCCTTAGACGATTTTACTAAGTTTTTGTATAAGCTCTAGAACGCGAAGGGTTAAAATATATCATACGACTCTCAAAGATTCTTCCCAAGCTGCATCAAATCGTCAAAAGAAAGAAAAAAAAAAACGCCTTTCGGCCCAGTTCTTTATCAATACTAAGACTGTTTGCGTGATTTAGGTATCGATTTTATTTTCCTGACGAGCGATAGCGAGCCTGTAATTAAAGAGTGACCGGCAATATATCTAGAAACGGTATATCTTTAGATTTTTTTTTTTTTTTTAAAGTTTGATGGAGGTCTAGGAAGAAAACAAATAACAATATAAATAAGTGACAAATATTCGACCAAATACTAAACCCTTCCCCCTTAACTCCCTGACCGTCATAGCCTAAATGTCAACATCATCATTATTCTAGCGCTATTACCGGTACTACACAAGTCCTAACTGGGTATCATAACTTATGATAATCTAGTTTAATTATCATGGGGAAGTTACGACGTCGTGGGCAAGGACTAAGCGATTAACCCTTTGACGATTTTGTCAGTTTATTCGTGCTATCATTGGAAGACTGTATACAATTTTGGAAGGATCTGTGAGAATTTGAAGGGTAAAGACTCTTTGATCGAACCCTCTGACTTCCATACACCCTTTATAACCCTCTGACTTCCATACACCCTTTATAACCCTCTGACTTCCATACACCCTTTATAACCCTCTGACTTCCATACACCCTTTATAACCCTCTGACTTCCATACACCCTTTATAACCCTCTGACTTCCATACACCCTTTATAACCCTCTGACTTCCATACACCCTTTATAACCCTCTGACTTCCATACACCCTTTATAACCCTCTGACTTCCATACACCCTTTATAACCCTCTGACTTCCATACACCCTTTATAACCCTCTGACTTCCATACACCCTTTATAACCCTCTGACTTCCATACACCCTTTATAACCCTCTGACTTCCATACACCCTTTATAACCCTCTGACTTCCATACACCCTTTATAACCCTCTGACTTCCATACACCCTTTATAACCCTCTGACTTCCATACACCCTTTATAACCCTCTGACTTCCATACACCCTTTATAACCCTCTGACTTCCATACACCCTTTATAACCCTCTGACTTCCATACACCCTTTATAACCCTCTGACTTCCATACACCCTTTATAACCTTAATAAAATCGCACAATAATAGCCAGAAAACAGAACAGAAATGCGTATCGGATCTTCTAAAAAGGGTTCATTCATTGGTTCGTTATGGCTCTCACCTCACGAAAGGTCTTAATATTGACAAACAAATGAGGCGAAAGGTTTCAAAATCGCCAAACTAACAGAACGACCGTCTTAAAACCTCAAAACGAATATGCTAAACATGAGGGAGAAGGGGGTCCATAAAAAGTGAGTAGTACCCCCTTAAAAATCGAAATCGTATTCCCTCCCCTCTACTGTTCTGAACATATCCATCTTATCAACCACAGAGAGGGCCCAGTAGACCAGTAGTAGTTCGTGTTCCTTAACCATAAATCTCACCCAAGATAAATATCGTTCAGCCTTCAAACAAAACCCAGGGTCACAGGGTCCGGATGCTAAAGTAACCAGCGACGCCAAGTCATGTTTCCTTTCTACTCATATTAAGGGGGGTGACCTGTTTTTGTTCTGTTCTTTCCTATCTTTTTCTGGCTTGTATCCATTTGGCCCCATTCAGCCTACTGTTTTAAGACGTTTATCCCCATCCAGGTGTCAATTTTTTACTGGTGAGCGGTAGCGAGCCAGCATATTGTTTATTTTTGTTTGACAGCATGCTAAATTTGTACATTTTTCGATAGAAAAATTTCTCCGGCGAAGCCGGATTTCTTCATATAATGCTGGCTCGCTATCGCTCGCCAGGAAGAAATCGACACCTAGATGGGGATAAACGTCTTAAAATAGTTGGCTGAATGGGGCCGAATGGATACAAGCCAGAGAAAGAGAGAAAAGGACAGAAATAACAAAAAGCAGGTCACCCCCCTTAAGACAATACGATCAAAACTATTCAAACACACTCTGATGTTCACCCATTACAATACTAGGCTATAAAGAAGACTCGTCACAGCCTACCAATCACCTCCTAAACTGAAACACTTCTTCGGTGGCGCATTTCCTATCTGCCCACCAAATTTCGTGAACATATAACTTTTTGAGATATCTTGCATACAGACAAACATAATCTCCGTTCAATTTTGTTGCCAGAGGTAATACTATATGTTGCATTGTAGCTGCTTTCGGTGTGTTTTCGATTATGTCATATAAGCATCATAGTCTATCTATTTATCTATCTATCTATCTATCTATTTACTCAGGCCCAATCCCCAGTTTTCCTATTTTTGTTTATTTTCTTTTGTTCCCTCTTTTCCTGTTTTTTCTTTTTTTTTGGGGGTGTGGCCGACTCAAGACAGAGCATCATGGTAGAAATAGATATCGATGCTACATGTTCGCAATAATAAATCCAACATTGCTTCGTCTTTAGGGCTGTATTCATGGTATGCAAACACTGAGTTGTATTACTGGCATATTCTATCAAGATTTACCCTACCTTCTCTCAATCACAGGTAAGGGGAGGTGGCCCGATTTTCTGGTTCCCCTTCTTCCTCATGTTTAGCCCCATTAGTTTTCAGATTTTATGACGTTCGGCCCATTAGTTTGGCGATTTTAAGACCTTTCGACCCTTTTCTGTGTCAATATTAAGACTTGTCGTGTCATTTACAAGTCGATTTTTTCCTGGCGAGTGATAGCGAGCCTGTAATGTAGGAGGAACCGGCCTTTGGCCAGGACATTTTTCTACCGAAAAATGTACAAATATATCTTGAAGGGGGATCCTTGGGTTGTTATTTTAAGTTAGAAGGTCTAGCGAGGAAACTAACCAAATAACACATAAATGAAAATATCGACCAAAACGTGAACCATCTCCCTTTAACGATGTTGGATTCAAGGTTGGATTCAATCAAGCCTCGCACACACTCCATAAACCTTCCCACCCACTTAGTATGCACACGTACACCCATAAGTTCTCAGTAATGATGCATAAATACATACATTGATTCATATTAACACGTTGAGCCCGAGAACTGTTTATCGTCTACTTTACTTCTCACTGCTCAACTTATTCTTCTTCTGTCCAATTACTCTAACTTTTTATCGTCTACTTCACTTCTCACTTCTCAACTTATTCTTCTTCTGTCCAATTACTCTAACTTTTTATCGTCTACTTCACTTCTCACTTCTCACTTCTCAACTTCTTCTGTCCAATTACTCTAACGTTTTATCTTATATATTACTTCTCACTTCTCAACTTCTTCTTCTGCTGTCCAATTACTCTTCTCTCCTACATTACTATGGCCATCTGATCTGATTAACACGTAGCTGGGGATAAAATTGTCGCTCTTCAGAATGTGACGGAGGAGAGAGTCTGTGCATAAAATATTCGTAAACGTGTCTAAAAAATTGGATTTGAGGGGAGATGGGTCGTTTTTCTGGTTCCCCTTCATCACACATTTATCTTCAGGATTTGTTTCCATACTCCAGGGTGCCAGAACCGGAGCCATATCCTTGGAAGTCTTTAACCCTTTCAAGATACAATTACGCATTGCTTAGATGTTTTCTGGCTATCATTAGACGATTTGATTTAGATTAGTAAGGGTAAGTGGAAGTTAGAGGGTTAATTGAGATAACATTTACTCCTTTAATACCCACAGATCCTTCCTAAACTGTATACAATCGTCTAATGATAGCCAGAGTAAACTGTTAAACTACGCCATGATAATTATTTAACAGGCTATTGAATATGAGAAGGAATACTGGACAATTAACATGAAATAGCATCGTTTTGACCATTTGATCACTTCCAAAGACATATTTTGAACTATGAACCATAATATACTGTTTACATAATACAATAATATAGACTAAACATAATGGACTCGTCTTTTTTTTGACACCCTAAAGCCAGTGTCATACGAACGATTTTTTCGTCAACTTTTGTGGGCAATTGTAGTCTGGCAGCTTCAAAAATATAAGTTCCATCAGAATTAAACTACCTAACATAATTAACCTTCGAAATATTTGTCTGCTCTCAATGTAAAAAAGCTTCAAAATAGTACGAAAACAAAGTTGCTCGTACAAAATTGCCGGAAAATTTGCGCGTGTGACACAACCTTTATACCCTATATTTTACTGCACTCAGAACACAGATGGGTGAGAACTTTAACTTTTGGGTGTAATGATTGGTCAGAACCAGATCGTATAGAATAAA
Organism: Paralithodes platypus; assembly: GCA_032716605.1. NCBI lineage: Eukaryota > Metazoa > Arthropoda > Malacostraca > Decapoda > Lithodidae > Paralithodes > Paralithodes platypus. The sequence continues at coordinate 8,541,507 of CM064485.1, forward strand.
ATCCCATCCTGTGTAATTGACAAGCATGACTCAACAATTTCGGACGAGTCTTCAGTAGTGCTCCTATCAGGTAAATTGAGAGGCGGGGTTTTGAGGATCTTTGCAATTAATAAATAAATATATATATATATATATATATATATGTATATTCTTACTAGTTGTGCTTCTTCACACACTATTATATTGATAAAGAATCGCCAAGTGTGTGTGTGTGTGTGTGTGTGTGTGTATGTGCTTCTGCTTCTGTGAATGTGTGTGGGTGTGCGTGTTTCTCAAGAGGTTTTCCATGGTATGTTATAACGCCTCCCCACCTAGTAACAATAATAACGGCTCGGCATATAACTGTATCCTTCAGTAACATAATATGATATGATAAGGTCTCATTTCTCTCGTTGCTAAGCTAAGGAAAAACTCGGTTGATCTAGGCCGCACCAATTGATTCTTTGTTGATGGTGCTCTCTCTCTCTCTCTCTCTCTCTCTCTCTCTCTCTCTCTCTCTCTCTCTCTCTCTCTCTCTCTCTCTCGCTCGCTCTCGCTCGCTCTCTCTCTCTCTCTCTCTCTCTCTCTCTCTCTCTCTCTCTCTCTCTCTCTCTCTCTCTCTCTCTCTCTCTCTCTCTCTCCAGTGGCCGAAGGCACTGAGTGACTGAGCTAAATCATGCTTGGTTCGGTTAGCGTGGGTTCGAATTCCGCTACGATCGGGTGAAGTTTCTTCCACAGATCTTTCATAAAGAGTGGAGGTTAGGTGTGGGATGCGGCACCTTTGGGTTCCACCCGGTTCCCTACCGGGATCTCCTAACCCTTATTGGGGTATGAAGGCCCCCTTGTGGCAACCAAAGCTAACTTACTGAATACTGAAGATAAGTTAAGGAATTGTGTATTTGTTGCCTCATTGGCTGCCGGCTCCAAATAAGCTGGATATTATTATTATTATTATTATTATTATTATTATTATTATTACACAAACACACATGCCTATATTCACAAACTTGAACAAAGTCAAACTAGCACATAAACTGACACACAAAGTCACATAGTAAATTAACGATAAAACACTCGTGTTACAGTCCCTTAACTTTTGTGTCCACTATCACGATAGTAAAATCTTAAAATAACTAAATATATTGATAGTTCGCAGATAGTTCGCATAGCAACTATAATAATAAGGTGGCAACAGCGCCGAAACTCCTAGGAACGAAGAATGTACTATCGGGAAAGTCTTTTAGCAGTTATATTTACGAGTCGGGAACGCCCTACGACTTTCAAGGCGTTTCTCTCCGGTTTTCTGCGAGTTCCACAACTAGACCAATCACACTCGTACCTTACACACAACACATATTATATACTCACAAACAAGCAGCCACATTCCAAGACCCCCCCCCCCCTCCCCTCCCCCCACGCCCACATCACACCCCCGAACACCCAATCTTACTGGTGGTCCGGGTGGTGGTGATTGGTGAATTGACAAGCATGACGCCGCAACACGGGACGGGTCTTTGGTACGGTGCTCTTTAGTTAGTCCGGATCAACACCACGTTTTCTATTCTGATAATTGAAGGGCTGGGTTGAGAAAATCTGGCTAATAGATAGATAGATAGATAGATAGATAGATAGATAGATAGATAGATAGATAGATAGATAGATAGATAGATAGATAGATAGATAGATAGATAGATAGATAGATAGATAGAGAGAGAGAGAGAGAGAGAGAGAGAGAGAGAGAGAGAGAGAGAGAGAGAGAGAGAGAGAGAGAGATAGATAGATAGATAGATAGATAGATAGATAGATAGAGAGAGAGAGAGAGAGAGAGACGATTATACTGTATACACACACACACACACACACACACACACACACACACACACACACACACACACACACAACACACAATGCACTTAAAGAATAAACAACCAGACATTCAGATATCCACACGATAACATCATTTACGCATCACTGAAAACCCGGCTAATGATGGTGATAATGGTGAAGGCAATGATACAGGTAGTGGAGGAGGATGATAATGATAGGGATTTATGATGATAATGATGGTGGTTTATGCACATGTAGGATCTTTGGAGATAATAGATGATGTCGTTATCTCATACTGACACATCTTTGGTTGGTAATATATTGTTCTGTATAATGATGTACAGTCGCGCTAATAAGTCTTGTCCCAGCTGTCATTACGTTTGGCTTTGTCTGGGCTGTATTAATGTCTGTCAGATGTTGAATAGGGTGGGTAAGTGTAGGAAAATGTTTGTATATTCCACTCGATATGAAGAAATGAAGCTTAGATATTGCTGATACCAATTATTGATCAAAACATACTTGGTGCCGAGCCACACTTATTAGCGCGACTGTACAGTTACTGACAAATGTTCGCGAGCCTTTGCGACGTTCTTTATGTAAATATATCCCTGTAGATTGATGTTCAGATCAAATCAGCTATATATTAACCCTCTCAAGCTCCAAGACGCGTTTCTGTTCTGTTTTCTGGTAGTTATTAGACGATTTTATTCAGATTAGGAAGGGTATATGGAAGTCAGAGGGTTGATTGAGAGAGTCTTTACCCTTTTAATACCCACAGAGCCTTCCTAAGCTGAATAAAACCGTCTAATGATAGCCAAAATATACTGGTAAAACGCGTCAGAGCTTCAAGGGGTTAATAAATACATGTTATGTATTTATTAATATATATACAGTAGCTGGTTGGATTTGAACATCAATCTACAGGGATATATTTGCATAATGAAAATCGCAAAGGCTCGCGAACATTAATTGTCAGTAACTGAGCAGTCGCGGTCATTAACCCTATTAGGTGCAGGGCGGGCCAGTTTAGATCCTCCCAGTTTTACTCCATTAGCTTGGAGATTTTAAGACGTTCCATCTCATTAGTTTGGCGATTATATGATGGTTCAACCCAATAAGGTGTCGATGTTTCCTGGGCGAGCGATAGCGAGCCTTCAATTTGGGAGAAACCGGCCTATGGCCGGGAAATTTTTCTATCGAAAAATGTACACATTTAGCTTGAAGGGGGTCTGGGGGACGAGATTTTTTGGTTTGAAGGGGGTCTGGAGAGACATTTTTTAAAGTCTAGAGGGTAAACTAAAAATACATTGTTCGAAAATGGCAAACACAATTAAAACCCTCTATAATTAAACAACAATACCAAAAGAACCCCCAAGAAGTTGCACCAGATAGTGTTAACCCTTTGAAGCTCTGACGCGTTTTAGCACAGTTTATTTTGGCTATCATTTAGACGATTGTATGCAGCTTAGGAAGGATCAGTGGGTATTAAAAAAGGTAAAGACTATCTTAATCAACCCTTTGACTTCCATATACCCTTCCTAATCTGAATAAAATCGTCTAATAATTACCAGAAAACAGAAAAGAAATGCGTATTGGATCTTGAAAGGGTTAATTCAGATACATTTTGAAGCCTTCAAATGACTAATCATACCACCGAAATATAGATATCGGGTAAAGAACTAATAAGAACTTGCAATTCAACCCAAGACAGCTTCGAAAGTATATGTATCAGCATTAACCCTTTGAGTACCAGCGACGTTTGTTATATTTTTGTTCTAGCTATATTTAGACGATATTAGGCAGCTTAGGAAGGATCTGTGGTAGTTGAAAGGGTAGGTTGAGATATTTTGAAGTCCTTCCTAAGCTGAATAATATCGTCTAAATGTTGCCAGACTATGATGAAAAGGACGCCCCTGGTACTGAACGGGTTAATGACCGCGCCCGTAATGTTTGTACAGATTGTTTAATAAAACTAAATACAAATAATTATATATATGAATAAAAACACGTACACATTAAAGATGGCAAGGATATACGTGTCGGGCAAAGAATTAGCAAGAAGATTCAATTTAGCCCGAAACAGCTTGAGGAGGTTGACCGTTGTGTGTGTGTTTTTTTTTTTTTTCTCTCTCTTGCATCCATTCGGCCCCATTCAGCCAACTATTTTAAGACGTTTATCCACATCAGTAGGTGTCGATTTCTTCCTGGCGGCAACAAGTCCACCATCGCGGCGGCCTGCCAGGTATCACCGAGTTAGACAGCTATTTGAAGTACTAGTGGTATGTTTTCTCTTACTAAAGCATAATTCAAATGACTATCATAAAGGGGTAGCTAAAAGAGTGACACACTATGGTTTTATTGTCAAGATAACTCAAAATTATTCATTTCTCAGTCTATATTTGCCACCCTCTGCTGTTAGTTTCACAACTATATATTGCAGGATTTCTTCAACATTTTGCACAATTGGTACATGATGATATAGGGATATCCCTACGAGAGCAAATTCAGTTATAATGAAATTTGTCTCTATGGCAAATTGTTTAGTGTGAAGACCCTCAATACTTGTATCATTATTTTTTAAATCAGACTTCTAAGACTCATATACTGTAGGGGATATTCTCTCGTTGAGTTATTGAAATATAGCGTAGGTTATCCTATTCCAAAGCTTATTAACTTTGGAAAATATTTATATATTGTTTTTTTACTTCATAAAACACAAAAAAAAAATATATATTCACTGCAATTTTTCGCACAAATAACCCCAAGCTTTGTCATTCTAATATAAACTATACCACAGGAATTTAGATACAAATGAGTAATAAGCAAAAATGTGGCTTTCAAGAGAAATAAGCCATCAAGGTATACGTACCCTCCCCTTAAGCTGCATAACAGCTTCTAAAAAGCGCTAAAAGTAGACAATACCGACATCGCCGGTAAGGAAGGGGCAAATACCGTCCTTTTGATCTGGGTAGCACCGCGGACAATAACCATTATACTAAACACCGTTCACTTCCCCCCACACCTTCCCTAACACTACATAAACTCCGACTAAATGATCGCCAAACTGAACGCAAAATGAACACTAAATATATACCCCCAATGTACTCAATGGATCCTGAGAGAGAGAGAGAGAGAGAGAGAGAGAGAGAGAGAGAGAGAGAGAGAGAGAGAGAAAGCCGGACAACTTAAATATCCAGCAGTTAGTGAGATCGCTCAATTTTTCTCTTTGGGCGCCATTTTGGTACCCTACATAGTAAACAATGGCGTATATATTTTACTTTTGAATAGGGCCTATATGGTAATCAGCTCCAAAGACCAAACTATATATCCTGCACCAACAATGACGAATTTAATCACGGGTATGGGCATATTAGAGAGTATAAAGAGAGGCAAAAATATCACCAAGGGCACTAACATGGCGGAGGCAAAATAACACCAAGGCTACTAACATGGCGGAAGTCGGGGCTGATCTCTGTTTTACAATAGGCTCTCTCTCTCTCTCTCTGCTTTATAGGCAGGTCATTTGAGCATAAATCCAAAGACGTTATCCTAACCCTTTACAATTCCTTAGTCCGCCCTCTTCTGGAATACTGCGTTCAATCCTGGTGCCCTTATTACCAAAAAGATATAGACAAGCTAGAACGAGTTCAACGTAGAGTTACCAAAATGATACCTAGCCTAAAGAACAAACGATACGAGGAGCGTCTTAGAGAATTAAATCTATTTCCTTTAACGCAGCGCAGATTAAGAGGCGACTTAATTCAAGTGTTCAAAATCATCAAAGGCATCGACAATATGAACTGTAGTAAGTACTTCACTATCGACCAATCTAATTACACGCGGGGAAACGGGTGCAAAATTATTGGTAAATCTTTTAACTCGCACGAAGCTAAAAATATCTTCTTCAATCGAGTTGTCAACTTATGGAATGGGCTTCCCCCAGATGTTATAGACTGCAGCACCGTTGATTCATTTAAACTTCGCCTAGACAAATATCTCGCATCAAACCCGCGACTGACTGCCTTTTGTAAATGAATAACTTTATTGTATCCTCCCCTCAGTTACTACAAGCAGCCTAGAAGGGTCACTAGACCTGTTTTTGCTTGATTTCCTTTGTACTCATTTGTACCTTTGCACTCTCTCTCTCTCTCTCTCTATATATATATATATATATATATATGTATTTTGATATACCTATGTATCTACACCTCTCTCTCTCTCTCTCTCTCTCTCTCTCTCTCTCTCTCTCTCTCTCTCTCTCTCTCTCTCTCTCTCTCTCTCTCTCTCTCTCTCTCTCTCTCTCTCTCAGGTTACCTTGAGTCCATAATTATATATAGCAGAATATTGCGGTGGGATTTTTGCACTTCCTCGGCCATAAGCTCGGAGAATCGATTACGGCGCGGTGTCAGATTCGGCGCGTAATAGGTCTGCGGTCTTTTGTCGGTCTAAAGGGGGTAGTGATTATTTTTGTTGGCCTATATATTTATTTACTTTATAGTTTCATTGCTAGACCTTCATCAAGCTTTAAAAAAAAAAAAAAAAAAAAAAAAAAAAAAAAAACACACACACACACACACACACACGCACACAGACAGACAGACACACACACACCCTAGATCCCCCTTCAAGATAAATATGTACATTTTTCGGTAAACAAAAGTCCTGGCCTTCTCCTACAATTACAGGCTCGCTATCGCTCGCTAGGAAAAAAGAGACACCTAAATGGCACGAAATATCTTTATATTGATTAAGAAATGGGGTGAAAGATCTTAGAATCGCCAAACTAATTGAACGAGCGTTTTAAAACCTCAAAGCCAATGGGCCTACACCTGAGGAAGAAAATAACAACGACCTCCCTCTAAATAAGTTTAGATCGGTCGCTGTGGGTCCGGTCGCTCGCTCGCCGCGTATCAGTGTCAACCTTTTCATTATGTTGATAATTTGATTTATTTAGTTAAGGGAGCCCACCTCGCTTTTTTTTTCTCTTTCTCTCCCTCTCTTTGGCTTGTATCCATTCGGACCCATTCAGCCTACTGTTTTAAGACGTTTACCCCCATCCAGGTGTCAATATTTTACTGGCGAGCGGTAGCGAGCTAGCATATATATTTTTGTTTTGACAGCAAGCTAAATTTGTAAATTTTTCGATAGAAAAATGTCTCCGGCTATGCCGGATTTCTCCACACAATGCTGGCTCGGTCTCGTTCGCCATGAATAAATCGACACCTGGATGGGGGTAAAAGTCTTAAAACAGTTGGCTGAAAGGGGCCGAATGTATACAAGCCAGAGAAAGAGAGAAAAGGAGATAAAGCTGAAAAAAGGCCGGTGACCCCCCTTAACTCATGCAGTACCGGGGACGTCCTTTTCATCATATTCTGGCAACTATTAGACGATTTTATTCAGCTTAGGAAGAAGGATGTCTACCCTTTAAATGATTACAGACTCAATTAATCCTTTTAGCTACCATATATATATATTTTTTTTCATTTACTTCCTAAGCTTCATAAAATCGTCTAAACGCATCTGAAATCATACAAAAAGACGTCGCCGGTACTGTACGGGTTAACCCTTTGAAGATTATGATGCATTTTGGTATTTTATTCTGGCTATCGGTAGAAGATTTTAGACACTTTGGGAAGGATCTGTGGAAATGACAAGGGTAAAGCCTATCTCCATTACCCCTCTGACTCCCATATACAGTTGTTAGTCTCAATCAAATCGTTAAGTATTAGCCAGAAAATAGAAAAGACATGCGCAATAATCTTCAGACTACCGCCGACGTCTTTTTTATTTTGTTCAACTGAATTTAGACGATTTTATGAAGCTTAGGAAGGATGCATGGTAGCTAGAAGGTTTAAATGAGATAGTCTGTAATCATTTAATGGGTAGACATCCTTCCTAAGCTGAATAAATCCGGATCTTGAAAGGGTTAAGTGGATATCACACGGGCACTATTATCGTCAACTCTCGACGGTCATTATTTTTCCGGCAACATTTCTAGGGTCTTTTGCATTGTTAGCGGAAGCTGGACTGAAAATAGATTAAGGGGGGAAGGGTTCATTGTTTGGTTAATATATTCATGTATATACTATTCTTCTATTTACCTCCCTAAACCTCACTCAAATAAACACAAAATAAATCATCCCCAAGATCCCCATTCTAGATGTATTTGTACATTTTTCGGTACCTTTTCAACTTAGGAAGACCGTCTAGCGAATAGTTTGCTACAGCCTGCCTCAATTAATCTCTTTAGTTATCATAGATCCTTCCTAAGCTGTACATAATCGTATTAATATAGCGGGAATTAATGTAGCAAACTCGTCACCGGTACTGAGAGGGTTAACTCCCAAGCTGCCAGATCAGTGTTGACGATAAATGTTGAGGGAAAAAGTGTTCGTGTGATACCGGCTTTAGTTTTTTGTTTTGTTTCTCTTCAATCAGATCGGTCTCTTTGGCTGGGTCTGACGGTCTGCACTCTTCAATTATAGCACATTCAATTATATTACACATTTAGTTTGCCGATTTTTTTTTTATTTAGCTGTATATCATTATCACTTTTACTACATATAAGCAATAAGAACATTCCATGACACTAAAATGTAATATTATATATATATCAGTGATGGGTATCAGTGATAGAGACTTAGGATTTTAGAGTCTCTATATATTTTTAAAGAAAGACTTAATAACTGCCTTTCGGCAGCCCCTCTACATATCCATTGTGATTAAATATTTCCCAGTGTAGCTATGTTGAGGCTACATTAAATATTTCCCAGTGTAGCTATGTTGAGGCTACATTAAATATTTCCCAGTGTAGCTATGTTGAGGCTACATTAAATATTTCCCAGTGTAGCTATGTTGAGGCTACATTAAATATTTCCCAGTGTAGCTATGTTGAGGCTACATTAAATATTTCCCAGTGTAGCTATGTTGAGGCTACATTAAATATTTCCCAGTGTAGCTATGTTGAGGCTACATTAAATATTTCCCAGTGTAGCTATGTTGAGGCTACATTAAATATTTCCCAGTGTAGCTATGTTGAGGCTACATTAAATATTTCCCAGTGTAGCTATGTTGAGGCTACATTAAATATTTCCCAGTGTAGCTATGTTGAGGCTACATTAAATATTTCACAGTGTAGCTACATTAAATATTTCCCAGTGTAGCTATGTTGAGGCTACATTAAATATTTCCCAGTGTAGCTATGTTGAGGCTACATTTTTAGTTATAATATACTCGCTTTTCGCGATTTTATTTTTAAATATTTGCTATATGTTTTATTATTGTTTTCTAGAACACTGAAGATGACACGCGAGTGTCGAAACGTTTGTCTGACTGCTAAATAAAGTACTGGCCCCCCAACCTGGTCATCATTTTTATCCTGCACCATGCTGTTTGCTGCTACCATGTGTATCCTCTTCATCTATTATATATATAGTATACATTAATAATATAGGTGTATGTATAATTATAGCTACTGCGATACAATTGAAATTACCTATGCATAGGTTGAATCCCTTACATTTACAAGGAACTTTCAGAATGCACGCGGAATAATAAAACCTATCACACTATCTGCTTCAATCCAAAGAACACAGTTTGTTTATTCCGGCTATCATTAGACGACTTATTCCCGTTTTGGAAGGCCCTCTAGCAGTCAAAGGAGTATAAACTATCTCAACTACCTTCCCACAATTCCTTCCTAAACTGAATAAAATCGCCTACCGATAGCCACAATAATCAGTCAAAATACGTCATACTCCTCAAGGAGTTAAGGGGAGATTTCCACCTGGATGATTTTTTTCTGGACCCCTTTCTCCCTCATGTTTAGCCCCATTGCTTTTGAGATTTTAAGACGTTCGCCCCATTAGTTTGGCTATTTTAAGAACCCTAGCCCCATTTTCGTCAATTTTAAGACCATTCGTGCCATTTAGGTGTCGAGTTTTTCCTGGCGAGCGATAGCGAGCCTGTAATTTAAGGGGAACCGGCCTTCGGCCGGGAATTTTTTCTACCGAAAAATGTACAATTTATCTTGAAAGGGGGTCTAGGGAGAGTAATTTTAAGCTTGATGGAAGTCTAGGGAATCAACTCAAAACCTCCCCTTAAGTACACCAAACATTTGATCTAGTCAACGTTCCTCAAAGTGTTGGAGCCTGTACTGTAGGACAAGTTTGATACAGAAATATAAACCTCTGACGACAAATTTGCCATGACCTCTTTATAGCTTAGTGGCAAAGGAACCGTGTTAAGAGCTGTTCTTCAATATATCTTCTTGAGTACTCCGTGAATGGCTAATAACATTGTTTATGGGCTGATTCTTGGCCTTGTCACTTGTAGCTTACTGAAGATTTGTCAGTGTTAGTAGCAGGGTTAGTAGGTTCTCTCTATAGATCTCTCTCACACACTCACTCACAAACTCACTAACTCTCTAACTCACTCTCACTCTCACTCTCTCTCTCTCTCTCTCTCTCTCACACACACACACACTCTCTCTCTCTCTCTCTCACTCACTCACTCACTAACCCTCACACTCACTGATTCTCTCTCTCTCTCACACACACACACACACACACACACCTGAGTATGCTGTGTGCGTGTGAAAGTAATGCTAATGAAGCGTAATGAATATGATGATCAGATACCCAAATGACAACCATAAACACGATACATACAGGTACCTCTCTCTCTCTCTCGACAACCATAAGCACAATACATACAGGTACCCATGTCTCTCTCTCTCTCTCTCGACAACCATAAGCACAATACATGCAGGTACCCATGTCTCTCTCTCTCTCTCTAATTAAGTAATAACACCATACAATAATGCACCCAGGTCCCACTCACTCTCGCTCTCTCTCTCTCTCAAACACACACACACACACACACACACACATACTCTCTCTCTCTCTCCCTCCCTCTCTCTCTCTCTATAATTAAGTAATAACACCATACAATAATGCACCCAGGTCCTACTCACTCTCGCTGTCTCTCTCTCTCAAACACACACACACACACATACTCTCTCTCTCTCTCTCTCTCTCTCTCTCTCTCTCTCTCTCTCTCTCTCTCTCTCTCTCTCTCTCTCTCTCTCTCCCGAGAAACCGGCTTTCGGCCGGAACATTTTTCTACCGAAAAATGAACAAATATATCTTGAAGGGGGATTCTGGGGTTGTTTTCTTAATTAAGTTTGATGGAGGTCTAGGGAGGAAACTAGATAATTAATAAATAAATGAAACAAATCGTCCAAAAACTGAACCATTAAGAAGATAGCTGTGAGAGATCATTATCTTACGATCATTATCACCTGTACAATCTCAAAATTTGCTGACGATACAAAAATTGCAAATAGCGTACTCTCAAAAGATCAAGTTGACGATATGCAACACAATCTAGATAAATTGTCACATTGGGCCCAAACTTGGCAAATGAGTTTCAATGCGGATAAATGTAAAGTACTACATATCGGATACCTAAATGAGAAAGCAAACTATTCGATGAATGGCACTCAGCTTAAGAATGTAAACAGAGAAACCGATCTGGGAGTAACAATATCGAGTAACCTAAAACCGAGTCAACAATGTTCAGAAGTTGTTAAGAAGGCAAACAAAATAATTGGCTTTATAGGCAGGTCATTTGAGCATAAATCCAAAGAAGTTATCCTAACCCTTTACAATTCCTCAGTCCGCCCTCTTCTGGAATACTGCGTTCAATGCTGGTGCCCTTATTACCAAAAAGACATAAACAAGCTAGAACGTGTTCAACGTAGAGTTACCAAAATGATACCTAGCCTAAAGAACAAACCATACGAAGAGCGTCTTAGAGAATTAAATCTATTTCCTTTAACCCAGCGCAGATTAAGAGGTGACTTAATTCAAGTGTTCAAAATCATCAAAGGCATCGACAATATGAACTGTAGTAAGTACTTCACTATCGACCAATCTAATTACACGCGGGGAAACGGTTGCAAAATTATTGGTAAATCTTTTAACTCACACGAATCTAAGAATTTCTTCTTCAATCGAGTTGTCAACTTGTGGAATGGGCTTCCCCGAGACGTTATAGACTGCAGCACCGTTGATTCATTTAAACTCCGCCTAGACAAATATCTCGCATCAAACCCGCGACTGACTGCGTTTGTAAATGAATAACTTTATTTTATCCACCCCTCAGTTACTAACCCATCTGTCCCCTACTAACTTCCTAGTCCTGCCACGGACATTAGTTCCAGGGCAGTAGTTCCCTTTCCAATGTTCCCTTACCCACTCTAATCACTGTTTGGACACTTGATCCTCAGTGTTTTGGAGGACAAGCAGCCTAGAAGGGTCACTAGACCTGTTGTTGCTTGATTTCCTTTGTACTCCTTTGTACTACGAGAGAGTAAAGTCGACTGGTATTTATGATCATGAGGTTAATGCTGTGCTGTTCATTATATAAACCTGTTCGGCGGGGCAGTAGTTTACATAGTATACGTTCAGTTGCCCGCGTAAGTTCTCTTCCTCTCCGTGTTCTTATAAATGGAAAATAACCCTTACAGTAAAATAACCCTTTCAGTACCGGCGTCGTTTTACTTTTATTTGATTTCAGCTACATTTACACGATTTTAAAAAGCTAAGAAATATATTATATGGTAGCTATTAATAGATAGTCTGCACCGGCGACTTTTCATTGATTTTATTCCAGCTACGTTTAAACGATTTTAGAACGCTATGGACAGATACATGGTAGCTAAAAAGTATAAATTGATACAGTCGATAGTCTTTCCAGTGATAGACGTCCTTCTTAAGCTGAATACAATCGTCAAGTAGTTACCAGAATATAATGGCAATGTCGTCACTGGTACATAAGGGGTTAATGCGGTTGGTTGAATAATTACCAGTGTTTGGTTTCTTGTATAATTGTTAACTCGTCTGATTAGTCACTTGATTATTTAGGGGAGATATCCACTCGAGGGATTTTTGTCGTGACTCCTTTCTCCCTCATGTTTAGCCCCATTGCTTTTCTAATTGTAAGATGTTCGCCCCATTATTTTGACGATTTTAAGAACCTTCGACCCATTTCTGTCACTTTTAACATCTTTCGTGCCATTTAGGGATCGATTTTATCCTGGCGAGCGATAGCGAGCCTGTAATTTAAGAGGAACCGGCTTTCAGCCGGGAAATTTTTCTACCGAAAAATTTACAAATTTATCTTGAAAGGAGCTCAAGGGGGTGTAATCTTAAGCTTGATGGATAACTAGAGACCAAACTAAAAACCTCCCCTTAAACGAAACCACATTCGCAATTCATCCATATTAATGTTTCCTTCATATATAAGATCACAACGAGGAACAGCACTAACTATGTGATCAAGTGTACAGTCGCAGTTAGTAATTCCTCTACACCTTGAAGCCTCGAAACATGTAAAGCAACCTCCAAAAACTATATATCCGGTTAATATAACCCTCTATGTACAGTACCAGCGACGTCTGTTATATTGTATTCTAGGTATTTTGTATTCTAGGTATATTGTATTCTAGGTATATTGTATTCTAGGCATATTGTATTCTAGGTATATTGTATTCTAGGCATATTGTATTCTAGGCATATTGTATTCTAGGTATATTTAGACGATTTTGTGCAGCTTAGGAAGGATCTGTGGTAGTAAAAAGGGTTGATTGAGATACTTCGAAGCCTTATAATTGCTAGAGATCCTTCCTAGACTGAAGAAAATCGATTAGTAGTAGCCAGAATACAATTAAAAAGACGTCGCCGGTACAGAAGGGGTTAAGAATATATAAAGAGATTCAGTTCCGCCCGAGACAGCTTCGAATATACATGTATCAGCGCTAAGCCTTTGCGGATTATAACGCATATTGACAGCTTATTGAAGATTATAACGCATATTGACAGCTTATTCAGGTTATCAGTATACAGCTTTGGAAGGCTTTGTGGGAATAATAAGGGTAAAGACTATCTTAATTAACCCTGAGATATTTTCCAACCCATTTCGTGGCGAGAGATCCTTCCTAAGATTATAAAAATTGCCTGGTGATTGCAAATATTAATGGTGTCGTCAGCTGATTTATAAGGATAACCTATAATATCATGCAACACAAAAATACTACTAATAATAATAACAATAACACCTGAATACCAAATTATACATATGCAATTGACACCTTGGAGGGTTTCATTAAATCAAAGTCACATTTAAATTGATCTTAACCCTTTCAATATTAGGACGCTGTTCTTGATTTGATTCTGGCTACTATCAGACGAGTTTATGCTGAATCGAGAGTGTTCTGAAACCAGCGGGAAGAGAACTATCATAATAATATACCTTTTAACTCTCACAATATCTTAATAAACTGCCTAAATCGTCTATTAATAGCCAGAGTAAACTGTTATAATGTGCCATAATCCTCAAGGGGTTAACTGCAGGGTGAAATATAATAATTGGAATATGAAAGCGATAGAAAATAATCATGTCCACTGATTTGAACTCATAGTAATTATCGTCCATTTTATCGTAGTCCATGCTACTGACAATCTATTAAGTTTCTAATCTCGACTAATCGGACAATAAAACACATAAAAACTGGTCTTGCAAAACAATATAAAAAAATCTATTAAGCAGTAACATCAGCACACTAGAAGTACACAAACACACGCATGTAGAACACACACACACACACACACACACACACACACACACACACACACACACACTTAAACATACATACACACACTTATACTGTACATATATATTTTCACACGCCCACCCACCCACCCACACCCACACACACAAATCCACCCACCCACCCACACACCCACACACACCCACACACACACACACAAACACATACACACACTATACTCTTCACGGTTTTTGCTTCAATGATTTATACAATTTCACCAACCAACCAGCTTGGATGGGACCGGATCTGAGTGACATTTGGGGCGTTTTTGACTCGTCGTTGTTGTTGAAAACAGACGGAGCGAACGTTCACTCGCTGAAAGGGCATCATTACCGATAAAAAGGCCTCCCCCCGCACCCTCCGGCCGGGAATTTTATGCTACCTAAAAAAGTACACAAATATCTCGAAGGGGAATCTAATGGATGTTTTTATAAGTTTGATGGAGGTCTAGAGAGGAAACTAGAAAAAATAATAAAAATATATATATACTGTAAATTAATAACAAATATATAAGCTCATCCCCCCTTAACCCCTTCATTACCGTGCCGTCCTGCTAACTTTATTCTGGCTACTATTAGACACTTTAATTCAGTTTAAAAAGGGCCCTCCAGCACTTAACAGGCTTCGAGCGATCCAACTTAACCATTTGTACTGCAACAGACCCTTCTTGAACAGCACACAATCGTCTAAAGATAGCCAGAACAAACTTAAAAAGACGTCGCCGGTACCGAAGGGGTTAAATACAGTCCAGCCAATCTGTAAACACCTACTTCGACTACTGATATACGCCGAGATAAACATACCTGCCGACTTTCTAAGACATACCAAAACTAATTGTTGCCTCTTTATGTGTCCAACATATCCTATCGCTGGCATTATGGTGCGAAAGTGGGACCAGTTTTTATAGAGACCCTTCCTCCGGTCTAAACATAAAGACAATTTATCTATCTATCTATCTATTGCCGGACGCTATATCTATAAAGAATATGTGTAATTAAGAAAATGTAATCTATTAAACAAAGAAAATCTATCTATCTATCTATCTATCTATCTATCTATCTATCTATCTATCTATCTATCTATTGCTGGACGCTATATTTCTAAAGAAAATGTAATCTTTAATTAATCTTAAGCCATTAGTGTTATCAATAATACAGATTAATGTTCTAATAGGCCTATTGCCAATCTATTCTGATATAGCTGTTCTAACTAACAAGTAATTATAGAGCGACCATTAACACTACAACAATAGCGGTGTTTTAAGGAGAGACGGTCCTTTTTCTGGTCCCCTTTCTCCCTAGTGTTTAGTCCCATTAGTTTTGAGATTTTTAGACGTTCGGCCCATTTTGTTGGCGATTTTAAGACCTTTCGTCCCATTTCGTTATACATTTTAAGACCTATCGTGCCATTTAGGTGTCGATTTTTTTCCTGGCGAGCGATAGCGAGCCTGTAATTGTAAGAGGAACCGGCAATCGGCCGGGACATTTTTCTACCGAAAAATGTACAAATCTATATTGAGAGGGGGTCTAAGGGACATTTTTCTAAGTTTGAGGGATGTCTAGCGAGGAAACTAAGAATTTATGAATGAATGAATTTATAGGCCAAAGAAGCAGTCAGTGTCCCCTTAAGCCTATATATTCAATACAACATTATATAAAAGCCAACACTAATATCGTAAACAACACAACAACAACATCATCACACTACATCAATAGCGGTCATTTA
Organism: Paralithodes platypus; assembly: GCA_032716605.1. Lineage (NCBI taxonomy): Eukaryota > Metazoa > Arthropoda > Malacostraca > Decapoda > Lithodidae > Paralithodes > Paralithodes platypus. The sequence goes on from CM064485.1 coordinate 8,557,711, forward strand.
AGGGGGCCCACCTCGCGTTTTTATCTTTCTCTCCCTCTCTCTTTGGCTTGTATCCATTCGGCCCCATTCAGCCTACCGTTTTAAGACGTTTACCCCCATTTAGGTGTCAATATGTTCCTGGCGAGCGGTATCGAGCCAGCATATATATATTTTTGTTTTGACAGCAAGATAACTTTGTAAATTTTTCGATAGAAAAATTTCTCCGGCGAAGCCGGATTTTTCCATACAATGCTGGCTCACGATAATCGACACCTGGATGGGAATAGACGTCTTAAACCAGTTGGCTGAATGGGGCCGAATGGATACAAGCCAGGGAAAGAGAGAAAAGGAGAGAAAGATACAAAACAAAATCCGGTGAGCGTATATATTGAATAACACGTTATATAATGGCCAACACTAATATCGTAAACATCTCCAGCGCAATCCCAATTATCAAATACCAATATTAAGGCCAAGTATTAGCGTTTTTCTGGACCCCCTTCTCCGTCATGCTTAGTCCCATTAGTTTTGAGATTTTAAGACGTTTACCCCATTAGTTTGGCGATTATGAAACCTTTCGCCCTATTTAGGTGTCGAGTTTTTCCTGGCGAGCGATAGCGAGCCTGTATTTCAGGAGGAACCGGCCTTCGGCCGGGAAATTTTCTACCGAAAAATTTACAAATTTATCTTGAAGGGGGTCTTTGGGGTGTCTCTTTTTTTGTTTAGCTTGATAGAGATAAAACAAATAATTTATATAGACCGGTAATATTAACATATATATACAGTATATATATATCTATATATATATATACCGGTATATACAAATAAACTAACGTCCCCTTAAGGGGAGATTTCCACTTAAGGGATTTTTTTCTTGACCCCTTTCTCCCTTATGTTTAGCCCCATTGCTTTTTATATTATAAAACGTTTGCCCCATTAGTTTAGCGATTTTAAGAACTTTCACCCCATATTAAGACCTTCGTGCAATTCAGGTGTCGATTTTATCCTGGCGAGCGATAGCGAGCCTGTAATTTAAGAGTAACCGGCCTTTGGCCGGGACATTTTTCTACCGAAAAATGTACAAATTTATCTTGAAAGGGACTCAAGGGGGTGTAATTTTAAGCTTGATGGAGGTCTAGGGAACAAACTAAATACCTCCCCTTTATCCTGAAATCTCTGTGCGGCAATCTATTCAATTATACAGCTTTGATGGCCTCCGCTGTCAATATGAAATGTAGGAGCCATTATCGTATTAGTCAACGGGATACACTCAGTTCTGTTGTTGCTTGACGGGTCCACAGAGAAAGTCGGTCTTGGGTTATAGAGGAAGGATTTGATAGATCATAGGAAGGTTTGAAGTTATTATAATTAGCTGTGTTTAGCTTACATAGACTACTGTTGAACACGCGTCTGGTGTTTCTGAATACTGTTGAACACGCGTCTGGTGTTTCTGAATACTGTTGAACATGCGTCTGGTGTTTCTGAATACTGTTGAACACGCGTCTGGTGTTTCTGAATCCCCTTCTCCCTCATGTTCAGCTCTATTAGTTTGGTGATGTTAAGACCTTGTATGTCATTTAGGTGTCGATCTTATAATTATTGATCATAAACAAAACCTGCCGTGAGTCAGCTCGTATCGTGGAGTGGATCTCGCAGCTATTTTCGAGTATTACCTATGCCTTTTCCGATCATAATAACAACAACAACAACAACAACAACAACAACAATAATAATAATATAACTGATGATGATGATGATAATGACAATGATGATTGATGATGATAATATAGAAAATTATGATGATGATGATGATAATAATAATCATAATAATAGTAATAACAGTCGGTTTATTTCCTATGTCTAACCCTGAACTAAACCAGCTTTTCTGTCCAGGGTTCGATTCTCCCGATATAAAACCAAGGCCTTAACCCTTTTAGTATTTTGAGGACGCATGTTTACACTGTATTCTGGTAATCATTTCACGATTTTATGCAACTTAGGAAGGATCTCTAGAAATCAAAAGGGTAAACATTATCTGAAATTAACTCTCTGGCTCCCATACGTTCTTCCTAAATAAACTCTCTGGCTCCCATACGTTCTTCCTAAATAAACTCTCTGGCTCCCATACGTTCTTCCTAAATAAACTCTCTGGCTCCATACGTTCTTCCTAAATAAACTCTCTGGCTCCCATACGTTCTTCCTAAATAAACTCTCTGGCTCCCATACGTTCTTCCTAAATAAACTCTCTGGCTCCCATACGTTCTTCCTAAATTAACTCTCTAGCTCCCATACGTTCTTCCTAAATTAACTCTCTAGCTCCCATACGTTCTTCCTAAATTAACTCTCTAGCTCCCATACGTTCTTCCTAAATTAACTCTCTAGCTTCCATACGATTTCAATTAACTCTCTAGCTCCCATACGTTCTTCCTAAATTAACTCTCTAGCTCCCATACGTTCTTCCTAAATTAACTCTCTAGCTCCCATACGTTCTTCCTAAATTAACTCTCTAGCTCCCATACGTTCTTCCTAAATTAACTCTCTAGCTCCCATACGTTCTTCCTAAATTAACTCTCTAGCTCCCATACGTTCTTCCTAAATTAACTCTCTAGCTCCCATACGTTCTTCCTAAATTAACTCTCTAGCTCCCATACGTTCTTCCTAAACTGAATACAATAGTCTGATAATAGCCCAAACAAACTGATAACCCTAATTGGTCCGAGGGGGTCTTTTTGCCCTCCCTGTTTCGCTCCATTAGTTTGGCGATAATAAGACGCTTCACCCCCTTCAGGTGTCGATATTTTGTTTATGAGAGCAATACCAAGTCAGTAGCTTAGAAGAAATCGGTCTTCGTCTAGGACATTTGTTCTGTCGAAAAATGTAAACATTTAGTTTGAAGGGTGGTGTCCGAGTTGTCATTTTTCAGTTCTGGGAAGGAGTTTTTCTTAGCCCAGGGGACAAACTGAAATACACTGATCGAAAATGGCAAAAACAAACCAATTTCTCAATGACAATAAACACAAAACTATCACAATAACCCTCACTCTATAGCCGGTATCACACGAGAGCTTTTATAGTCAACATTCGATGATCAACATTTTTCTGGCAACATTTCTGGAATATTTTGCACTGGTATCGGAAACTAGACTAATGATTGATGAATTTAGGCAACCGAAATATTTTATATGTTGACCACATAAGCTGCCAGACCAGTGTTGAGGATAAATGTTGAGTGAAAAATCGCTCGTGTGATACCAGCTTAAGGGGGTAGTACTCGCTTTCTCTGGACCCCCTTCACCCTCATGTTTAGCATATTAGTTTTGAGGTTTTAAGACGTTCGTTCCGTTAGTTTGGCGATTTTGAGACATTTCGCTTCATTTTATTTCCAATATTAAGACCTCTCGTGCCCTATAGATGTAGATTTATTCCTGGCGAGCGATAGCGAGCCTTTAATTTTAGAAGGAACCGGCCTTCGGCCGGTATTTTTTTTTTTACCGACAAATGTACAAATTTATCTTTATAGGGAGTGTCTAAGCTTGATGAATGTCTAGCGAGAAAACTAAAAAATAATAAAATATAATATATAGACCAAAAACTAAGCACTACGGTACCCCCTTACTTAAGCTTCTCCGGAGTGTTGGCCTATGCCCGCCCCGTCATCCGGAATGGGAGCACTTCTAGATCAATTTACGGATTTTGGAGGAAATGAAAAACCCGATCAGCCGCGTGGTGTGTAAGGCTGCTTGGGTGTATGTCAGGGGTGGGTGTGGGTGTGGATGTGGGGTGTGGAGAGGTAAGTGAGTGTGGGTGTGGATGTGGGGTGTGGAGAGGTAAGTGAGTGTAGGTTGGGTGGGGGAGTGTGGGTGTGGATGTGAGATGGAGGGGATTGGAGAGGTAAGTGGGTGTGGATGGTTGAGTTGGTGTGAGTGTGGATGGTTAAGTAGTGGAGTGTGGGTGTGGATGTGGCTGTTGAATAGAGGGGTGTGGAGAGGTAAGTGGTTGTGGATTGGGTGGGGAGTGTTGGTGTGGATGTGAGATGGAGGGGAGTGGAGAGGTGCAGTGGGTGTGGGATGGGTGGGCGTGTGGATGGTTGAGTTGGTGTGGGTTTGGATGGTTGAGTTGGTGTGGGTTTGGATGGGTGAGTTGGTGTGAGTGTATGGGTGAGTGGGTGAGGATGTGGATGGATGGTTTTGAGTGGGTGTGGGTGAGTGGGTAAGTGGATGGGTGATTTTGTGTGAATGGGTATGTGAGTGGGTGGGTAGGGACGGGTGAATGTGTGAGTTGGCGTGGGTTCCTGTGGCTTCTTGGTTTGATTTATGTGATGGTGTGTGGATGAATATGATAAGTGTGTGTACGGATGTGGGTGGGTGTGTATGGTGTGGGTGGGTGGTACATGGACGGTGTGTGTGTGTGTGAGTGTCTATGTGTCGTGTGGGTCTGTGCATGAATAAGGCAGTGTGTGTGGATGAATATGATAAGTGTGTGTACGGATGTGGGTGGGTGTGTATGGTGTGGGTGGGTGTACATGACGGTGTGTGTGTGTGTGTGAGTGTCTATGTGCGTGTGGGTCTGTGCATGAATAAGGCAGTGTGTGGTGGATGTGGGTGGCTGAGTTAATGTGGGTGTGTGGATATGGGCGTGGAAGGGTAAGTGGGCGTGAATGTATGTCAGGTATGTGATTGCATGTGTGGAGAGTATAGTTTGAAGGTCATTAATAATAATAAGATATATATATTAATATAAATTAAATAACTATTGATTAGTTGTGTGGTAACTGTTTGGATGTATA
>CM064485.1:8562575-8577575 GCA_032716605.1 Paralithodes platypus
ATTCCTCTACACCTTGAAAGCCTCGAAAACATGTAAAGCAACCTCCAAAAACTATATATCCCGGTTAATATAACCCTCTATGTACAGTTACCAGGCGACGTCTGTTATATTGTACTTCTAGGTATATTGGTTATTCTAGGTATAATTGTTAAGTCTAAGTATATTGTATTCTAGGCATATTGTAGTTGCTAGGTATATTGTATTCCTAGGCATAATTGTCATTCTAGGCATATTTTGTAGTTCCTAGGTTTATTTAGAACCGATTTTTTGTGCAGCTTAGGAAGGATCTATGGGTAGTAAAAAGGGGTTGATTGAGATTACTTTCGAAGCCTTGTGAATTGCTAGGAGATCCTTCCTAGACTGAAGAAAATCGATTTTAGTAGTAGCCAGAATACAATATAAAAAGACGTCGCCGGTACAGAAGAGGGTTAAGAATATATAAAGAGATTCAGTTCCGCCGTCCGCCCAGACAGTGCGTGGTCGAATATATCATGTAATTCACGCGCTAAGCCTTTGCCGGATTATAACGCATATTGACAGCTTATTGAAGAGTATAACGCATATTGACAGCTTATTCAGGTTATCAGTATATACAGCTTCATGGAAAGGCTTTGTGGGATAATAAGGGTAAAGACTATCTTAATTAACCCTGAGATATTTTTCCAACCCATTTCGTGGCGAGAGATCCTTCCTAAGATTATAAAAATTGCCCTGGTGATTGCAAATATTAATGGTGTCGTCAGCTGAATTTATAAGGATAACCTATAATATCATGCAACACAAAATACTACTAATACTAATAACAATAACACCTGAATACCAAATTATACATATGCAATTGACACCTTGGAGGGTTTCATTAATCAAAGTCACATTTAAATTGATCTTAACCCTTTTCAATATTAGGACGCTGTTCTTGATTTTTATTCTGGCTACTATCAGACGAGTTTATTCTGAATCGAGAGTGTTCTGAAACCAGCGGAAGAGACCTATCATAATAATATACCTTTTACCTCTCACAATATCTTAATAACTGCCTAAATCGTCTATTAATAGCCAGAGTAAACTGTTATAATGTGCCATAATCCTCAAGGGGTTAACTGCAGGGTGAAATATAATAATTGGAATATGAAAGCGATAGAAATAATCATGTCCACTGATTTGAACTCATAGTAATTATCGTCCATTTTATCGTAGTCCATGCTACTGACAATCTATTAAGTTTCTAATCTCGACTAATCGGACAATAAAACACATAAAAACTGGTCTTGCAAAACAATATAAAAAAATCTATTAAGCAGTAACATCAGCACACTAGAAGTACACAAACACACGCATGTAGAACACACACACACACACACACACACACACACACACACACACACACACTACACTAAACATACATACACACACTTATACTGTACATATATTTTCACACGCCCACCCACCCACCCACACACACACACACACCATCCACCCACCCACCCACACCCACACACCCACCCACACACACACACAAACACATACACACACTATACTCTTCACGGTTTTTGCTTCAATGATTTATACAATTTCACCAACCAACCAGCTTGGATGGGACCGGATCTGAGTGACATTTGGGGCGTTTTTGACTCGTCGTTGTTGTTGAAAACAGACGGAGCGAACGTTCACTCGCTGAAAGGGCATCATTACCGATAAAAAGGCCTCCCCCCGCACCCTCCGGCCGGGAATTTTATGCTACCTAAAAAAGTACACAAATATCTCGAAGGGGAATCTCATGGATTTTTTTATAAGTTTGATGGTGGTCTAGAGAGGAAACTAGAAAAAATAATAAATATATATATATCCTGTAAATTAATAACAAATATATAAGCTCATCCCCCTTAACCCCTCCATTACCGTGCCGTCCCTTTAACTTTATTCTGGCTACTATTAGACACTTTAATTCAGTTTAAAAAGGGCCCTCCAGCACTTAACAGGCTTCGAGCGATCCAACTTAACCATTTGTACTGCAACAGACCCTTCTTGAACAGCACACAATCGTCTAAAGATAGCCAGAACAAACTTAAAAAGACGTCGCCGGTACCGAAGGGGTTAAATACAGTCCAGCCAATCTGTAAACACCTACTTCGACTACTGATATACGCCGAGATAAACATACCTGCCGACTTTCTAAGACATACCAAAACTAATTGTTGCCTCTTTATGTGTCCAACATATCCTATCGCTGGCATTATGGTGCGAAAGTGGGACCAGTTTTTATAGAGACCCTTCCTCCGGTCTAAACATAAAGACAATTTATCTATCTATCTATCTATTGCCGGACGCTATATCTATAAAGAATATGTGTAATTAAGAAAATGTAATCTATTAAACAAAGAAAATCTATCTATCTATCTATCTATCTATTGTTGGACGCTATATTTCTAAAGAAAATGTAATCTTTAATTAATCTTAAGCCATTAGTGTTATCAATAATACAGATTAATGTTCTAATAGGCCTATTGCCAATCTATTCTGATATAGCTGTTCTAACTAACAAGTAATTATAGAGCGACCATTAACACTACAACAATAGCGGTGTTTTAAGGAGAGACGGTCCTTTTTCTGGTCCCCTTTCTCCCTAGTGTTTAGTCCCATTAGTTTTGAGATTTTTAGACGTTCGGCCCATTTTGTTGGCGATTTTAAGACCTTTCGTCCCATTTCGTTATACATTTTAAGACCTATCGTGCCATTTAGGTGTCGATTTTTTTTCCTGGCGAGCGATAGCGAGCCTGTAATTGTAAGAGGAACCGGCAATCGGCCGGGACATTTTTCTACCGAAAAATGTACAAATCTATATTGAGAGGGGGTCTAAGGGACATTTTTCTAAGTTTGAGGGATGTCTAGCGAGGAAACTAAGAATTTATGAATGAATGAATTTATAGGCCAAAGAAGCAGTCAGTGTCCCCTTAAGCCTATATATTCAATACAACATTATATAAAAGCCAACACTAATATCGTAAACAACACAACAACAACATCATCACACTACATCAATAGCGGTCATTTAAGGGGGCCCACCTCGCTTTTTTATCTTTCTCTCCCTCTCTCTTTGGCTTGTATCCGTTCGGCCCCATTTAGCCTACCGTTTTAAGACGTTTACGCCCATTTAGGTGTCAATATATTCCTGGCGAGCGGTATCGAGCCAGCTTATATATATTGTTTTTTTGACAGCAAGATAACTTTGTAAATTTTTCGATAGAAAAATTTCTCCGGCGAAGCCGGATTTTTCCATACAATGCTGGCTCACGATAATCGACACCTGGATGGGAATAGACGTCTTAAACCAGTTGGCTGAATGGGGCCGAATGGATACAAGCCAGGGAAAGAGAGAAAAGGAGAGAAAGATAAAAAAAAAAATCCGGTGAGCGTATATATTGAATAACACGTTATATAATGGCCAACACTAATATCGTAAACATCTCCAGCGCAATCCCAATTATCAAATACCAATATTAAGGCCAAGTATGAGCGTTTTTCTGGACCCCCTTCTCCCTCATGCTTAGCCCCATTAGTTATAATAGTTTAAGACGTTTACCCTATTAGTTTGGCGATTGTATGACCTTTCGCCCTATTTAGGTGTCGTTTTTTTCCTGGCGAGCGATAGCGAGCCTGTATTTCAGGAGGAACCGGCCTTCGGCCGGGAAATTTTCTACCGAAAAATGTACAAATTTATCTTGAAGGGGGTCTTTGGGGTGTCTCTTTTTTTGTTTAGCTTGATAGAGATAAAACAAATAATTTATATAGACCGGTAATATTAACATATATATACAGTATATATATATCTATATATATATATACCGGTATATACAAATAAACTAACGTCCCCTTAAGGGGAGATTTCCACTTAAGGGATTTTTGTCTTGACCCCTTTCTCCCTCATGTTTAGCCCATTGCTTTTTATATTATAAAACGTTTGCCCCATTAGTTTAGCGATTTTAAGAACTTTCACCCTATATTAAGACCTTCGTGCAATTCAGGTGTCGATTTTATCCTGGCGAGCGATAGCGAGCCTGTAATTTAAGAGTAACCGGCTTTTGGCCGGGACATTTTTCTACCGAAAAATGTACAAATTTATCTTGAAAGGGACTCAAGGGGGTGTAATTTTAAGCTTGATGGAGGTCTAGGGAACAAACTAAATACCTCCCCTTTATCCTGAAATCTCTGTGCGGCAATCTATTCAATTATACAGCTTTGATGGCCTCCGCTGTCAATATGAAATGTAGGAGCCATTATCGTATTAGTCAACGGGATACACTCAGTTCTGTTGTTGCTTGACGGGTCCACAGAGAAAGTCGGTCTTGGGTTATAGAGGAAGGATTTGATAGATCATAGGAAGGTTTGAAGTTATTATAATTAGCTGTGTTTAGCTTACATAGACTACTGTTGAACACGCGTCTGGTGTTTCTGAATACTGTTGAACACGCGTCTGGTGTTTCTGAATACTGTTGAACACGCGTCTGGTGTTTCTGAATCCCCTTCTCCCTCATGTTCAGCTATATTAGTTTGGTGATGTTAAGACCTTGTATGTCATTTAGGTGTCGATCTTATAATTATTGATCATAAACAAAACCTGCCGTGAGTCAGCTTGTATCGTGGACTGGATCTCGCAGCTATTTTCGAGTATTACCTATGCCTTTTGCGATCATAACAACAACAACAACAACAACAACAACAACAACAACAACAACAATAATAATAATATAACTGATGATGATGATGATAATGACAATGATGATTGATGATGATAATATAGAAAATTATGATTATGATGATGATAATAATAATCATAATAATAGTAATAACAGTCGGTTTATTTCCTATGTCTAACCCTGAACTAAACCAGCTTTTCTGTCCAGGGTTCGATTCTCCCGATATAAAACCAAGGCCTTAACCCTTTCAGTATTTTGAGGACGCATGTTTACACTGTATTCTGGTAATCATTTCACGATTTTATGCAACTTAGGAAGGATCTCTAGAAATCAAAAGGGTAAACATTATCTGAAATTAACTCTCTGGCTCCCATACGTTCTTCCTAAATAAACTCTCTGGCTCCCATACGTTCTTCCTAAATAAACTCTCTGGCTCCCATACGTTCTTCCTAAATAAACTCTCTGGCTCCCATACGTTCTTCCTAAATAAACTCTCTGGCTCCCATACGTTCTTCCTAAATAAACTCTCTGGCTCCCATACGTTCTTCCTAAATAACCTCTCTGGCTCCCATAACGTTCTTCCTAAATTAACTCTCTAGCTCCCATACGTTCTTCCTAAATTAACTCTCTAGCTCCCATACGTTCTTCCTAAATTAACTCTCTAGCTCCCATACGTTCTTCCTAAAGTAACTCTCTAGCTCCCATACGATCTCAAGTAACTCTCTAGCTCCCATACGATCTCCAGTAACTCTCTAGCTCCCATACGATCTCAAGTAACTCTCTAGCTCCCATACGATCTCAAGTAACTCTCTAGCTCCCATACGATCTTCCTAAATTAACTCTCTAGCTCCCATACGTTCTTCCTAAATTAACTCTCTAGCTCCCATACGTTCTTCCTAAATTAACTCTCTAGCTCCCATACGTTCTTCCTAAATTAACTCTCTAGCTCCCATACGATCTTCCTAAACTGAATACAATAGTCTGATAATAGCCCAAACAAACTGATAACCCTAATTGGTCCGAGGGTTTTTTTTTGCCCTCCCTGTTTCGCTCCATTAGTTTGGCGATAATAAGACGCTTTACCCCCTTCAGGTGTCGATATTTTGTTTATGAGAGCAATACCAAGCCAGTAGCTTAGAAGAAATCGGTGTTCGTCTAGGACATTTGTTCTGTCGAAAAATGTAAACATTTAGTTTGAAGGGTGGTGTCCGAGTTGTCATTTTTCAGTTCTGGGAAGGAGTTTTTCTTAGCCCAGGGGACAAACTGAAATACACTGATCGAAAATGGCAAAAACAAACCAATTTCTCAATGACAATAATCACAAAACTATCACAATAACCCTCACTCTATAGCCGGTATCACACGAGAGCTTTATAGTCAACATTCGATGATCAACATTTTTTTCTGGCAACATATCTGGTATTTCTGAAACTAGACTAATGATTGATGAATTTAGGCAACCGAAATATTTTATATGTTGACCACATAAGCTGCCAGACCAGTGTTGAGGATAAATGTTGAGTGAAAAATAGCTCGTGTGATACCAGCTTAAGGGGGTAGTACTCGCTTTCTCTGGACCCTTCCTTCACCCTCATGTTTAGCATATTAGTTTTGAGGTTTTAAGACGTTCGTTCCGTTAGTTTGGCGATTTTGAGACATTTCGCTTCATTTTATTTCCAATATTAAGACCTCTCGTGCCCTATAGATGTCGATTTATTCCTGGCGAGCGATAGCGAGCCTTTAATTTTAGAAGGAACCGGCCTTCGGCCGGTATTTTTTTTTTTACCGACAAATGTACAAATTTATCTTTATAGGGAGTGTCTAAGCTTGATGAATGTCTAGCGAGAAAACTCAAAAATAAATAAATATATAAATATATAGACCAAAAACTAAGCACTACGGTACCCCCTTACTTAAGCTTCTCCGGAGTGTTGGCCTATGCCGCCCCGTCATCCGGAATGGGAGCACTTTCTAGATCAATTTACGGATTTTGGAGGAAATGAAAAACCCGATCAGCCGCGTGGTGTGTAAGGCTGCTTGGGTGTATGTCAGGGGTGGGTGTGGGTGTGGATGTGGGGTGTGGAGAGGTAAGTGAGTGTGGGTGTGGATGTGGGGTGTGGAGAGGTAAGTGAGTGTAGGTTGGGTGGGGGAGTGTGGGTGTGGATGTGAGATGGAGGGGATTGGAGAGGTAAGTGGGTGTGGATGGTTGAGTTGGTGTGAGTGTGGATGGTTAAGTAGTGGAGTGTGGGTGTGGATGTGGCTGTTGAATAGAGGGGTGTGGAGAGGTAAGTGGGTGTGGATTGGGTGGGGGAGTGTTGGTGTGGATGTGAGATGGAGGGGAGTGGAGAGGTAAGTGGGTGTGGGATGGGTGGGCGTGTGGATGGTTGAGTTGGTGTGGGTTTGGATGGTTGAGTTGGTGTGGGTTTGGATGGGTGAGTTGGTGTGAGTGTAGGGGTGAGTGGGTGAGGATGTGGATGGATGGTTGAGTGGGTGTGGGTGAGTGGGTAAGTGGATGGGTGAGTTTGTGTGAATGGGTATGTGAGTGGGTGGGTAGGGACGTGTGGATGTGTGAGTTGGCGTGGGTTCCTGTGGCTTCTGGTTGATTTATGTGATGGTGTGTGGATGAATATGATAAGTGTGTGTACGGATGTGGGTGGGTGTGTATGGTGTGGGTGGGTGTACATGACGGTGTGTGTGTGTGTGAGTGTCTATGTGCGTGTGGGTCTGTGCATGAATAAGGCAGTGTGTGTGGATGAATATGATAAGTGTGTGTACGGATGTGGGTGGGTGTGTATGGTGTGGGTGGGTGTACATGACGGTGTGTGTGTGTGTGAGTGTCTATGTGCGTGTGGGTCTGTGCATGAATAAGGCAGTGTGTGTGGATGTGGGTGGCTGAGTTAATGTGGGTGTGTGGATATGGGCGTGGAAGGGTAAGTGGGCGTGAATGTATGTCAGGTATGTGATTGCATGTGTGGAGAGTATAGTTTGAAGGTCATTAATAATAATAAGATATATATATTAATATAAATTAAATAACTATTGATTAGGTGTGTGGTAACTGTTTGGATGTATATATGTCAGGAGTGGGTGGGCGGGTGGGTAAGGGTGTAGAGAGATAGATAGATAGAGAGAGAGAGAGAGAGAGAGAGAGAGAGAGAGAGAGAGAGAGAGAGAGAGAGAGAGAATCAGAACAATGGATAAACACTAGACCACAAGGATACAAACCTAGATCCGTGTGGGTGTGATGACTGTGGCAACTCACCCATCTAGCGGGAGAGGTTCTGGTTCTTATAGCGGTTTTTGTTTTCTTCTTTTTTCTTTGTTTAAAGCTAAACAAAAAATAGGAAAAGTGCGGATTGGGCCTGAGTATATAGATAGATATAGATAGATAGAAAGCTGGCGAGAAATTGGTCTTTTCCCATCTTAATGACTCAACTATAGTCTGTTTATTTTCAACTGACGGTAAATTGCAAAGTGCCCATCAAGATCTCAATTATTTTTGAAGATTTTGTGGTGAAATATGATGTTAATTATATAAAACTGTTGTCATAAAATGATGCAGACATAGTAGTTTCATATTTGTTCCACTAAGTATCGATATATTGGTTGCTAAGGGATTCAATTTATCGTCAATTGAAAAGAAACAGAGTACAGCTTTAGTTATAGTCAAATATAATGTTAACCCTTTGACGATTACGACGCATTATAACAGTTTAATGCTGGCTATAATTATAACAGTTTAATGCTGGCTATAATTATAACAGTTTAATGCTGGCAATAATTATAACAGTTTAATGCTGGCTATAATTATAACAGTTTAATGCTGGCTATAATTATAACAGTTTAATGCTGGCTAAAATTATAACAGTTTAATGCTGGCTATAATTATAACAGTTTAATGCTGGCTATAATTATAACAGTTTAATGCTGGCTATAATTATAACAGTTTAATGCTGGCTATAATTATAACAGTTTAATGCTGGCTATAATTATAACAGTTTAATGCTGGCTATAATTATAACAGTTTAATGCTGGCTATAATTATAACAGTATAATGCTGGCTATAATTATAACAGTTTAATGCTGGATATAATTATAACAGTTTAATGCTGGCTATAATTATAACAGTTTAATGCTGGCTATAATTATAACAGTTTAATGCTGGCTATAATTAGACGATTTTATTCAGTTTAGGGAGGACCTGTGGGAGTCAGAGGCACAATTGAGATAGGTTTTACCCCTCTGATTACTAGACAAACTTCCTAAGCTGCATAGTATCGTCCAACAATAGCCAGAATAACATGTAAAAAATGCATCATCCAATCTTGAAGGGGTTAATTATGAAGTATTGGAAATAATATGATGCAGAGACATAGCAAGTTTCTTATTTCACCATTAGTTATCGAGAAACCAGCTGCTAGGGAACTAAAATGGCTGCCAAGTTAACAATAATAGACCACAGTATCAAAACGACGCCATATTGCATTTCTAATAGCTTTTCTAATCACAAAAACTTTTGCTCTGACTCAACTGAAGAGTTTTATGAATGATATAATGTTGTCTTACCCAATAATTACTGGGGAAATGTTTTTAGTATTAGCTAAACAATATAAACAAACGAAAACCATTGTAAGATAGTCTACTACGAAATATAAACTAGAATTAGGCAGTGGTAATGTCAGGATGTCAAATATGTCCTATATTACAAAGATCACTAGCAAGCAAACCGGTAGCGAAACATCCGGGAACGAAATGACCAGTAGCAAACCTAAGAGAGAGAGAGAGAGAGAGAGAGAGAGAGAGAGAGAGAGAGAGAGAGAGAGAGAGAGAATGTCCCGAAAAATATTGAGATTAATAGTATAAATATTGAGATTAATAGTATAGCAGAGAGATAAATACATAGTGACCAAGTATTTTCAAAGGAGCGTAATGTCAAGGCATTAATTAATCATTTTTAAGGGGGCACACCTCGTTCTTTTCTCTCTTTCTCTCCCTCTCTCTTTGGCTTGTATTCATTCGGCCCCATTCATCCTACTGTTTTAAGACTTTAAGCTAAATTTGTACATTTTTCGATAGAAACATGTCTCCGGCGAAGCCGAATTTCTCCATACAATTCTGGCTCGCTATCGCTCGCCAGGAAGATCTCGACACCTGGATGGGGATAAACGTCTTAAAACAGTTGGCTGAATGGGGCCGAATGGATACAAGCCAGAGAAAGAGAGAAAAGAAGAAAAAGATAAAACAAAAGCCGGTGACCCCCCTTAAACGGTGTTGTGTGTTTTAACCCTATCTGATCTGACGTCTTGTGGGTTATTATGATATTGGCTTTGTCATTGACGATTTTTCTTGGTTTTCCATTTTAGTTTGTCCCCATAGGCTAACAAAAACGACTTCCCAGACTTCCTACAAACTAAATAATGCCCCCTTAAAACTAGATGTGTACGGTCGCGCTAATAAGTCATGTCCCAGCTGTCATTACGTTTGGCTTGCTCTGTGCTGTATTAATGTCTGTCAGATGTTGAATAGGGCAGGCAAGTATAGGAACACTGTTGTATATTTAACTCGATATGAAGAAATGAAGCTTAGATATTACTGATACCAATTATTGATCAAAACATACTTGGTGCCGAGACATCACTTATTAGCGATAACGCGTTTTTCTTGTTTTCTTATTTTTATCAGTATTATTTATCGTTGGTGTTCAGTTTTGGATGGCTATCTAATACTGGAAAGGGAAGATCTATCACAACTAGAGGGGCACTCGGTAGAGCACATACCTCCGTCTACGCTGGCTTTGGATATGATCCAGATTGCCTCCTAAATTGAATAACTTCTTCCTTGGCGCATATCATATCTGCCCACCAAATTTCGTAAAATCGGTTCATAACTTTGTGAGCTATCTTACTTAAAGGCAAACAAACACAGACAAACAAACGGAGGCGAAAGCATAACCTCCGTCCAACTTAGTGGGCGGAGGTTCTAAATCCTTTAATTCCTACAATATCTTCCTAAACTAAATACAAGCATATCATTGTAGCAAAATAACATGATAAAATGCGTCATAATTTACTTAAAGGGTCAATATATTTTCTTGGGAGTATTTACCTCCATGTTATCAGAAATAATATAGCCTGACATCAGATTCAATCTCATTAATGTCGTTTGCTAGCCTTTGTATTATACTGTAGCTAAGTTAGTAAGGGATTAAATTGGTCTCGTAAGTTCCTTGTGTCTGATATTTGTAACATTATGCTGTATAGCTCTTGTACTTAATGAGAGCGTCCACTCCTGTACCATACCTCAAGACAAGTGTACTAGATAACTTCACATCAATTACACGTTTTTTCTCTCTCTCTCTCTCTCTCTCTCTCTCTCTCTCTCTCTCTCTCTCTCTCTCTCTCTCTCTCTCTATATATATATATATATATATATGGCCAACTCTTTCCTCAAAGCCACAGAGTTTGTACAGTCTGGATATGTATACTACAGATAACTCTCTCTCTCTCTCTCTCTCTCTCTCTCTCTCTCTCTCTCAGCAGCCTCAGGGAGACAAGTTTCTAGAATCCTGCAAACTCACGCACACCCCCCCCCCCCACCCCTATCCCTCTCTCTCTCTTACCCCCCCCCACCCCTATCCCTGTCTCTCATACCCCCCCCCCCCCTCTATCTCCTATCCCCCTACCCTTGACGATGCAGTCAAGGATTTCCGTTCAAAAAACGGGGTCAACCGGGGGTATCCAGGCAGGGTAGTGTAAGTCAAATACGAACTGAAAATTCAGACAATGCACAATCAGTAACATCCAACTCTAATACTCTTAAGGTGTGTTATGTAAATGCTCGTAGCATACGCAATAAATTTTCAGATCTAGAGGAAATCGTGTTTACAGAACATTATGATATAATCGGCATTACAGAATCTTGGTTAAATACGGAAGACAGAGACTTTTTAGCCGAATATACGCTTCCTGGTTATACAATGTTTGAGAAAAGTCGGATCAATAGAAATGGAGGAGGAGTTCTGTTTTTATAAAGGAAAGTCTTAATCCCGTCTTAATGTCAAAACCTCAAATTGCGAATATAGACATATCTTACGTACTATTAAATAATAAACGAGGAACTAAAATAACACTAGCTTTAATAAAGACCCCCAGCTCAATCAGTGCAAACTGACAGTGAAATTTATGAACAAATTGCAGAAATAACTAACATACAAGATACCGTAATTCTTGGCGATTTCAACTTACCCGTGACTAAATGGGGCGATATTCTTACTTCACACTCTGGACACGACCTCTATGCTAACTTGCAAGAGAGTTCACTTTTTCTATTTGTACAATCTCCGACCCGTGGTAATAATGTGCTTGACCTTGTACTCTCAACAAAAGAAGAATTAATAGAGAATTTGAATGTTGGTGATGAATTCAGTAACAGCGACCATCGTACGATAACTTTCACTTTAAAGTTTACTAGTAACAAATCAAATAGCAGCATTGAGAAAGTCCCTAATTTCAAGAAAGCAAATTTTCATAAACATAAATCAAAGCTTAAAGAAACTGACTGGAGCTTTCTGACTAACAATAACGACATAAATACATCTTGGGAGTGTTTCACAACCACTTACCTTAAGGCAGTGCAAGACTGCATACCATCGAAAATACGGCGTCCAGGCCATAATGATAAGCTCAAATGGTGGAATAAAGATATTTCAGACTGTCTGCTTGCTAAAAAAATTGCTAATGATAGATTAATATCCTCACAAAATGACGAAGAACGTGTGAAATTTGTAGAGCTACGACGCAAAGCCAAAAAGTTAATTAAGCAAAGTAAAAAGACCCTGGAGTTACATGTTGCGAATCAAAGTAAAACAAACCCGAAAGAATTCTATAGTTATATCAGAAAGAAAAAGGTAGTTACTTCAACTGTTGGACCGTTAGTCGATGAAAATGGAGAATACACCAAAGACGAAGTACAAATGAGTAATGCCCTCAATACCTTCTTTGTATCATTTTTTAAAACCGAAGACCTCAGTGATATCCCTACACCATCGCCGATTCAGATTGATAATTCAGATGTTCTAAGCAATATCATCGTTACAGAGAGAGAAGTATTGAATTGTTTAGATAAACTCAAGGTAAATAAAATGCCTGGACCTGATACAATCTCGCCTAGAGTTCTAAAGGAAGCTAAGGATGAGCTCTCCAAACCACTGACATTGCTATTCAATGAATCCTTGCAGTCTGGGACTATGCCTGATCAGTGAAAGCTAGCCAACGTAACACCGATATTAAAAAAAGGCAGCAAATCCCTACCCAATAACTATCGTCCAATTAGCTTAACCTCAATTGTATGTAAAATGCTAGAAACGGTCATAAGAGACAGACTCGTAAATCACTTAGAGGCAAATAACTTACCGGTACTTAAAGATACTCAACACGGCTTTCGTAAAAAACGTTCCTGTTTAACAAACCTCTTAGACTTCTTCCACGATATCCTCAACCTCTACAATGAGAGTAAAGCTGTAGATATTATATACCTTGATTTTCAAAAGGCCTTTGACAAAGTTCCCCACAAACGTTTACTGCTAAAACTAAAAGCGCATGGAATACAAGACGGTGTGTTGAAATGGATAGAAAATTGGCTCAGCGACAGAAAGCAAAGAGTAGTCATAAACGGTAAGGCATCTAAATGGACCAATGTAAGTAGCGGGGCACCCCAGGGATAGGTACTAGGACCAATTATCTTTCTAATTTACATCAACGACATAGATGAGGGTCTCACCTGTACAATCTCAAAATTTGCTGACGATACAAAAATTGCAAATAGCGTACTCTCAAAAGAACATGTTGACGATATGCAACACAATCTAGATAAATTGTCATGTTGGGCCCAAAATTGGCAAATGAGTTTCAATGCGGATAAATGTAAAGTACTACATATCAGATACCTAAATGAGAAAGCAAACTATTCGATGAATGGCACTCAGCTTAAGAATGTAAACAGAGAAACCGATCTGGGAGTAACAATATCGAGTAACCTAAAACCGAGTCAACAATGTTCAGAAGTTGTTAAGAAGGCAAACAAAATAATTGGCTTTATAGGCAGGTCATTTGAGCATAAATCCAAAGAAGTTATCCTAACCCTTTACAATTCCTTAGTCCGCCCTCTTCTGGAATACCGCGTTCAATCCTGGTGCCCTTATTACCAAAAAGATATAAACAAGCTAGAACGAGTTCAACGTAGTTACCAAAATGATACCTAGCCTAAAGAACAAACCATACGAAGAGCGTCTTAGAGAATTAAATCTATTTCCTTTAACCCAGCGCAGATTAAGAGGTGACTTAATTCAAGTGTTCAAAATCATCAAAGGCATTGACAATATGAACTTTAGTAAGTACTTCACTATCGACCAATCTAATTACACGCGGGGAAACGGTTGCAAAATTATTGGTAAATCTTTTAACTCACACGAATCTAAGAATTTCTTCTTGAATCGAGTTGTCAACTTGTGGAATGGGCTTCCCCGAGACGTTATAGACTGCAGCACCGTTGATTCATTTAAACTCCGCCTAGACAAATATCTCGCATCAAACCCGCGACTGACTGCGTTTGTAAATGAATAACTTTATTTTATCCCCCCCCTCAGTTACTAACCCATCTGTCCCCTACTAACTTCCTAATCCTGCCACGGACATTAGTTCCAGGGCAGTAGTTCCCTTTCCAATGTTCCCTTACCCACTCTAAACCACTGTTTGGACACTTGATCCTCAGTGTTTTGGAGGACAAGCAGCCTAAAAGGGTCACTAGACCTGTTGTTGCTTGATTTCCTTTGTACTCCTTTGTACCCCTTCTTCTCCACCCCTCCCCCTCCCTCCTGGCCTCCTAATCTTCTATCTTCCTGTCTTCTAACCCCTCTCCTTCCCTCCTTCATCGTTTCTTTCTTCCTCTCTCCATCTCCCGCTCTCATTTCTTAGTTTACCTCTAGATTATTCTCCCCCCCTTCTTCTTCTTCTGCTACCTCTTCAGTCTTCTCCCTCCTTTACTTCCACTTCTTCTTCCTCCTCTTCCGTCTTCTCTTCTTCTTTCTCCTTCTCTTCCGTCTTCTCTTCTTCTTCTTCTTCTCAGTCTTCCTCCTCCTTTACCACTTCTTCTTCCTCCTCTTCCGTCTTCTCTTCTTCTTTCTCCTTCTCTTCCGTCTTCTCTTCTTCTTCTTCTTCTACCTCTTCAGTCTTCTCCCTCCTTTACTTCTACTTCTTCTTCCTCCTCTTCCGTCCTCTTCTTTTCTTCCATCTCCTCCTCCTCCTCCGTC
>CM064485.1:8580075-8608035 GCA_032716605.1 Paralithodes platypus
AAGCTAAATGTGTACATTTTTTGATAGAAAAATGAAGCCGGATTTTTCCATACAATGCAATGGAGAGGGTTTCAGAGGGTTTATTGAGAGCGTATTTACCCATTTCAGTCTTAAGAGGTATATTATTATGTTCCTTCCAACAACCAACTATACTCCTAAAATCGATTTATGAAATTTACAAACACATGTGGCAGTCCGTGGATTCGAACCCAGGACGCTCACACCGAAAATCAACACCATATGCATCGCACCACGAAGACAGTTAAAGTTATTATAAGCTAAAGAAAATCGTCTAATGGTAACCAGAATATGATGAAAATGACGTAATGGTACAGAAGAGGTTAATGGTGTTAGTGTGTCTTAGGCTGGGGTGGGGTTGTTGTTGTTAAGCGGGTTTGTATGAGTGAAAGTGACGGACAGATGGAGATCACCGCAAATATCAAGTGCACACGCACACACACACACACACAGTCCCGTAGCCTAGTAGGTAGAGCTCTCGTCTCACACACGAGGGGTCGGGGGTTCAATCCCCGGCCGGGCGGAGACAAATTGGGCTTGTCTCCTGTCATGTGTTAGCCTCAGTTCACCTAGCTGTAAATAGGTACCTGGAATAAGTGGACGACGTTGTGACGTCCCATCTGGGGTTAGCAAAAATGGAACAAGGCGAGATGGGTATCATATGGTTCACCTAAGCTGATGGCTACCTAAGCCTTCGGGCGAGACGGTACCGTCTATAGTGAGAATGGTACCATACAGATCCACCCTAAGCCTTCGTTTCCGATGTCGCCAATTGGCTAAAAATACAGACTACACACACATCCACAGCCATTCCAACGATACATATAACACCTACACATATAGGAGGCGGGAAATAACGAGCATGCTCACTCCCGAAATACAACGAGAGTAAGCACACACACACACAGACACACACACACACACACACACACACACACACACACACACACACACACACACACACACACACACACACACACACACACACTGACGAAGGAACAACAAGTAAGCGATGAAGAGAAAAAAAAAAAAACAAAAAAAAAAACGGCGAAGGAACAAAAAGTAGAATCTTGGGCAGAAAATATAGTTTGATAAATACGATATAAGTGAATTTCTGGACACAATATATAGCGACCGCCCGACGGAGAAACTGAAAAAGAAAGTTAGAAAATATATCCAGCCTTGCAGGTATTAAATCCCGGTTAGTTGATAGTTAAGAAATATGTTCAGTAAAATTGTAAATATATGAAATAAATACCGGCCTGTTATCTTTCAGAATGTGATATACTACAATGTTATTACACTATATATTTTAACCTTTTTTTTATTACGAGAGGCCTTTTCTAAGCTTAAAAAAATCGACTTGTGTTAGCAATATATCAATAATTCGTTGCATTCAGAAAGTTATTCAAGGGATTCAGCCCGATGACGTAATTTTCATCTTGTTCGGGTTACCATTTGACGATTTTCTTCAGCTTATAATCTACGTTTACAACTCAAAGGGATAAATACGATCTCAATAAACTCTCGGAAAAACTTAGGTATTTCTTAAACTGCATAAACTTATCGAACTTTAACCAGAATAAAGGGTAAAAGGCGTCCTCGTGAAGAAAGGGTTAATTAAAAAAAAAAAAAAAAATGTATTATGAAACGGTTTCATCAAGTGAATAATTATGTGTAGTTTAATATTAGACAAAGCATAATGCCAAGAGTGTCATCGTACTGACAGAGTTATCGTTAACCCTTTCTGTACCGGCGACGTCTTGTTATTTTTATTCTAGCTATACTTAGACGTTTTTGTGCTGTTTGACCCTTTCACGTTATTATGACGCAGAGGTTGCCAGATTAGCAATAAGAAATAGAGTTCTCTCACACTTATAATTACCTCTCCAAAATTAGTTTTCTGCCCACAGCTAACTCAAAATCAACTGCAGAGGTTGAAGTAACTAAACTAAAGGTTTATAAATACCCCTGATGGTAACAAAGGTTTTAAAGTATCCCTAATAGGCTCAAAATTGCGTCAAGAACGTGAGAGGGTTAAGAAGGATCTGTGGTAGTCAATAGGGTTAAGTGAGATATTTCCAAGCCTGTTAAATCTCGGAGGCCCTATTGAAACTGAATAATTATAATCGTCTAATTATAGCCAGAATAAAGTTAAAAGGACGTCATCGATCCAGAAGGGGTTAAGTATGCGAGTCACGTGATAAATGGCTTGAAATGAGGCAGCGGTACAGTCGCGGACATAAACACTGATACATACATTGTCGAAGCTGTGTTGGGCTGAACTGAAACTCCTTATTATTTCCTTACCTGATATGTGTATGTCGGAGGTTCCTCATTTCCTCAGTTATATATATATATATATATATATATATATATATATATATATATATATATATATATATATATTATAATGTCTTTAGAAAAATAGACCATCACAAACAGAGTAAGCATTTGCCAAACCGAAATATATTATCAGTTGTTTGTACACCTCTTTCATGTGTTGTTTTGATTTTGGTATATTAAATATTATTACATATTATAGTATAATAAATAAATAAATACATATACAGTATATACATATGCATATAGTGGTATGTATGTACACTATGTATGTATGTATGTATGTATGTAGTCCAATTAAACAAAATTATCTGATATAAAAAACCCAGACTCGGCCACAAATATGCTGTTATAATGACTCGCAGGACAACGGGTTTAGACCTTTGGACTTGTGGTGGGTGAGATAACAGCTAACAGGAATGCTTAGCCTTTTGAGGTTCAGGACGATTTTTAGCAGATTCTTCTTAGACGGTTTTATAAAGCTTAAGAGGGATGTGTGGGGATTAAATGGGTAAAGACTGACGCGTTTTTGCGGTTTCTGCTGACTGTAATTAGACGATTTTATACAGCTTAGCAAGAATCTGTGGGGATTAAATGGGTAAAGACTGACGCGTTTTAGCGATTTCTTCTGGCTATTGATAGACGATTCTATACAGCTTAGGAAGGATCTGAGAACATTTAAAAGGTAAAGAATATCACAAATGTCGCTTTGACTTCCATATACCCTTCCTAATCTGAATAAAATCGTCTAATGATAGCCTTGCTCTGTATCGGGGCACAGTGCGCCCCTGTATTGAGTATTGTTCCCATGTGTGGGGAGGCTCCACCCATACCGCACTTCACGAAAGAGTAGAGTCCAAAGCATTTCGTCTCATCAACTCCTTCCTCATACTTTGTTTTAAGTTCCCTACAGTCATCTCTTTCTACATGCCGCAATGTTGCATCTCTTTCACTCTACTATCGCTATTACAAAAATCAGTACTCTCTCAGTGCATACCCCCTCCCTTGCGTCGAATGCAAGGCACCCGCCTTTCAACACAGTCCCACTCTTATTCTGTCCAGCTCTCCAACCCTAAAATTGGCCATTTTTATAAATGTTTTCTTCTACTCAATAATTGAACTCTGGAACTCTCTTTCTCAATCAATCTTTCCCTCATCTTATGACTTAAACTATTCTAAACATCGTGTGTCCAGGCATTTCGACCCCAACGCTCCTTGAATTCGGCCCCGTCACTCTTTTGGCTTTGGGGGAGACACTCGTTACAGGCAACCTGCCTTTTGTCTCCTTCATACACAGAATAAAAGTAAAGAACTGTGTCCTCGTATCTTGAAAGGGTTACTTGTAGGCACTACTACTCAAATGACCTTAATGGACCCACAGTAAAGAACACCACTATCAACCATAATTGCAAAACACCGATCCTGGGGCTCAAATAGATTTTCCATTAGCAATACCCTTTTTGCACGAAGCAATTCTTCGCACTGTTTAAAAGCCGGTGTCACACGAGCGTCTTTTCCGGCAATTTTCGATGAGCAAGTTTTCCTCGCAATATTTGGAGGCTCTTTCACATTGGAATCGGAAACTAGATTGAAGGTAGACTACGGTGGGTGCCTGATTTCTGTTAACACTTAGATTTTACAGATTCCAGACAACAATTACCGGTAAAAATTGACGGGAAAAGAGCTCGTGTGACATGCCTTAGTTCTCTCACACTGCTTGTATTTGTTGAAGGTAGGTTGTTGGTAGTGGCGGTAAAGGAGATGAGGTGCTAATTCTTTCACCACAATTACGACTTTCTCCAGTTTGTTCTGTCGATCATTTGACGATTATGTACAAAGGGATGTAAAAGATTGTACCTTTCTTATTCCTAGAAAAGACGATGGTATTCAAAGGGTTAATGCAGAATATAACTTTATTATTCCTACAGATTTTTGTTAAGGGAGGTCACGGCTTTTTTGTATTTTTTTTCTCGTTTTCTCTCTTTTCCTAGCTTGTATCCATTCGGCCTCATTCAGCCAACTGTTTTAAGACGTTTATCCCCATCCAGGTGTCGATTTTTTCCTGGCGAGCGATAGCGAGCCAGCATTGTATGGAGCAATCCAGCTTTGCCGGACACATTTTTCTATCGAAAAATTTACAAATTTAGCTTGCTGTCAATACAAAAAATATATATGATTGCTCGCTACCGCTCGTTAGGAAAATATTGACACCTGGATGGGGGTAAAAGTTTTAAAACAGTAAGCTGAATGGGGACGAATGGATACAAGCCAAAGAGAGAGGGACAGAAAGATTAATAAAGCGTGGTGGGCTCCCTTAAGTTGATACATCGTCTACTGTTTGCCTGAATGATATGGAAGTGACGGTATCGTACTGAAGGAGTTGATGATGAGGGTTGTGGTGTATTGGTAGTGAAATTGGCTGTGGAAACAAATGAAGATAGTAATGAGGGAGCTACGGTGGTGTTGTGGTGGTGGTGGTGGTGGTGGTGGTGGTGGAGACAAATTATGATATTTATAAGGAATACTACGGTGTTGAGGTGGTGGTGGTGTTGAGGTGGTGGTGGTGGTGGTGGTGGTGGTGGTGGTGTGGTGTTGTTGTTGTGGTGGTGGTGGTGGTGGTGGTGGTGTTGTTGTGGTGGTGGTGGTGGTGGTGTTGAGGTGGTGGTGGTGGTGTTGTTGTGGTGGTGGTGGTGGTGGTGGTGGAGACAAATTATGATATTTATAAGGAATACTACGTTTGAGGTGTGGTGGTGGTGGTGTTGAGGTGGTGGTGGTGGTGTTGAGGTGGTGGTGGTGGTGGTGGTGGTAGTGTTGAGGTGGTGGTGGTGGTTGTTGAGGTGGTGGTGGTGGTGGTGGTGGTGTTGAGGTGGTGGTGGTGGTGGTGTTGAGGTGGTGGTGGTGTTGAGGTGGTGGTGGTGGTGTTGAGGTGGTGGTGTTGAGGTGGTGGTGGTGGCGGTGGTGGTGGTGGTGGTGTTGAGGTGGTGGTGGTGGTGGTGTTGAGGTGGTGGTGGGGGAGGTGGTGGTGGTGGTGGTGGAGAGAGAGATGATGAGGATGTACAGAACACTATGGTCGTGACGGTGATAACAAAGATAGCGTTGAAAGCAGTGGTAAAGGTATATAAAGTATACATCTTCATACACTGTGATTTAAGAGACGAATATAGAAGCAACATTTGGGATTTTATATATATACTTTTCCGTTGCACACATTATTTTGCATCCAGTTCGTGAGTTTATACTGTATAAGGCAGGAAAATAGCTTGATAGAATTAGAAGTACAGTTTTGTTATGCAATATCGAATTCATATGCTAAATTTACAATTGTATAACGTATAATCCTTCTAAATCAATCGTACTGTTCTTATTTCCATTAGGATATGGATGGACATTCATGTGGGCAATTATAAAGACTAACTAAAGGTTAGACTAGTAAAATGTGTTCCAGAATGTTGCTTCTTAACCCTTTCAAAACACGGTGACGCATTCCTTTGGTGGTTCCTGGCTATTATTAGACTATTTTATTCAGATTAGGAAGGGCATATGGAATATATATACAGGTATATATATATATATATATATATATATATATAAATGAATATCCCAATACGTATAACTAAACAATGGAGAATGTAAAGAGCAAATTAAGCTTTATATAAGTACGGTATATTAATTCTCCTACACTTCAATATCCTTGCATTCGTTAATTGCACATTCCAGAAGAGGACGTTGTCTCAAGGAATGATGCATGTGTCTTATTTTAAGGGGAACTGAATTTAGAATGTCTGGTACCCAGCCCGTGCTCGAGGTAGTGGGGTTAACACTATTTATAGCTGGTCCGACGGCTTGGGGGTTATTAGGATAGTTGGTTTATTTAGTAATGAGGATTTTGCTTGTTTTTGTCATTTTCGAGCAATGCACTTTTAGTTTGTCCTCTAGACTAAGAACAATGCCTTCCAAGACTTCCTTCAATTTAAACAATGCCCACCCCGCCCCCCTTCAAGCTAAATGTGTACATATCCCGGCCGAAGGCCAATTTCTTCTAGGTAACAGGCTCGCTATGGCTAGCCAAACTACTGAGGTAAAACGCCTTCAAATCTCCAAACTAATGGAGCGAAACACGGGAAGCCTAAAAAGACCTCCTTCTGACTAAATACAGTTAATGTTTCTCAGAGAACATTGATGCAGACATCAGACGGGGGGGGGGGGGGGTGATAGTGGTGGTGGTGTGAGATATGTATTGGTGGTAGAGGTGGAAGTGCTGGTGGTGGTGCTAGTGTACATTGTTGTGATGATGGTGGTGGGGGTTGGGGGGGGGGGGGGGGGGTGATAGTGGTGGTGAGAGAGAAACGTAGTGCTGGTGCTTTGGAAGTGTAAAATTTTGTGATGGTGGTGGGGGGGGGGTGAGTGATGTGGTGGAGTTATATAAAGTATTGGTAGTGGTAGAAATTAGGAGAGGGTGTTAATGGTAGAGACAAAGTTAATGATGATGGTGGTGGTGGTGGTGGTGGTGTCGTGATAATGGTGGTGAGTTACTGTTGGTGATGGTAATGGTGAATATATGGGGAGTACGGTAAATGATGGTGTGCTGTCTGGTAATGGTGGACTCATGTAGGTGGAGGCTGGTAGTGGAGATCGTGGTAGTTGTGGGTGAGAGTAGAAGGGTGCATGGTAGTGGTCGTGGTAGTGGTGTTGGTGGTAGTGGTGGATGTTGTGTAGGTGGGTGGAGAGCAGATGAGTGTGGGTGGTGGTGGTGGTGGTGGTGGTAGTGGTGGATGTTGTGTAGGTGGGTGGAGAACATAGGAGTGTGGGTGGTGGTGGTGGTAGTGGTGGTGGTGGTGGTGGTGGTGGTGGTGGTAGTGGTAGTGGTAGTGGTAGTGGTGGTGGTAGTGGTAGTGGTGGATATTGTGTAGGTGGGTGGAGAACATAATATTATAGGTGTGGGTGGTCTTAGCGTGAGTGGGGTTCATCCATCATCATTTCCTTGAGTTTAGACCCATGTACGCTTTTAACACAAACCAGATTAATGTGGTAAACGAGTGTGTGTGTGTGTGTGTGTGTGTGTGTGTGTGTGTGTGTGTGTGTGTGTGTGTGTTTGTTTGTTTGTGTGTGTCTATGTGTTTTCTGTCTGTGTGAGTGAGAGAGAGAGAGAGAGAGAGAGAGAGAGAGAGAGAGAGAGAGTAAAAAGGAGTACAAAGGAAATCAAGCAACAACAGGTCTAGTGACCCTTCTAGGTTGCTTGTCCTCCAAAACACTGAGGATCAAGTGTCCAAACAGTGGTTTAGAGTGGGTAAGGGAACATTGGAAAGGGAACTACTGCCCTGCCACTAACGTGGCAGGACTAGGAAGTTAGTAGGGGACATATGGGTTAGTAACTGAGGGGAGGATAAAGTTATTCATTTACAAACGCAGTCAGTCGCGGGTTTGATGCGAGATATTTGTCTAGGCGGAATTTAAATGAATCAACGGTGCTGCAGTCTATAACGTCTCGGGGAAGCCCATTCCACAAGTTGACAACTCGATTGAAGAAGAAATTCTTAGATTCGTGCGAGTTAAAAGATTTACCAATAATTTTGCAACCGTTTCCCCGCGTGTAATTAGATTGGTCGATAGTGAAGTACTTACTACAGTTCATATTGTCGATGCCTTTGATGATTTTGAACACTTGAATTAAGTCGCCTCTTAATCTGCGCTGGGTTAAAGGAAATAGATTTAATTCTCTAAGACGCTCTTCGTATGGTTTGTTCTTTAGGCTAGGTATCATTTTGGTAACTCTACGTTGAACTCGTTCTAGCTTGTTTATATCTTTTTGGTAATAAGGGCACCAGGATTGAATGCAGTATTCCAGAAGAGGGCGGACTAAGGAATTGTAAAGGGTTAGGATAACTTCTTTGGATTTATGCTCAAATGACCTGCCTATAAAGCCAATTATTTTGTTTGCCTTCTTAACAACTTCTGAACATTGTTGACTCGGTTTTAGGTTACTCGATATTGTTACTCCCAGATCAGTTTCTCTGTTTACATTCTTAAGCTGAGTGCCATTCATCGAATAGTTTGCTTTTCTCATTTAGGTATCCGACATGTAGTACTTTACATTTATCCGCATTGAAACTCATTTGCTCACACACGAAGTTAGAGAGATAACTTCAATTAGTGACTAACAACATCCGAGCACGTTCACAGGCTGGTATTACAATTAGCATAGCAAGTCACGATTAGATACAATTAAATCTATTCATATTAACATCTGCAAGTTGCACTGTTAGTGATACACAATAATCCCAGAACGCATAAGGCGGCCCTGGCAGTTAATACATATGGGGAACTCGGCCCGTATATTCTTTTTGACTTACTTATATACGCCTTAACTGCTCCCATAATATGCTATAATCATATACTATTTGCTACATTTATCCAAGACAATATACTGTTAGATATTGGAAATAGCATAAGAGCATAACATAACTAATTTAAACTTACTGATTATTCAACAAGGGTATTCAACCTTTACTGATTTTTCAAGAAGATTAATTTAAAATTAGGGTAGATATGCAAAGGCGGACACATATTATTGCTTACCATATGTGCAAAATGACCTGATATCGGCTTAACAAAAAAGAATAGGAGTAAAAAGGTGACACAAAATAAATAAAATAAAAATAAAAATCAGGTCTCGTGCAATATAAACTAGCGCGCTCTGGACTGGATTACCCTCCCCCCCCCCCCCCAACCACTCTCTACTACCAACCAGTCAGCCACCAAACCAACAACCAGTCAGTCAGTTAGGTTAGTCGCCCCCCTTACAATAAAACCGGATCACTTTAAGGTCAGCCGCCGCGTTGGGTCAGGCGAGGTCCAGATCAAGCGGTGATCATGTAGCGGAGACCTTCTGTTTGTGGTTGTTATTGAAAGGTTGCGTAAGTGTAAGTGTAGGGTGTGTGTGTGCATGGTTTGTTGTGTGTGTGGGTGTGTTATGAAAATTCTCGTACCGAATGAATACATTACATTTAATTATTGCTTACTCTCCTGTGTACATATATTGAGATAAAATGAAAGAGGCACGGGAAAGGTTAGGGAAGTTAGGTGAAGTCAGAAGACGGGAGACGTGTAATGGAAAGAAGTGCGAGAAGGGCGGAGAAGATGCCAGTGGAGATATGAACATGATAGCGAGAGGCGAGAGGTGAGGAGAGATATTGTGGGGATATTAAGAGGAGAGGCAGGAAGGTAGAGAAAATGAGGGCGCAGGAGTGGGAGTGACACAGGAGAGAAGTGTAGAAATGAGAGGGGATACACAGAGTGACGGACGAGAAGAAGACCTAGGAGGGATCTTGAACTGGAGGACAGAGGAACAAAAAGGGGTATGAGAAAGAGCGAGAAAGGGACGGAAGAAGTGCAAGAATGAGGAGGATGAAGTGAGGGGAGGAACAGGAGTAGAAAAAAATAAAAGACTAGAGGAGAGGACGATATGAAATCGTGAGGGAGGGGAGGAGAATGAATCGAGCAAGGAAAAAAAAAAAGGGGTGGTGCTGTATATTTTAGAAGCAGAAAGTGGAGAGAGGAGAAGCAGTGAAAGGAGAGGATTGGCAAGCCGCTGGGATAGAGGGAGGAGATATCATAGTGCACCTGAAGATTAGTAGGACCTGTAGCACCATATAAACCTGACTTTTTTTGTCCGGAATATTACATCAGCCAGCGAATCGATTGGAATCAATAACATCCCCCCCCCCCTTCTCTCTCTCTCTCTCTAACTCTCTCTACTCTCTCTCTCTCTCAGTCTCTCTCGCTCTAGAGCTATCGACGACTCTGCTCTAGCTCTCTACTCTCTCTCTCTCTCCTCTCTCATCTACCTCTCTCTCATCTCTCTACATCTCCTCTCGCTCTCTCCTCTCTCTCTCCTCTCTCTCTCTCTCTCTCTCTCTTCTATTCTCTCTCTCTCTCCTCTCTCTCTCTCTTCTATCTCTCTCTCTCTCTCTCTCTCTATCTCTCTCTCTCTCTCTCTCTCTCTCTCTCTTCTATCCCTCTCTCTCTCTCGCCTCTCGGCTCTCGGGTGGTAATGAGGATGCTAACAATCTTTACGGAACCGATCCCAAAGAAGATACCGTCGCTACTGGTGTTCGCTACGCTGATTCGAATCGTTCATATATACAGACCCTAAACTATTATCATTCGTTCCGTTTTAGAGATGCGTATCCTTATGGCAATCGGGTAACAGATCCACATCCCAATTGACCCCTTGAGAGTTTTGAGCGGTAATGAAGTTGAAGTTGAAGACCTCAGTATTTAGCCGATAGGCAATCTAGTTATAGTTTTTTTGTTTTGTTTATCCAGCTGGCGGTGACTTGTTGTTTACCTATATTGATTATTTGACTACTATATATATTTGACAGCGAAATGAGTCGCTGGTTATACAAACTTGGCATTAATAATGACACAGAAACTTAGTAGTCTCATAGTATTCCTTTAAGTATCAAGGAATTAGTTGCTAAGGGATTTAATTGACTATCAGCTGAAATCAAATAGACTAAAATACATTTATTGTAAACACATAAATCCGTTAAATCAAAAAGCATAAATTCTGTTCATCACAAGTCCTGTATAATTGTATATCTATACTTTATCAATTTCACCACAACACCAAACACCTCCAATGAAATTAATGAAAGCACATATGTAATCCACCTATGCAATTCTATACAATGTTATGTTGATGTCTACAGTTACAACTTTCTTGTCGCCCGAACCTCACAGGTAGCAAATTGACCACTTGCGGGTTTCAGGCTATAAGGAAGTTGCAACCATAAACATTGATATCAAACAGAAATACAATAATAATGTAGGTTGCTAATGCATGAACAGTATGTTGAATTGGGTTTTATATATATATAGAAGCCCTACAATCGCAATTTAGGTGATAATTCTGTTAGTTATCGATGTCTACAGCTCCAACTTCCTTATAGACCGAAACTCGCAAGTGGTCAATTGATTCTTTGTAGAGGAACCCCAGTGGTCATTATATATACCATGCCTGAAATTCCTTGACGCTAATGATGCTGATGGAGATGATAGTGAGAATGCTGGGGGGCACTGATTGCAAGCACGATGGTGATAGATGGTGGTGCAACAAAGAAGCCGGATAATGATAGAGACGTAGATGGTGATAGGCGAGGCAATATGGAAGGTAATGCTAAACACAGTGAGAGCGATAATTTGAGATACTGGGAACGTGAGCTTATGCAGACACATACACACTCACATAGTCAATATTAACACACCCACACACAGTGTACAAAGGAGTACAAAGGAAATCAAGCAACAACAGATCTAGTGACCCTTCTAGGTTACTTGTCCTCCAAAACACTGAGGATCAAGTGTCCAAACAGTGGTTTAGAGTGGGTAAGGGAACATTGGAAAGGGAATTACTGCCCTGGAACTAATGTCCGTGGCAGGATTGGGAAGTTAGTAGGAGACAGATGGGTTAGTAACTGAAAGGGGGGATAAAATAAAGTTATTCATTTACAAACGCAGTCAGTCGCGGGTTTGAAGCGAGATATTTGTCTAGGCGGAGTTTAAATGAATCAACGGTGATGCAGTCTATAATGCAGTGGTGTGGGAACACGTCTCAGCCTTACTCAATGATCGGACAATACGAGCTCTAAGCTCAATTTCGGGAGGATGATGGCTGACGAGAGATCCTCAAGGATCCTCAAGATCGCAAGTGAATTACACACACACACACGCACACACACACCATATATAACCACCCTATTACAGATGCAATGCAGGATCATACACACACACCACCACCACCACAAAAACTACTACGCTAAGGTCAACATGGGCGGCAACAACACAAACTACGCGTAGTAAGATATATACACACGCACATTATATAGCACTACACACACCCATACACGATCTACCCATTTACACACACACACACACACACACACACACACACACACACACACACTCACACGCACACACGTTCACACATTTCAACACGTAACAGTAAATCACAATGACACCCACATACACTATCAATTTAAACAAACACACACATACAAACACACACACACACACTACGCTAAGGTGAACAGGGCGGTAACCTCACAACCTACGTATAGTAAAATACACACACACACACACACACACACACACACACACACACACACACACACACACACACACACACACACACAACCTACGTACAGTATAGTAAAATGACTGGTTTTCCTTGGCCGCCAGACTGGAGAGGACTTGGGCTGAGCTTTGGGCGTGGGCGGAGATTTGAGCTTGATTGGGCTAATTTTATAAACGTGGGCGGAGATTAGGTTGTTGATGGGCTAACTTAAGGGGGTGACCTGCTTTCTTTCTCTCTCTGGGTTGTACCGATTCGGCCCCATTCAGCCAACTGTTTTAATATGTTTATCCCCATCCAGGTGTCGATTTATACCTGGCGAGCGAAAGCGAGCCACCATATTTTCGTAATGCGATATTTCGATATTGCGAACATACAGTAATCTATGCTGTGAAAAATGTGTGTAGCTACAACACAAACTATACCCTGTTCCAAATAGGTAGGGCGGAAATCGTGAACCCTAACCATTATAACTCTAAAAGGGCTAGAGCAAATGGGCGGTAAATTCCCACACCTATTCCCTGGCTGACCTTTCCCAAATGGTATAATTATCATTTCGATTACTTAAGTTGCATGAAAATAAATATACATATCTGCATTTATATTATATTTATTACAACTAAAAACATAACCAACACAGCTAATTTTATAACTAAAGTACAGTCGTGGTCGTAAATACTTGATCAATTAATGGTGTAAACTAGGCGGTGAGCATTAACTAGTGAAATTCGTCTGTGGCAGGGTTTATTGGACCAGCACAACCAGCCCTTCAATCAAGAATCAAAACATTAACCATCAACTACTGAAATCCAGTAATTTGATGCTTATGTGTCCAGCAGATATGGAAATAATTAATCCGTGTATCATAATTGTGCCTCCATAAATTGTCCAGATGTTTGTGTCCACGACTGTACAACAGTACAGGTGTTACAATGCCTCAGTGATAGCCCGCTATTAGCCAGGGCACGGACACTCAAAACATTTACGACGCCATATCTCACTCGGATCGTCGTATTCTACAGTCATGCTAATGTCGTAATTATAGCGCTATTAATACTATCATGCTAATATCATAATACTATCATACTATCATAACACTATCATAATATCATAATTATAGCGCTATTAATACTATCATGCTAATATCATAATACTATCATACTATCATAACACTATCATAATATCATGCTAATATCATAATACTATCATACTATCAAAACACTATCATAATATCATAACACTATCATAATATCATAATACTATCATACTATCATAACACTATCATAATATCATAACACTATCATAATATCATAATACTATCATACTATCATAACACTATCATAATATCATAATTATAGCGCTATTAATACTATCATGCTAATATCATAATACTATCATACTATCATCTATCTATCTATCTATCTATATGCTCAGGCCCAATCCCCATTTTGGGGGTAGCCGACTCAAGACAGAGCAAGAACAGGGAAAACACAAAAACAACATAAAACAACAAATAAACACAGATAAAAAAACACAAACTCACACACATCCAGGTCACCCAGGAGAAGACCCAGAGACCAGGGTTACCAAGGTCGCTCCAGCACTCCCCCGGCCCCCGACCACCCGGAGAAGTTCCGATCTCGGCAGGCAGACATGCAGCGGAGCCAAAGCCACAAGCCCTCCCACCACACTTCCAGGCACACCCTTCATATTAATCGTCCCCCCGGGCCAGGCGCCTGATGGACTATTATCTAGTCGAACTTGCGCCCGACCCCTTACTCCAAATGACCACGTGTTCACTCAACTATTCACAAGCATTCTCCATTCACTCCTGTCCACCACCACTTCCCCTGCCTGATATATAGTCATTCCTCTATCATCCAAAGCCTTTCTTACACAGTCTCTCCATCTCAATGGGTGTCTTCCTGCCCTTCTATCTCCCCTTGTACCTGACTCACATATTCTCTTTGTAAGCCTTTCATCTCCCATTCGTTCAACATGACCATACCAGCTCAGCACCCTTCTGTCCACTCTGGCTGACAAATGTTCCTGCTGCCCCACTCTCCTACGTATCTCTTCATTCCTCAATCTGTCTCTACGAGTAACTCCACACATACTCCTCAAGCAGCTCATCTCCATCACATCCAGCCCTCTTTTCTCCTTTTCTTCAGAGCCCATGTCTCAGCCCCATACATCACTGTTGGCACAACAATTCCTTGATACAGTGCACTTTTTACTTTCACTCCGAGATTTCTCGTCTTCCACATACTTCCCATTGCTCCGAAAAACCTTCCTTCCTTCACACACTCTCTGTTTGAACTCCATTCCATACCTCCACTCCTGCTTATCGTTCCTCCTAGATATTTAAAACACTCTACTTGTTCCAATATTTCCCCATCCAGCCTCACATCTAGATTCACCCTATGCTCTCCCCTATTACACACCATTACTTTACTTTATTGACGTTCACCTTCAGTTTCCTCCTTCCACAAACCACACCAAACTCTTTGACTACCCGCTGCAGTTTCTCATCAGAATCCGCCACCAATGCTGTGTCATCAGCAAACAGCAACTGATTCAACTCCCAATCTCTACCATTCTTTCCTACTAAACCCAATCCTCTTCCCATAGTTCTCCTTTTCACCTCCCTCACCACACCATCCATAAACATATTAAACAGCCATGGTGACATTACACAACCCTGTCGCAAACCTACCATTCACTCAACTCACCATTTCCTACTCTCACACATGCTCTGCTCCCTTCATAAAAACTCTTAACTGCTTCTGACAAATTTCCTCCTATTTCATAAATCCTTAACACCTTTCACATTGCTTCACGGTCCACACGATCATACGCTTTTTCCAAGTCCATAAAAGCCCAAAATATCTCCTTATGCTTCTCTAAATACTTCTCGCATAACTGTCTTACTGCAAACATCTGATCCACGCACCCTCTTCCCCTCCTAAAACCGCACTGTTCTTCTCCTATTGCAACTTCCGTACACTTTATTATCCTCTCTATCAACACCCTGCCATACAGCTTTCCAACCACTGACAATAAACTAATACCTCTATAACTTGAACACTCCTGCCGATCTCTATCATACTATCATACTATCTACTATCATAACACTATCATAATATCATAATTATAGCGCTATTAATACTATCATGCTAATATCATAATACTATCATACTATCATAACACTATTATAATATCATAATATAATATTATTATAATAATAATTATAGCGCTATTAATACTCAAAACAAGTCACAGTTTGGTATCATAACTTACGTACTCTAGTTTTCCTAAGTATGAGGAAGTTTTTGACGTCGTGGGCAAGGCATGTAGGCTATTAATTCATTGGTTTGCTATGCCTCTCATCTCGCCTTAAGGGGAGATGGGCTGTTTTGTATGGTCCCGCTTCTCCCTCATGTTTAGCCCGTTTGTTTTCAAATTTTATGACGTTTGGCCCATTAGTTTTTTAAGACCTTTCGTCCCATTTTTTGACATTATTAAGACTTTTCGTGTCATTTAGGTATCGAATTTTTTCCTGGCGAGCGATAGCGAGCCGGAAATATAAGATTAACCGGCCTTCGGCCAGGACATTTGTCTATCTAATAATTTAAAATTTATCTTGAAGGAGGGTTGGGCGGGTGTTTTATAAGCTTAATGGAGGTCTACGGAGGAAAATATATATATATATATATATATATATATATATATATATATATATATATATATATATATATTATACCGGTACATAAATGATTAACAAAATATGTGCCCCTCCCCCCTTAACTTAGTATCGGGGCCCAGGTTATTGAACTAGGCGGGGGTAATGGGCGTATAATATCCAGCCACTAAGAAGGGGGCCCACCTCGCTTTGTTTTATCTTTCTATCCCTCTCTTTGGCTTGTATCCATTCGGCCCCATTCAGCCTACTGTTTTAAGACGTTTATCCTCATCCAGGTGTCGATTTCTTCCTGGCGAGCGATAGCGAGCCAGCATTGTTTGGAGAAATCCGGCTTCGCCGAAATTTTTTTTTTATAGAAAAATGTACAAATTTAGCTTGCTGTCAAAACAAAAATATATATAATATGCTGGCTCACTACCGCTCGCCAGAAAAATATTGACACCTGGATGAGGGTAAACGTCTTAAAACAGTAGGCTGAATGGGGCCGAATGGATACAAGCCAAAGTGAAAGGGAAAGAAATAGAAAAAAAAGCGAGGTGGGCTCCCTTAAGACGATGGGCGGAGAAAAGAGGAACTGAGCTAACTCTTTGGGCGTGGGACTGGGCTGGGATAAATGTTGGGCGGGCGGGGAACTGGGCAGGTATTGGGCGGAGGCTGGTCTTGAACTGATTCTTTGGGCGTTGACTTCAGGCGTACGGTCATGGACAATAATAGAACCTCTGTACCCTTGGTTTCGAACACCCCAAGCTAGGTTCTGAACTGGTTAATAGTGACCCGTGAAAATTAGTATGTGTTGGAGAATAATGGACTAGCTGAGGATTCGAACACCCAAATGAGACTCTGAATCTATTTAAAGTACACTCGGATACCATAGTCTCTAGCCCACTCATGACAATTCGTGGACACCCTTTGGTTTTCCTTATGCACATATAACTATCTGGATTGATTTTTTAATAGAACTTGCTTTTCAATCAATAGTATATATAATTTTGTAATTGATTTATAGAAAATTATATGCATAAATTCGTTTCCGGCGATATACTTCCATAATTAAAAATAGCTGAAGTCCAGGAATGTGCATGAATGGGCTAGAGACTACGGTATCCGAGTCTACATGAATGGGCTAGAGACTACGGTATCCGAGTCTACATGAATGGGCTAGAGACTACGGTATCCGAGTCTACTTGAATGTTTTTCCGTGTAAACCAAATAATATACCGTCTTAAAGGCACGATCGAGATTATGAACTGCTTGAAAATACTCTTTACAGGTTTATACATACTCCAATATAATATGTTTCTTTAACCAAGACTTTAAACACTTAAGGAAGATTATAAAATACTGTAATATGCCTGTTGATATTGATGACTATGGTGTGATGTGGTCATTATTGTGGGCGTGTACTACTTTGCTGTGGGTGGTGGTGACTATGGTGTGATGTAGTGATTACTGTGGGCGGTACCTTGCTGTGGGTGGTGGTGGTGACTATAGAGTGATGTAGTGATTACCGTGGGCGTGCACTACTTTGCTGTGGGTGGTGGTAATGGTGTGGTGGTGGGACTATGGAGTGATGTAGTGATTACCGTGGGCGTGCACTACTTTGCTCTGGGTGGGGACCTTAACCGGGGCTGCTGGAAAACGCCTGCACTCATTTTGGTTAGGAGAGATGGGACGGTCTGATAGCACTGGCTAACAGAACATAAACCCACACAGCGATAAGGTGTTTATTGTAAAACCAAAACATATGTCTTATGACGTATTGGTGAGCGCGATCGGCCCACAACCGAGTGGACGAGGGTTCGTTTCCAGAGCAGGACGAGACTGGTGGGTAGTCAAGGCAATCTTCTTACAACTGATGCCTCTGTTCACCTAACAGTAAATGATAACCTGGAATTAAGGACATTAGTGACGTTCCCTCTGGGTAGCAAACTTTGGTAACCTAAGTAATTACGCAGTAGCCCTTGTGTATCAGGTTGGGCAACTTACCTATAGTAAGGGCAAATATAGGAAATGCTTCGCGGCAGAGGGCAACCTAGCGTAAAACTGATGTTTGTTATTACTTTAAAGTCGATACCGAAGTAGCTGTATAATATAAACTATTTTTATGCGGTAAATATTTTGCTCTCAACTGAACAGGGAGTTTATTTTTGTTATGTGCATGGAGGAGACAACAAGCAGGTTGCCTGTTACGAGTGTCTCCCCCCAAAGTTAAAAGAGTGTCAGAGCCAAATTCAAGGGACGTTGGAGTGCAACACATATGGAAAATGGCCAATCTAGGTATACAAAATATGGTATGCAACTATAGGTAGCGCCAGCGAACTTGACAATAATCTTGACCCCTCAACTTCTTATAACTCGAAATGAATGAAAGCAATTGGGGTGACGTTTATATAATTTGGGAAGAGTCCACCAGGAAATAGGTGTGGATATTTACAGCCAGTTTGCTCTAGGCACTTTTGAGTTGTAGAGAGGTCAGGGATCAAGATTATTGTCAAGTTGGTTGGCGCTACTTATAATTGAAAACTATTTGTGTATCACTGCGTTACACTCGAACGCCCAATAATTTAAGGGGGGTCACCTGTTTTGTTTTATCATTCCCTCCTTTTCTCTCTTTCTCGGACTTGTATCCAGGTGGCCCCATTCAGCCAACTGTTTTAAGACGTTCATCTCCATCCAGGTGTCGATTTTTTCCTGGCGAGCGATAGCGAGCCAGCATTGTATGGAGAAATCCGGCTTCGCAGGAGAAATTTTTCTATCGAAAAATTTACAAATTTAGCTTGCTGTCAACACAAAAAATATATATATATATATGCTGGCTCGCTACCGTTCGCCAGGAAAATATTGACAAATGGATGGGGGTAAACGTCTTAAAACAGTAGGCTGAAAGAGGCAGAATGGATACAAGCCAAAGAGAGGGAGAGGAAGAGAAAAAAAGCGAGGTGGGCTCCCTTAATGTGTAGACTTGAATTCACTGTACTGTAAATATTCACACATTATTAACCAACCAACCTTCTCCTAACACTGAGCTGATTTCGGAATAATTTCATATCTAGTTTTCCTGTATTCAACACTACAAGATAATAGAAAGGCGAATATTATATCTGTGCATATGTCATCCCATAATGGAGTTGAATGACAATCCTTTCATAAAAATTAGTTCACTGCAATGATGGTTCGTTTTATTTGACTCATTAATATATTGACACATTCATAAAAATAGATGATAGTTTACCTAACATAATAAACGGCTATTATTCTTTGGGCGTATGATTATCCTTCTCAAGTTTGACAAATTTAGTTGGCAACTAACTGACTGACGGACTGACTTGCTGACTGACTGAGCGACTAACGGACGGACTGATTGCCTGACTGACTATCAGAATGACTAACTGAAGGATGAACTGACTAGTTGACGGACTGATTGACTGACTGACTATCAGAATGACTAACTGAAGGATGAACTGACTAGTTGACGGACTGATTGACTGACTGACTATCAGAATGACTAACTGAAGGATGAACTGACTAGTTGACGGACTGACTGATAGACTGTCGGACTGGTTGACTGACTGACTGATAAACTGTCCGACGGGCTGACTGACTGACTGAGCAAGAGACTGATTGATGGAATGACTGACTGGACGGACGAACTGACTAATTGATGGGCTGCCTGATAGACTGTCGGCCTGGCTGACTGGCTGACAAATTTACTGTCCGACGGGCTGACTGACTAATTGACGGGCGGGCTGATTGAGTAATAGACTGATTGACTGACTGGCTGACTAACTGGCAGATCTACTGATTTTTTTACCTGATTGGCTAACAATATAATATACCTTTATTTGCTGCCGTACCGAGGGGTCCTGTGTTACCCCTTTCCTCACACTGTATTTACCTTTACATGTCAACAAATTGATTGTGCACAATATTCAGCTACTCTGAGTCAGAAAGTATATATTAATTTGATATAGGCAAAGTGTATTTATATACCGGTATATATTAGGAACATTGGTATTTTTTATTATTATCATTATTATTATTACTATTATTATTATTATTTATATAATAAAAATTTAATAAGGATACTTTCTATTGTTTCAGGTAAGAGAAACAACCACAGCCAACAATCCCTGAGCCAGTAAGTCTCTCTCTCTCTCTCTCTCTATATATATATATATATATATATATATATATATATATATATATATACTGTATATTATACAGTATATATATCCCTCCCCATCTACAAAACATAATACTAAATGCATAAATACACTAATCACATCAGTCCACATTGCTCGTAATAAATGTGCGTCCTTTTTGTATTTCCTGGTAATTATATAGACGATAACCCATATTTTCTTATTGATCACTCTATTCAATTACTAATCTCATGATATTAATTTGTAATCGTGCCTTTGGTCTTTATGATCAGATAAATATAGTGCTTGTTCTCTTCCCCCATTTGCATAATTACCGTTCACTCTCGCCTCTCTCCCTCTTGATCTTTGTAGCTTGAGAAACTATAGTAGCCGGTATCACACGAGCGCCATTTCCCTCAACATCTATCCTCAACACTGGTCTGGCCGGCCGCTTATGATATTAACATTTACAATACTTCGGTCACCTAAATTCATCTACCATCAGTTTAGTTTCCGATACCAGTGCTAAATAGTTAAAACAATGTTGACTATAAAAGCTTTCGTGTGATACTGGCTAAAGTATAACTCTTATTAGGCCTATAGGCATGCTTTCATTGAATATGTTTATGATTCTTGTTTAATTTTTCGTCGTGCCAGTATGCAAAACTAAAAGCATCCAAAGGTATAGACAAAACACACACACACACACACACACACACTAATCAATATCCTTTTGCGCAGCAACATATTATAATTAATACTAAATTGTTGTGAATGAAGCAGGTGTGCATATCATATCTTGTTAATAAATATATACACTGACATATTATATATCAATCAAATCCCAAGGATCAAATTACTCTGATTTCCTCGATAATGCCCGCAAGTTTCTTTTAAGCGGGTAGTGCTTGGTTTTTGGTATGTGCATTTATTAATTTATATATTATTGCGTGTAGTCGCTAGACCTCAATCACGCTTAAAACAGCACCCCATAGACCCCCTTTCAAGATAAATTTGTACATTTTTCGGTTCATTCTAAAATTACAGGTTTGCTATCGCTCGCCAGGAAAAAATCGACACCTAAATGGCACGAAAGGTCTCAATATTGCCAAAGAAATGGGGCGAAAGGTCTTAAAATCAATCTGAAAACTAATGGTTACACATGAAGGAGAGGGAGGTCCAGAAAAAGCGACTACCTCTCCCTTAATCATTAGGGGGTGCTCAGGTATTTATTACCGTACCGCAGCTGTATAAACACCTACCTTGAAAGGTGGTCTACCCTTTATTTAACGTTTTGAACAGGTTGATGTGATATTTGGAAATAGTCCCTCGAGTTACATACCCCCATTCAGAGCTTTCCCTATAGCAATGTTCACCGTCACAAGTTATTGTAGTGTAACAATAACTTGTACAAACGATTGTGCAATAAGAACATTAGAAAATGGGAGTCTGCAGAAAAGCCGATTGGCCCACACAAGGCAGATCCCTCTCACCTAACCCCAATTAAAAGTTCCAATTATAGGCCCAACTCACTAATACTATGAGGACTGACCTCACCAAAATGCTCAGAGGTCCACATACGAAAACAGGAGTCTGCAGAGAGCAGATTGGCTCTCACCCGGCAAATCCCCCTCACACCCAAACCATCTCGGCCATATGCCTATCTAATTTAATCTTAAAGCTCTCTAATCGTGGTCAGGAATATTTGTACCATAGTAAATTTTAGAGTGACAATTATGATACACTGACGAAACACTTTGAAAACTCGATCGCACCACATTAATTGTATCACCAGGTGTCTTGCATCAATACTCACTGTCTCCTGTATTATCATAATGTGGTGTTCAAGAACTCATGACCACCATTCTACAGTTGACCACGTTAGTTAATATCCACGCCATGATTTTATGCATGGAAGGAAACATAGTGTGATTGACTTATAAGAATAATTTGCTATACAACTGTAAAATGGTTATATTTATCAACTGCATAGGAAAATACACTTGTAAGTCACTCATACTAATTTCCCTTTTATACATAAAAAACAAGGTGTGCGTGCAAATTAATGAGATCAACTGTACTTTTCACGTCTACTCTGAACCACCAAAGTTATTATATGACACTGGGGAATCAGCTATATACTGTATAGTGACGTATAGGTGATAGATATTTAGGGACTAGAGTTCTCGAAAAGGGCTCCAGGCCATTAGGCTATTCTTGACTTACAGTGTGCTGGCTTAATAATCCAGAAGGGTTCTATGTTAACTAAATACCGATAGATATTAGTGTTGCTGCGGTGGGGTATCCGGTATGATGTTGTTGTCAGTGTTGGTGGCGGGGTGGTTGTGGTAGTAGTGGTGGTGGTGTAATGTACTTTATCGTCGGCGAACTTTTAAATCTGGGAGTGCCTCGTCAACAGTCGTACTTCGCTAACAAATAATTATCAAACCACCAATTACCAGAGACTGAGGAAACAGCTGATCCCCGACAACCACAACCAGTAGTCGTTATCTGTATTTGGAATAACAACAGCACGTCACCCATTGTCCACTCGGTTCATAGTGACGTGGAGGTGTTATCTATTA
This sequence comes from Paralithodes platypus, assembly GCA_032716605.1. Classification (NCBI taxonomy): domain Eukaryota; kingdom Metazoa; phylum Arthropoda; class Malacostraca; order Decapoda; family Lithodidae; genus Paralithodes; species Paralithodes platypus. The sequence continues at coordinate 8,603,002 of CM064485.1, forward strand.
GTGGTGATGCGGTGGTGGTGGTATTGGTTTTGGTAGAGAGTGTGGTGTGGTGGTGGTGACGGGAGATGGTTTTGGTTGTGGTGGTGTTGTGATTTGGTAGGGAGTATGGTGTGGTGGTGTGACGGGGAATGGTTTTTGTTGTGGTGGTGGTATAGTGGTGGTAGAGAGTGTGGTGTGGTGGTGTGACGGGGGATGGTTGTGGTGGTGGTGGTGTTGTTGGTTTTGGTAGGGACTGTGATGTTGGGATGGTGACGGGGATGGTTTTGGTTGTGGTGGTGGTGGTATTGGTTTTGGTAGGGAGTGTGGTGTAGTGGTGGTGATGGGGAATGATTGTGTTTGTGGTAGTAGTGGTAGTTGTGGTGTAATGCAGTAAATCACCAGCGAACATTTGGATCCGGGAGTACATTGTCAACCGTCATTCTTCCCCGTGAGCATTGTCAAGCTAACAATCACATGACACTGAGGAAACAACTGACCCCCGACCACCACAACCAGTAGGCGTTATCTACATCGGACAAACAACAGCACGTCACCCATTGTCCACTTGGTGTATAGTGACGTGGAGGTGTTATCAGTGGTGGTGGTGGTGGTGTGATGGTGCTGTGGGGGAGGGTGTAGTGGTACAAAGGAGTACAAAGGAAATCAAGCAACAACAGATCTAGTGACCCTTCTAGGTTGCTTGTCCTCCAAAACACTGAGGATCAAGTGTCCAAACAGTGGTTTAGAGTGGGTAAGGGAACATTGGAAAGGGAATTACTGCCCTGGAACTAATGTCCGTGGCAGGATTAGGAAGTTAGTAGGGGACAGATGGGTTAGTAACTGAGGGGGGGATAAAATAAAGTTATTCATTTACAAACGCAGTCAGTCGCGGGTTTGATGCGAGATATTTGTCTAGGCGGAGTTTAAATGAATCAACGGTGATGCAGTCTATAAACGTTTCGGGGAAGCCCATTCCACAAGTTGACAACTCGATTGAAGAAGAAATTCTTAGATTCGTGTGAGTTAAAAGATTTACCAATAATTTTGCAACCGTTTCCCCGCGTGTAATTAGATTGGTCGATAGTGAAGTACTTACTACAGTTCATATTGTCGATGCCTTTGATGATTTTGAACACTTGAATTAAGTCACCTCTTAATCTGCGCTGGGTTAAAGGAAATAGATTAATTCTCTAAGACGCTCTTCGTATGGTTTGTTCTTTAGGCTAGGTATCATTATGGTAACTCTACGTTGAATCGTTCTAGCTTGTTTATATCTTTTTGGTAATAAGGGCACCAGGATTGAACGCAGTATTCCAGAAGAGGGCGGACTAATGAATTGTAAAGGGTTAGGATAACTTCTTTGGATTTATGCTCAAATGACCTGCCTATAAAGCCAATTATTTTGTTTGCCTTCTTAACAACTTCTGAACATTGTTGACTCGGTTTTAGGTTACTCGATATTGTTACTCCCAGATCGGTTTCTCTGTTTACATTCTTAAGCTGAGTGCCATTCATCGAATAGTTTGCTTTCTCATTTAGGTATCCGATATGTAGTACTTTACATTTATCCGCATTGAAACTCATTTGCCAAATTTGGGCCCAACATGACAATTATCTAGATTGTGTTGCATATCGTCAACTTGTTTTTGAGAGTACGCTATTTGCAATTTTTGTATCGTCAGCAAATTTTGAGATTGTACAGGTGAGACCCTCATCTATGTCGTTGATGTAAATTAGAAAGAGAATTGGTCCTAGTACCGATCCCTGGGGTACCCCGCTACTTACATTGGTCCATGTTGATGCCTTACCGTTTATGACTACTCTTTGCTTTCTGTCGCTGAGCCAATTTTCTATCCATTTCAACACACCGTCTTGTATTCCATGCGCTTTTAGTTTTAGCAGTAAACGTTTGTGGGGAACTTTGTCAAAGGCCTTTTGAAAATCAAGGTATATAATATCTACAGCTTTACTCTCATCGTAGAGGTTGGTGTGGTTGGTAGTAGTGTGGTGGTGTTGGTGTTAGGGCAGGGTGTATTGGTGTGGTGGTGGGTGGGTGTGGTGGTGGTGGTGTGATTGGTGTTGGGGGGAGGGTGTAGTGGTGTTGATGGTGTTGGAGGTAGGGTGTAGTGGTGTGGTTGGTAATAGTGGTTGTTGTATTGTTGTGGAGGTAGAAGTACTGGTGGTGCTGTTGTTGTGGTAGTGCCAGTGGTGGTGGTAGTAGTGGTGTGATGGTGGTGGTAGTGATTTTATTGTTGTTGTGGAGGTGTTCATGGCGGTGGTGGTGGTGTTGTGGAGGTGTTAGTGGCAGTAGCGATGGTGGTGCTAGTTGTGGTGGTGGTATTGTTGTGGTAGTGGTGGTATTGTTTTAGTGGTAGTGGTGGTAGTAGTGGTTGTGTTGTTGTTGTGAAGCTAGTGGTGGTGAAATAAAGTGGATTTGCAGTCTATTCGCCCACACGTTCTTGTGTTTCAAACCTATCATAAAGTAGCCTACCTTAACCAAACTGCCCTATAATAGGGTCAAAACCAAAAATCTAACCCTCCTCTAACCTAACTCATCCTATCCTACCATATCAAAGACTAAAATGACGACACTCTCTTAGCCCAACATAATCTAAGTAAACTTATCTAGGCTGCATAGATGTTAGGTTTCTTTGGTACAGGAGTGCCGTTAGATTTTTTTGTCGTTTGGAGCTTGGTCGTTTTGAGCTACTTTCACCTGACCTAACCCAATGAACGCTAACTCTACCCTAACCTATCCTAACTTACTTCAACCGGTATATTAGCCATGCAACTCCGGGTGTGGGCGAAGGGACTGTGGGGCAAAGTGACGACCGAGGGCTGGACACAATAGGGGCGTCGTCAGATGGCCTACTGTTAATGTCGGTCAATGCGGCACCGGGGGGGGGGGGGGGGGGTGATAAATATAAAGAACACGCCCACATATTTACACATAGGGCCTACATTATGCTGTATCCGTGTAGGGTGTATGGGGATGTGTTTATATAGGCATTACACATATTACATGTCTCTGGACACGGGAACACACACACACACACACACACACACACACACACACACACACACACACACACTCAGTCACTTACACACACACACAAACACACACATGGAAACCTATATTTATATATACATACAAAACACATATAGGCTACACAAAACCACACAATTCGACGTTAATGTATGTTCACAGAATGCGTTTGGAGATTGCTAAAGCATATGGCATGAATGGTCTGTTATCAATGGCAAGTGATTTATCACTATCAGATTCAGCGATAAAACAAATGAAGGTCATTTTTAAAGCGCAGTCCTAGAGTTAGTAAATGCACTTAAAGATATTTTTATTCTATTGTGTGCACTAAACATAAGAATTCAAAGATTATTTTGTCTATCAATATGTAACAATAGCACGACTTTAGAGTAGCCTATAATACATAACCTTTGTATAATTTTATGAAGAAATATAATTTGTATATGTGTTACACTCAAATTACGAAAGAGAGACTCCATTAGATATTACGAGAAAACGTGACAGTATGAAATATTTTCGCCATAAGAAACGACATAAAATTACATACACCAAAGAAATAATACTAATATAAATGTAACCTTTCATATTTGAAAACAAAATGAATGGAGATCCTTCAATATAATATAATAAATACATTTTACATACAAACAAAACATATATGGCTTATAATTTATATATTTCAATTGAATTTAATAAAGTAAAACAGAATAACCTCCCATAATTGCGAAAATAGGTACGACTTTGGAAAACCTAAATTAATTTTATAGAGAAATATTGAAAGACCTTTCACATTTGCAAGCATTGACATGACACAAATCTGGAAAACCCAAATGAATATTACTAGAAATGTATTGAGAGAACTTACACATTTGCAAGAATAGCCAAGGCTTAATTCTGGAAAATCTAAATGAACTTTACGAAAATAAAATTGAGAGACCTTCTACATTTGCCAGTGGAGCCAGCGACCTGAAAGGGGGAAGGGTATATACTGTATATATATTGGTCGGTTTATTTACTTATTAATTATTTCTTTAATTTCCTCCTTAGGCCTCCATCAAGCCTTGGCTCGACTGCTCCTTGATTTTGGTCCTGTCACTCTTTCAACTATGGGGGAGGTACTCGTCACAGGCAGTTTTGCCTTTTGTCTACCTCATCCACATAGGAAAAACAAAAATTGAAAACCATCCCCAAGATAAATTTGTTTATTTGTTTAAATGTCCCGGCCGATGGCTGGTTCCTTCTGAATTACACGCTCGCTATCGGTCGCCAAGAAAAAAATCGACACCTAAAGAGTACGGAAGGTCTGAAAATCGCCAAACTAATGGGGCAAACGTCTTAAAATCTGAAAACTAATGAGGCTAAACATGAGGGGGAAGGGGGGCCAGAAAACAGCAACAATGCCCCCTTAGGCATGGCAGACCTGAATGTATATGTTTACAATGTGATGGACAGTAACGAGTCTCCCGGGGTATCTAGACCACTTTTACTGCTGGCCCCACACAATTCAATCCAACAATATCTGCATACAATAGCCTACATGCAAGGTCCCACTAACGTAACCAGATGCATATATTTACTGTTTCCTCTCTCTCACACACACACACACATATACGTATTATAAACACACGCACAGAGAAAACAAAATACACACCCACACTCATACAAACACAAACTCATGGACAAACACAAGCACAAACACACGCACACACACACACACACACACACACACACACACACACACATACACACACATTTCAAAGTTCGCCTAGACAAAAACCTTGCCCTGAACCCAAGGTTGACTGCATTTGTAATTGAATAAATATTTTCTTTAGTAGTGTTTGTTCAATAACCTAACAGATTTTAATTATAATTTCCCCTGCCATGAACTAAGCCACAGGGCAGCACTTCCTTCTCACATTTTTCCCACATTCTCTCCGAAATACTGTTGCAACACTTGGAACAGCAGTGTTTTGGAGGGCAAGTAATCTGGAGGGGTCGCGTGACCTGGT
>CM064485.1:8608135-8730635 GCA_032716605.1 Paralithodes platypus
TGCTAATAACCTACCCCTACACTAATCCCCCTGCTAATTAACCTGCCCCTACACTAATTCCTATACTAACTAACCAGCCCCTTCACTAATCCCCCTGCTAACTAACCTGCCCCTACACTACTTCCTATACTAACTAACCAGCTCCTTCACTAATCCCCCTGCTAACTACCTGCTCCCCAGTACCTGCTCGTGACCACAGAACCCCTCACGACTAACCCCCGCTAAGATTGACTCAACAAACACCTTCTCAGTAGCCGCAACGCAAACAGAGCGGCGGAGGAGGTGGAGGCGGCGTGGTTCTTGTTCTATCCTGACTCTCTCTCTCTCTCTCTCTCTCTCTCTCACACAGGGACATAGAAACTTTACATCACGAAGCACAATCTCTCTCCCACTCTTATTATTACTCTCTCTCTCTCTCTCTCCCACTCTCATTATTACTCTCTCTCTCTCTCTCTCTCTCACGTAAGGCGGCTATACAAAGGGTAGTAAGCCGCGTCGGACGTACTGATCCTTTTAAGGCTGCTTGTGGTCAAATAAAACTATACACCATATTCCAGGCGAAGTCAGAACACACACACACACACACACACACACACACACACACACACACACACACACACACGCACGCACGCACGCACGCACGCACGCACGCACACATGTTGCATCTCTCTCACTATTCTACCGCTATTACAATAATCAGTGTTCCTCAGAGCTCTCAGTGTATACCACCTGCTCTACGTAGGGTACATAGCACCCGTCTGGCAACACAATCCCACCCCTACTCTGTGCAACTCTCCAACCCAAGAGTGAAACGATATTCCAAAGCTTTCTTCTGTTCAACAGTTGAGCTCTGGAACTCTCTCCCTGAATCCATCTTTCCCTCATCCTATGACTTCAATTACTTCAAACTCCGTGTGTCTAGGCATTGTGGCTCAAACATTCCTTGATTTTGGCTCTGTCACTCTTTCAACTCTGGGAGAGGCACTCGTCACAGACAGGTATGCCTTTTGTCTCCTGCATCCACATAGGAAAAACAAAAGACAAAACCAAACATAAAAGCCGAAAAACTGTTTTTCTGTCACTTTCAACTTTGGGGGAGTGTGACACTTGTTACAGGCAGTTTTGCCTTTTGTTTTCTTCATACTCGTAGAAAATAAAAAGAGCGAGAGAGAGAGAGAGAGAGAGAGAGAGAGAGAGAGGAGAAGAGGAGAGGGGGAGATTGAGAAGAGAGGAGCGGAGAGAGGGAGGGAGAGAGATGAGAGAGAGCGTGGGGAGGAGAGAGAGAGTCGGAGAAGAGAGAGAGAGAGAGAGAGAGAGAGAGAGAGAGAGAGAGAGAGAGAGAGAGAGAGAGAGAGAGAGAGAGTAAACCTCTAAAATGCACAGTATATAGTTATATACAGTATATTTTTTCTGACAGAGTTTTTCGTAAGGGGTAAGTGTTTCTTTTATTAACCCTTTTGGCCCCGAGGGGTCATGGGTTCAGTAAAATCATCGAATCCAGGATAAAAAGAGAGAAAAAAAAAAAAAAAAATATATATATATATATATATAACTTCGAGCTATAAAAGGAAATTAACCTCTTCCTGAAGGTGAAAGTAAATAGACTTTAGTAATATTCCCTGCATATCCTGTTCGTAAAGATGATGTGGAAGTATGTATGTATGCAAGAGCAGGTGCACTAGACCGTGACACAAGGGGCCGATACAGGTCAACGAGGCAAACAGGGTCGACATGGCAAACAAGGTCAACAAGGCAAACAAAGTCAACAAGGAAAATATGACTAACAAACCAAACAAGGTCAACAAGGCAAATAAGGTCAACAAGGAAAATATGACTAACAAGGCAAACAAGGTCAACACAATTTGGCCAAAATGTAAGGTCTTCAAGGAAAGAAAACCATATAAAAAACAAATATGGAACTAACAAGGTCAACAAGGCAAATAAGGTCAAGGAAAATATGACTAACAAGGTAAACAAGGTCAACAAGGCAAATAAGGTCAACAAGGAAAATATGACTAACAAACCAAACAAGGTCAACAAGGCAAATAAGGCAAACAACGTCAAGGCAAACAAAGTCAACAAGGCAAACAACGTCAACATAACAATCAGGGTCAAGAAGGCAAACAGAGTCAAGAAGGCAAACAAGGCAAATAAAGGTAACAAGGCAAACAAAGCTAACATGGAAAACAAAGTTCACCAGCCTAACAAGGTAATAAAGACTAACCATGCAAACAAGACTAACAAAGCACTCAAGGTTAACGAGGCAAACAAGGCAAACAAAGCAAACAAGGCTAATAAAGTATCCCAGCATCTCGCAAGGCCTGCAGAATATGACAAACAAAAGTATTGAAGTTATTACACCTTGTACTCATTCAAGGGGGTAATGATATATAACAAGTTATTATATTCAATAGGAGATAAATGCGCAATGAGAATACTTTCACATTCTCTTTATCTCCTCACTCTCTCTCTCTCTCTCTCTCTCTCTCTCCCTACTCTCCTCTTCTCTCGCGCTCTTCTCTCCTCTATCACTCTCGCTCTACCTGTACTCTGTTCTCATCACTCTCTATATATCTTGCTTACCTGTCTGGTATTCCTCCTCCCTCTCTCTCTCTCTCTCTCTCTCTATCTCTATATCTCTCTACGCTATCTCTCTCTCTCACATCACTCCCGCTATTTGCTACCTGTGGTATTCCCTCCCCCCCTCTCTCTCTCTCTCTCTCTCTGCTATTTGCTTCCTGTGTTATTCCACTCTCTCTCTCTCTCTAACATCACTACACGCCTACCGCTATGTTGCTAACTGTGTTATTCCTCTCTCTCTCTCTTTCTCTCTCTCTATCGCTCTCTCCTCTCTATCTCGCTTCTCTCTTTTTAAGGGCCGAAACATAATACGCTTCCTGGTTGGTATACACATGTGTTGAGGGAAAAAGTTCGGGCAATCAATAGAAATGGCAGGAAGGAAGGAGTTTATGTGAAGGGTAGTCCTGTTTTTTTACAAAGGAAAGTCGTAATCCCGTCTTAATGTCAAAACCTCAAATTGCGAATATAGACATATCTTACGTAACCTATTAAAATAAATAAACGAGGAACTTAAAATAAAACACTAGCTTTATTTTACAGACCCAACATCTCAGTCAGTGCAAACTGACAGTGAAATTTATAAAACAAATTGCAGAAATAACTAACATACAAGATACCGTTAATTCTTGTGCGATTTCAACCTTACCCGTGACTAAATGGGGCGCTTATATTCTTACTTCACACTCTGGACACGACGTCTATGCTAACTTGCAAGAGAGTTCACTTTTTCAATTTGTACAATCTCCGACCCGTGGTAATAATGTGCTTGACCTTGTACTCGCAACAAAAGAAGAATTAATAGAGAATTTGAATGTTGGTGATGAATTCAGTAACAGCGACCATCGTACGATAACTTTCACTTTAAAGTTTACTAGTAACAAATCAAATAGCAGCATTGAGAAAGTCCCTAATTTCAAGAAAGCAAATTTTCATAAACTTAAATCAAAGCTTAAAGAAACTGACTGGAGCATTCTGACTAACAATAACGACATACATCTTGGGAGTGTTTCACAACCACTTACCTTAAGGCAGTGCAAGACTGCATTACCATCGAAAAATACGGCGTCCAGGCCATAATGATAAGCTCAAATGGTGGAATAAAGATATTTCAGACTGTCTGCTTGCTAAAAAATTTGCTAATGATAGATTAAAATCCTCACAAAATGACGAAGAACGGGTGAAATTTGTAGAGCTATGACGCAAAGCCAAAAAGTTAATTAATCAAAGTAAAAAGACCCTGGAGTTACATGTTGCGAATCAAAGTAAAACAAACCCGAAAGAACTCTATAGTTATATCAGAAAGAAAAAAGTCGTTACTTCAACTGTTGGACCGTTAGTCGATGAAAATGGAGAATACACCAAAGACGAAGTACAAATGAGTAATGCCCTCAATACCTTCTTTGCATCAGTTTTTACAACCGAAGACCTCAGTGATATCCCTACACCATCGCAGATTCAGATTGATAATTCAGATGTTCTAAGCAATATCACCGTTACAGAGAGAGAAGTATTGAATTGTTTAGATAAACTCAAGGTAAATAAAACGCCTGGACCTGATACAATCTCACCTAGAGTTCTAAAGGAAGCTAAGGATGTGCTCTCCAAACCACAGACATGACTATTCAATGAATCCTTGCAGTCGGGGACTATGCCTGATCAGTGGAAGCTAGCCAACGTAACACCGATATTAAAAAAAAGGCAGCAAATCCCTACCCAGTAACTATCGTCCAATTAGCTTAACCTCAATTGTATGTAAAAAGCTAGAAACGGTCATAAGAGACAGACTCGTAAATCACTTAGAGGCAAATAACTTACTTAAAGATACTCACACGGCTTTCGTAAAAAACGTTCCTGTTTAACAAACCTCTTAGACTTCTTCCACGATATCCTCAACCTCTACGATGAGAGTAAAGCTGTAGATATTATATCCCTTGATTTTCAAAAGGCCTTTGACAAAGTTCCCCACAAACGTTTACTGCTAAAACTAAAAGCGCATGGAATACAAGACGGTGTGTTGAAATGGATAGGAAAATTGGCTCAGCGACAGAAAGCAAAGAGTAGTCATAAACGGTAAGGCATCTAAATGGACCAATGTAAGTAGTGGGGTACCCCAGGGATCGGTACTAGGACCAATTATCTTTCTAATTTACATCAACGACATAGATGAGGGTCTCACCTGTACAATCTCAAAATTTGCTGACGATACAAAAATTGCAAATAGCGTACTCTCAAAAGAACATGTTGACGATATGCAACACAATCTAGATAAATTGTCATGTTGGGCCCAAATTGGCAAATGAGTTTCAATGCGGATAAATGTAAAGTACTACATATCGGATACCTAAATGAGAAAGCAAACTATTCGATGAATGGCACTCAGCTTAAGAATGTAAACAAAGAAACCGATCTGGGAGTAACAATATCGAGTAACCTAAAACCGAGTCAACAAGGTTCAGAAGTTGTTAAGAAGGCAAACAAAATAATTGGCTTTATAGGCAGGTCATTTGAGCATAAATCCAAAGAAGTTATCCTAACCCTGTACAATTCCTTAGCCCGCCCTCTTCTGGAATACTGCGTTCAATCCTGGTGCCCTTATTACCAAAAAGATATAAACAAGCTAGAACGAGTTCAACGTAGAGTTACCAAAATGATACCTAGCCTAAAGAACAAACCATACGAAGAGCGTCTTAGAGAATTAAATTTATTTCCTTTAACCCAGCGCAGATTAAGAGGTGACTTAATTCAAGTGTTCAAAATCATCAAAGGCATCGACAATATGAACTGTAGTAAGTACTTCACTATCGACCGGGGAAACAGTTGCAAAATTATTGGTAAATCTTTTAACTCACACGAATCTAAGAATTTCTTCTTCAATCGAGTTGTCAACTTGTGGAATGGGCTTCCCAGAGACGAGACGTTATAGACTGCAGCACCGTTGATTCATTTAAACTCCGCCTAGACAAATATCTCGCATCAAACCCGCGACTGACTGCGTTTGTAAATGAATAACTTTATTTTATCCCCCCCTCAGTTACTAACCCATCTGTCCCCTACTAACTTCCTAATCCTGCCACGGACATTAGTTCTAGGGCAGTAGTTCCCTTTCCAATGTTCCCTTACCCACTCTAAACCACTGTTTGGACACTTGCTCCTCAGTGTTTTGGAGGACAAGCAGCCTAGAAGGGTCACTAGACCTGTTGTTGCTTGACTTCCTTTGTACTCCTTTGTATTCTCTCTCTCTCTCTCGCGCTATTTGCTACCTGTTATTCCTCTCTCTCTCACTCTCTCTCTCTCTCTCTCTCTCTCTAACATCACTCCCGCTATTTGCTACCTGTGTTATTCATATCTCTCTCTCTCTCTCTCTCTATATTGCTCCTGTTTTCATTACTCTCACAAATCTCTCTCATCTATCACTTATCATCTCTCTCTCCATCCACTCCGCTATTTGTATGTGTGTTTGTTATCATCTCTCTCTCTCTCTCTCTCTCTCTCTCTCTCTCTCTCTCTCATCACTCTCGCTATTTGCTACCTGTGTTATTCCTCTCTCTCTCTCTCTCTCTCTCTCTCTCTCTCTCTCTCTCTCTCTCTCTCTCTCTCTCTCTAACATCACTCCCGCTATTTGCTACCTGTGTTATTCATATCTCTCTCTCTCTCACTCTCTCTCTCTCTGTCACTCTCTCTCTCTCTCTAACATCACTCCCGCTATTTGCTACCTGTGTTATTCATATCTCTCTCTCTCTCTCTCTCTCTCTCTCTCTCTCTCTCTCTCTCTATTTGCTTCCTGTGTTATTCATCTCTCTCTCTCTCTCTCTCATCACTCGCGCTATTTGCTACCTGTGTTATTCATCTCTCTCTCTCTCTCTCTCTCTCTCTCTCTCTCTCTCTCGCTCTCTCTCTCTCTCTTACACACACACTACTTCTCTCATGACCCAGCGACTTATGACCTAAGGAAGGAAGGGAGGGTAAATTTGACCTTTGACCCCTCCCGTCTCGTCCTTCCCTTTACACAGCTAGGCCATAAACTACATTAACATACACACACACACACACATACACGCATATACATACTTACATTCACTGACACACATACATACATACAGTACAAACATACTCTTCATATACACATCCATTACACAGTCCTGCCATGATTACATTAACACACACACACACACACACACACACACACACACACACACACACACACACACACACCACTACCATAAACAAGATTCCCCTTCACTCTTAACCTCACCTTTCCCATCTTCAGTATTTACTCACCTTCAGTATTTACTAACCACTTATGTAGACAGACGAAGTACGAGAGAGGTGATGTGTGAATGTAGATGTGCTGGAAAGTGTGAAAAGGAACACCTTGAGATGATTCGGCCATGTGGAACGCATGGGAAGCGATAGAATGGCTAAGGAGTGTACGAGAGTGAGGTGGACGGACAGAGAGGGAGAGGTAAACCGAGAGAGAGGTGGAAGGATGGAGTTAAGAAGTATATGCTTGAAAGCGGTGCTGGATGGTAGGAGGGGCATCGACTGACTGGGGACAGAGGTGCATGGGGTTGTTTCGTTCGTGGCCACCCCTTCGGGGATCATGGGGTCATGGAATAGATAGATTCTGTATACTGTATTATGGTCCTCTTCATCCTGAATTCTTTGTTTATTTTCTGAGCCACCTTCTCCCTCATCTTTTAGCCCCATTAGTTTTGATATTTTAAGACGCTCGCCCCATTAGCTTGACGATTTTAAGACCTTTCATCCCATTTGTTTGTCATAGTTAAGACCGTTCGTCCTATTTATTTGTCAACTTTAAGATCTTTCGTGGCATATAGGTGTCGATTTTCACCTAACGAGCAATAGCGAGCCTGCAATTTAGGAGGAACCGGTCTTCGGTCGCGACATTTTTCTACAGAAAAGTGTACTAATATATCTCGACTTTGTTTTTCTTTTTCGGGGGGGGGGGGGTCAGATATGGAATTGACATTTTGATGTAAATAAAACCTTTTGATAAAACCATACAAATATTTTCTCCTGTGGCCTAAAATGACAACATTTATATTTTGCAAACTCCCCTCATTTTCCAACCTATTTTAGCAAAAAGTTTCCAATTATAATTTGTTTTTCTTTTCAAAAACGTATTTAAACATGATTAATAACAAGTAACCAAAGTATGAGGCTTGAATACTTACATCCTGGTAAATATTCTTGTTTAATCTTCTAAGGGGAGATGGGTCGTTTTTCTGGCCCGCTTCTTCCTCATCTTTTGCTTCATTAGTTTTCAGATTTTAAGACGTTCAGCCCACTAGTTTGGCGATTTTATGTCCTTTCGCCCCATTTCTTTGTCAATATTAAGACTTTTCGTGTCATTTAGGTGTCGAATTTGTTCTAGCGAGCGGTAGCGAGCCTGTAATTTAAGCCGGGACATTTTATTATAAAAAATATACAAATTTATCTTGAAGGTGTGTGTGTGTGTGTGTGTGTGTGTGTGTGTGTGTGTGTGTGTGTGTGTGTGTGTGTTTAAAGCTTGATGGAGGTCTAGGAGGAAAATAAATAAATAATAAAAAGATATACATTTATGGAGGTCTAGGGAGGAAAATAATTATATGATAAAATTATATTATACAAATAAGCCAATAAATCTGGTCATCCCCCCCCCCCACCCCCCGGGGTTAAGCCCTGAATCACGCCGCTGTGTGTAAAAAGAATAATGATATACAACAACTGCTTTGCTTCGCTGCTAGAGGGACTTTTATTACCTCCGCCGATGAAGTTGGTAGAGGATATGTTTGTTGCCTTCGTTTGTTTGTTTTTTATGTTAGTAAACAAGATATCTCACAAAGTTGTGGGCCGATTTTCACGGAAGTTGGTGGACAGATAGGATATAGGCCAAGGAAAACGTGATTTGATTTAGGAGGCAATCGGCAGAGCGAATACCCCCGCCTGCATAGGTGGAGGTATGCGCTCTCTCAAGTTCCCCTCTAGTTCAACATATAACATGTTTATTATATCATTTGGTGTTCATTACATATGTGGTTATTTATTGAACATTTTGTCTGTCTTTCCTTTTTTGTAAGACATTCCCCTATTATATATATCCTTCTTGCCTCTTCTCATATCGTCTTTATATATTTAGGTGCTTATGTTCTGGGTGTGGTGTCCCGAGTTCGAATCCCGGGAGGACCATATGCTTTCATTAGTTTATGCAAGTACATTGGGGTTTGTAATTGATGATTAATGTTAAGAACGGGGTGTTACTTATTATATATGTTAGTATTTACTCAACGTTATCATTTCTATTACCTTTATTTACTCTTCATTCCACTCTCTTTCACTTAGTCAACCACAGCAGTCCTCTTTCCACTTATCGGTGTATATTTTCCAGTTTTCTTTTCATTCACCACTTTCCTTCTCCTCCTCCTCCTCCATTACATTGCTTTATTTACCTTTAGTCCACATTCCGTATTCCTTTACTTGGCCGTCCGAGTTCGGGCAACCGGATTTAGTCTAAGAGTCGCAGTTATTTTTCTCTTCTCAGTTATTTTGTTATTTTTGTTTTCAGTTATTTGTTCAGTTACTTTATCGGTTATATTCTTAGTTAGCTTCTCACTCATATTCTCAGTTATATTTTCATTTTTCTTCCATAATTTATTTTCTCAGTTATTTCTTCAGCTAATTTCGAAGTTATTTTTTTCAGATAATATCTCTGCTATTTTCTCAGTTATTTTCTCGGTTATTTGTTCAGTTATTTCCTCAGTCATATTCCCTGCTATTTTCTCAGTTGTCCTCTCGGCTATTTTCTCTTATTTCTTACCTTATCATTTTTTGCTGTTTGCTATCCTTCCTTTGCTAGATTTATTATTCAGTTGTTTGTCCACCATAATTTGTATATTTCTTCATAAACATGGATTAACCTTTCAGTAAAAGCATTACGTCGCTAGGAAATTCTTGATGCTAAAGTTGTAAATGTGTTTGTGAGAGAGAGAGAGAGAGAGAGAGAGAGAGAGAGAGAGAGAGAGAGAGAGAGAGAGAGAGAGAGAGTGAGAGAGAGCGAGAGAGAGTAGATGGAGGATACAAAGGTAAAAACAAACCAGATTTCCCACTAACTTTCAACAATTATTATACAGACATAAAGCGCGTTATTTAGGAGTACTTATATTTTAAAAGATCAGCATATACTACTCAGAGCTGACAGTCTCAAATATTACTAAGTGCTGCAATGCTTCTAGATTCCTATAATTGGTGGTGTAATGGTTAGAGCGTGTAAGTTCTGTATGAGATATCCTGGGTTCAAATCCTGGCAGGATTACATGCTTTAATTTATTTCATTTGGGTGTTATTGGTGTTAAGGAGGGTCACCGGCTTTTTTTTCATCTTTCTCTCCTTGTCTCTCTTTCCCTGGCTTGTATCCATTCGGCCCCATTCAGCCAACTGTTTTAAGGCGTTCATCCCCATCCAGGTGTCGATTTCTTCCTGGCCAGCGATAGCGAGCTAGCATTGCATGGAGAAATCCGGCTTCGCCAGAGAAATTTTTCCATCGAAAAAGGTACAAATTTAGCTTGCTGTCAAAACAAAAATATATATATGCTGGCTCGCTACCACTCGCCAGGAAAATATTGACACCTGGATGGGGGTAAGCGTCTTAAAACAGTTGGCTGAATGGGACCGAATGGATACAAGCCAGGGAAAGAGAGAAACGGAGAGAAAGATGAAAAAAGCGCCGGTGACCCTCCTTCAATGGGCCCATATTAAACAAGCCACCAGTTTGATAAGCCTGGACCTTGATTCATATATATAATTATCTATGCTTCGAAGGAGGTATAATATTTGTTACCTTTAGTGTCATAGTTATTCGCTAGTGTTAACCAATAAACAACTAAAATTATCTACGAAGTTGCCTTTGAATTCTAAGGATTAAAAAATAATCCTCGCAAACCTCTTATATAGAATGACACTCTTAATAATTTATTTTAAGTATAACCGAATGATATTAAGGAAAAACGTCTCCAATTCAGTCTTCAGCCAAATGTTTACGATATCATAACAAAAAACGGATTAAGTCATAAGCACTCAATATCATAGTGAAAGGAGCAAAATGTCTCTTAAATACAAAACAATATTGAATAATGTACTCAATAAAAATGGCATACTTTTCATTACAAACTATTCATACGGATACGTCTTAAGCCAGTATAAATGACTGTCTTCAACTTAACATACGGATACGTCTTAAGCCAGTATAAATGACTGTCTTCAACTTAACATACGGATACGTCTTAAGCCAGTATAAATGACTGTCTTCAACTTAACATACGGATACGTCTTAAGCCAGTATAAATGACTGTCTTCAACTTAACATACGGATACGTCTTAAGCCAGTATAAATGACTGTCTTCAACTTAACATACGGATACGTCTTAAGCCAGTATAAATGACTGTCTTCAACTTAACATACGGATACGTCTTAAGCCAGTATAAATGACTGTCTTCAACTTAACATACGGATACGTCTTAAGCCAGTATAAATGACTGTCTTCAACTTAACATACGGATACGTCTTAAGCCAGTATAAATGACTGTCTTCAACTTAACATACGGATACGTCTTAAGCCAGTATAAATGACTGTCTTCAACTTAACATACGGATACGTCTTAAGCCAGTATAAATGACTGTCTTCAACTTAACATACGGATACGTCTTAAGCCAGTATAAATGACTGTCTTCAACTTAACATACGGATACGTCTTTAAGCCAGTATAAATGACTGTCTTAACATACGGATACGCTTAAGCCAGTATAATTGACTGTCTTCAACTTAACATACGGATACGTCTTAAGCCAGTATAAATGACTGTCTTCAACTTAACATACGGATACGTCTTAAGCCAGTATAAATGACTGTCTTCAACTTAACATACGGATACGTCTTAAGCCAGTATAAATGACTGTCTTCAACTTAACATACGGATACGTCTTAAGCCAGTATAAATGACTGTCTTCAACTTAACATACGGTATTTAATCATAGCTGATAAATATCCTCCCTCTAAGGGTCTTAAGGGGAGGTATTTAGTTTGTTCCCTAGACCTCCATCAAGCTTATAATTACACCCCCTTGAGTCCCTTTCAAGATAAATTTGTACATTTTTCGGTAGAAAAATTTCCCGGCCGAAGGCCGGTTCCTCTTAAATTACAGGCTCGCTATAGCTCGCCAGGATAAAATCGACACCTGAATTGCACGAAAGGTCTTAATATGGGGTGAAAGTTCTTAAAATCGCTAAACTAATGGGGCAAACGTTTTATAATATCAAAAGCAATGGGGCTAAACATGAGGGAGAAAGGGGTCAAGAAAAAAATCCCTCAAGTGGAAATCTCCCCTTAATATCATAGTCAAATCCGCATTATATATTCCAACCAAAATCATATAATATCCTTAAGGGGGAGGTAGTCGCTTTTTATGGACCCCCATCGCCTTCATGTTTAGCATATCAGTTTTGAGATTTTAAGACATTCGTTTCGTTAGTTTGGCGATTTTGAGAGCTTTCGTCCCATTTATTTTTTTCAATATTAAGACCTTTCGTGCCATTTAGGTGTCGATTTTTTCCTGGCGAGCGATAGCGAACCTATAATTTTAGAAAGAACCGGCCTGTACAAATATATCTTGAAAGGAGGTCTAGGGGGTGTTTTTTTAAGTTTGATGGAGGTCTAGCGAGGAAACTTTAAACAAAAGTTAATACATTAAAACATAGACCAAAAAACAAGCCCTACCCCTTAAGTTGTCCAGCCCCGTCTCTCCTCCTGAAGGGGTCGCCGCCGGAGCAGTAGAAGAGAAGGGAGGCGCCCCCAACCATAAAGCCCGTGATGGAAGGGCTAACTATAAACGTCCCCCCTAACTTGTGACCCTCCCACACCCTTCATCTAGAGTCATATACCTCCCCCCCCCCCCTACTTGATGGGCTGGGGGGGGGGGGGGATGGGGGGTGATTGGTGTATTCTTCGGGTCTACAGTATGTTTACGGGAGTTTGAGTTGGGATGAGAGGTCAGTGTTGCGTTTGTGTTGTGTTGTGCTGTATTGTGTTGGGTCTTAAGTGTTTGTTTTCTATGATGGAAGGGGTAACTACGAACGTCCACCCTAGTCTTGCAACCCTCCCGCACCCTCCATCAAGAATCATATCCCCCCCCCCCCTTTTTAATGTCGTGTGTGTGTGTGTGTGTGTGTGTGTGTGTGTGTGTGTGTGTGTGTGTGTGTGTGTGTGTGTGTGTGTGTGTGTGTGTGTGTGTGTGTGTGTGTGTGTGTGTGTGTGTGTGTGTGTGTGTGTGTGTGTGTGTGTGTGTGTGTGTGTGTGTTTGCTGGGGGTGGTACTTTATTTGTGTAGTCTTGGGTGTGTGTGTTTATGTGAGTTGGGAAGAAGGATAAGACTTGTGCTTGTGTTGTATTGTGTTGAGCTCTGTCATGGTGTGTTGCATAGAATTGTATTGCTTGTGTGTTGTGCTGCATTGCATTGTGCAGCGCTGTGTTGTATACTTGTGTTTCTATAATGTAAGGTAGTGCAAGTTTAAACTAAATACCCCCAAGGCCCCAACTCGAGATAAATTTGTGCATTTTATCGGTAGAAAAATAGCCAAACTAGTTGAGCAAAGATATTAAAACCTCAACACTAATGGGGCTAAGTATGAGGGAGAAGGGGGTACAGAAGACAAACAGAAAACTACGAGGTGATGAGACGTCTTTTCTATTGGTAAAAATCATCTAATATAAAATAATGAGAGAAAACATAAAATAAAAAAAGGGTCACACATTAAAACGGTTCAACTGTGTCCAATATATGCATCGATCTTTCGGGGTGCTCTGGTCTCAAATCCAGGTTATAGGTGAACGTCTAAATCCGTCTGTGTGTGAAGGCTAATGAGCGCCCCCTGACCCAGAGTTCATGAAAGGAGAAGACTAGTACATGAAAGTCTCAAGGTTGCCAGACAAGTTCCGTGGAGGAGAAATACAGGAGAGCTTGTAAGTTTATGAGAATATACAGTATGTGTGACTGGGTGTGTGTATGTGTGTGTGTGAGGGGGGTGGGGGGTGCGTATGTGTGTGCGTGCGTGCTTGGGGATGAGCGTGTATTTGTCTGTCTGTACGCAATCAAAGGTGTGCGAATGCTGTAAGTTATTTGAGCTGTAGTTTATATAAAGGTACAGTATAACAATGTAGTTTATATAAAGGTACAGTATAACAATGTTGAGAAACTATGAATATCCATCTACACAACTATGCAGTATATATAGATATATTGCTTAGACTAGAAATATCCTACAACTTTGAAAAAATATAATCTGAAATTCTAAAACAAATATTGACAATGTAGACTGAATATAAATATAGTTCATTATTCTACATAGTAACTCCAGATTG
Source organism: Paralithodes platypus (assembly GCA_032716605.1). NCBI lineage: Eukaryota > Metazoa > Arthropoda > Malacostraca > Decapoda > Lithodidae > Paralithodes > Paralithodes platypus. The sequence continues at coordinate 8,622,126 of CM064485.1, forward strand.
TTATTAGCTCCTTGTCTATAAGTATATGAAGAACTAATTAATAAACTGAATAAAATCATCAAGCATTGCCAAAAATTATGTACAAAACTCGATGCCTTAACTAAAATATGTAGTCGGATGTCTATGGGATTACACAAAATACAAATACTTAAAAAAATACAGTAGTTCCTAGTTTAAACCAGTCCTTGAAATATTTCACCATTACCCTTCTCTACTGCCATACCTCCCAGTCCTTCAACAGATGACAAAAGCAAAATTAGTATACATACTTCATATTTCGGACCCAAAATTAATGTTCATTATACTGTATTAGAAAAGATAAGGTGTGTATTCGTAGCAACAGTCAAAGTAATTTTAAAATAAGATCTCAGTAATATAAAGAATTGATGAGTTAGGAATATATTTTCCTATGGCAAAAAAATAAATAAAAAATAAAATTGAGCCTGAGTAAATAGATAGATAGATAGATAGAATATAAACTGTACAGGATGTGTATTTGTACAGTCAGGCTGAAAAGTTTAGTCTATTCTCTATATTTTCAACTATATTCTGAATATGAACACCATATAAGAAAACATAAATAATACAACTTCATAATACAACTTCATAATACAACTTGATAATAAAACTTCATAATACAACTTGAAAATACAACTTGATAATACAACTTCATAATACAACTTAAAAAACCTTGAACATTAGCCCTTTGTAGATACGATGACGTCTTTCTTTTCTGTTCTCTGGCTATTATTAGACGATAATATTCAGATTAGGAAGGGTATATGGAAGTCAGAGGGTTAATTGAGATAGTCTTTACCATTTTAATTCCCACAGATCCCTCCCAAGCTGTATAAAATCGTGTAATGATAGCCAGAATAGATCGTAAAAAAACGTCATAATAACGCCATATTGGCGCCTTATTTTTGTTTTCTATGTGAGTGAGGGAGACAAAAGGCATAACTGCCTGTAGCGAGTGCCTCCCCCAGAGTTGAAAGAGTGACAGGGCCAAAATCAAGGGACGTTCGAGCTAAAATGCCTGGACACACGGAGTTTGAAGCAATTTAAGTCATAGGAAGAGGGAAAGACTGATTCTGGGAGAGAGTGCCAGAGCTCAGAAGTTGAATAGAAAAAGTCTGAGAATAGCGTTTCACTCACGCCATGTTGGTGCCATAATTATCAAAGAACGGGATGCTATTATACTCGTCCTCATATATAATTTAGATCCAAGGAGGCAAGTAATCTATCGTCTACTATAGTCTATTCGCTGTAAGTAGGCGATAAATCATTATCTCTATCCTCTGTAACTCAAAAAGGGCTAGAGCAAATTGGCTGTAAATTTCCACACCTACTCCTTGACTGACTCTTCCCAAATATGGTAGAAATAATAACTCGATTACTCTAGTCGTTATTTAGTTACAGAGGTTAGTGGGCATGATTTCTCGCCTACTTACAGCGAATAGACTATAGTAATACCGAATGTTTATAATGGCTACTTATGGACATACGGGGACTTACCGATTATGACCCCAAAATCTATGGATATACTTGAGTGTAAAGGGAGGCAAAAAGACACCAGCGACACCAAAAATGGCGAAGGTTGGCCGATCTGAGTTACTCTAGGGTCTCCACTTATCACCTCCCTGGGCCGGGCTCGACTGTGGATAATCCGTGTTGATAGCTCGGATATCGGCCTTACAACCACCCATCTCGGCTACTCTGGCAGACAAGATGACCTCGCCAATAGCCCCCCAATACTCCCTCTGATGCCTATAGCTAGACCCAAGTTACACCCTATAATCTATGACCCTCCAACACCCTATTCAACTAATTGATCATGTCTCCTTGAATAGTCATCTTAAGGCATTTCTTTATCCCACATCGTCTAAACTGTCCATCAGACAATTGTTATACCTTGAAATTAACAGCTAGAGGTGTTTTCCCAGTATTGGTCTGTGTGTGTGTGCATGATAATAGGCTGGGGTGTAATCCTGAACACACGGAGCCAAATAAGCTATGTAAACATGGGGTGCGGTATAAAAACACCTTCAAGCCCCTGCACCACATGTTACTGTATGATGATATTCCTAACATCTGAATTTAAAGATTTCATGGTCTGGTAAGGACTAGTACGGTACACAGTCATGTACAGGGGCACAGTGCGCCCACGTATCGAGTAGTGTTCACATGTGTAGGGAGATTCCATCCATATCGCACTTATAGAATAATACCTTCACCTGACCTGGGTAGAGTCACACACATTTCCTCTCAACAACTCACCTCCTCTCACTAATTCCCTACAATCTCTGTCTACACGCCGCAATGTTGCATATTTCTCACTTTTCTACCGATATTACAAAACTTTGTGCTCTTCAGTGCTTGATCAGTGCATACCTCCTCCGGCCTTGCAACACATTCCCACCCCTATGTTTTCCAACTCTCTCACCCATTAGTGAACCGATATTCCTAGTCTATATTGTACCGTACTCAATAAGTTAGCTCTAAAACTCCCTCCCTTAATCCGTATTTCCCTCATCCTATAACTTAAACTGCTTCAAGCTCCGTGTGTCCAGAAATTTTTACTCTAACGTACCTTGAATTTGGCTGTCTATCACTCTTTCAACTTTGGGGGGACACTTGTTACAGACAGCTTTGCCTTTTGTTTCCTTCATACATACATAAATAATGTACTGGTGGAAACAGTGGTAAGAGAACCACTACATGAAACTGGGCTTTAAATAGGACAATAAATTCTTCTCTCTTATTCCATTTAAAAATCACCATTCTACCCACTATCTCGCCCACTTCGTCCTCGCTGCAACTCCCACAATCTATCAACCTAAACAATATTATTCAGTTGGCTGGCATAATATTCGTGTTGGCCATCATAACACACTAACTCACAGGCTCCCACGGTCTCGCCATGTTGACATATTGATCCAAGGTAAATTGAATTCCTTGGCAGCTAATGTCTGGATACTTTATGGCAAATATAAACAACCACTATGTCTCTGCATCACATCAAGACCAAGTTTATATACTTACCACCATATTTCACGACAAAATATTCAAAATAACTGAGAAATCTTATTAGGAACTTTGCAATTTACCATCAATTGAATAGAAACCAGGTATAGTTGAATTTCCCCTATTCTAGTTTTTGGGATTTGGGATTTGGTTGGGATTTACACCCATTATTTGGGATTTGGTTGGGATTTACACCCATTATCACAACTTTTGCCATAGTAAAAAGCTTCCCTTTGACGAACAAAAATACTATATAAAATAATGTTCATTAACATCACGTTCTCTTTCATAAATCACACCGACTTCCTATTATCGTCATTCAATATAATAGGCAACACCTTACAATGGTTTAAGGAGATAGTTACATTTAATGATGTATTCATATGTTAATTTTGTTCCTTGCGAATTTACATATTTATGAATTAATTTATTTATTTAATTATCAGTTTCCTCCCTATACCTCCATCAAGCTTTAAAAGACCCCCTTTTATCGGTAGAAAATGCCCCAGCCGAAGGCCGATTCCTCCTAAATTGCAGGCTCGCTCCCACTCGCCAGGACAAAATCGACACCCAAATGGCAAGAAAGGTCTTCAAATTGGCAAACTAATGGGGTGAATGTCGCTAAATATAAACATTAGTGGGCTAAATATGAGGGAGAAGGGGTTCCACAACTACCCCCCCCCCCCTTTAAGTATACGGTCTTGAGTCTAACCGGCTTAAAATAAAGCTGGTTATTTAATATTGTCAGTCCGCAGTAGTAGTAAAGAGTCTAGTGTAATACCCTCTGAATACCACCTGTGGAACCAGTAATATTGGTTTGGAATAATTGTCGAACCATTATGTTGTGTTTAATATTCTTCTGATATCTCCCTCCCTCTCTCTCTCTCTCTCTCTCACTTACAATCTCACTCTCAAACTCACACACACACACACACTCTCTCTCTCTCTCTCTCTCTCTCTCTCTCTCTCTCTCTCTTTCTCTCTCTCTCTCGATGTGTTGTTTTTTCTTCCACTTTTCTTTATCTAGGGTCCTGCTATTTCTACTAGAATTAAGTCCTGACTACCTCGCTTGGATCGTAAGGTCTGTGTGGTCAGAGTATTCATGTACATCTGTGCACATCTCTCCCTCTCTCTTGCACACGCACACAGCACTCTCAACTTTCGAGGAGACACTTGTTACAGGCAGCTTTGCCTTTGGTCTCCTTCATACACAGAAAACAAAACAAAACACGAACACCACACACAACCTCCACCCCCCCCCCCACCCCCACACACCCCCCCACACACACACACACACACACACACACACACACACACACACACACGCACTCACTTATTCACACAAACACTCACTCGCTCTCACTTTCACACACACACACACACTCTCTCTCTCTAGTACCCCCCCCCCCCCCAACACACACACACACACACACAGCATGATATCCCAGCAGCATACGTCACTAAACAAGCAGGTAATACCCGGTTTCTTTATGCAGGCAGACACTCCGATCATTAAACTATCTCTCAGGCTTATATTATTATTCATTCATCTGGCCGCCTTACAGTTACAGCGCCACAACTCAAAATATGTAAGGCTCTGTGTGCTAAAGTTGTGTAAGTATGTAATTAGGTTAGTACTTAGGCTACTTGTGTTTGTGTCTGTGTCTGTGTCTCTGTATGTGTGTTTGTGTGTGTTTTCGTGCATGCATGAGTGGATTATGTGTGTGTGTGTGTGTGTGTGTGCTACAGAGGACAAGAGTGAGAGACTTGGACTTTGAAATGGTCGTGGCGGAGGGACGAATTGGGGAACAACTAGGTTGATTGTAGGGAGGTACTGGTACAATAAGATAAACTACAATGTAACTAGAATAAGATAGATTGTACACCACTTTGTGTGTGTGTGTTTGTGTGTGAAGGGTTACTTGTGTCTGTGTGTGTGTGGGAGAGAGAGTGAGAGTGAGTGTGTGTGTGTGTGTGTGGGAGAGAGAGTGAGAGTGAGTGCGTGTGTGTGTGTGTGTGTGAGTGAATGTGTGTGTGTATAGGTGTGTGTGTGTGTGTATGGGAGTGTGTAGGTGTGTCCCTGCGTGTAGGCCTACTATGAAATTATAACCTCTTTTCTAGGCTAAAAGGAGTACTAATACCATCTTCCAATATCCCAAATCTCTCTCTCTCTCTCTCTCTCTCTCTCTCCTTCGAATACCTGCCAATAACATCCAGGTACAGGCTAGTATGGAAATTAGAGCCGTACTGTGTTAACGGATTTTATTTTTCTGGACCCCCTTCTCCCTCATGCTTAGCCCCATTATTTTTGAGGCTGTAAGACGTTCGCCCCATTAATTTGGCAAATAAAGTCTAGGAAGGCGTTGTTGTTAGCCTACGGGACAAACCAAAAATACACTACTAAAAAATGGCAAAAGCAAGCAAAATCCTCAATACTAAGTAGACAAACTATCATAGTAACCCACCAGTCGTCGGACCAGATAGTGTTAAGGGGATAGTGGCTATTTTGTTGGTCTATTAATATATATATATATATATATATATATATATATATATATATATATATACTGTATATATATACAGTATATATATATATATATATATATATATATATTAATTTATTTTTTAGTTTCCTCGCTAAACCTCCACCAAGCTTTAAAAAAGTAGATTCCCTTTAAGATTAATTAGATAAATTTGTACACTTTTCGGTAGAAAACTATCCCGGCCGAAAACCGATTCCTCTTAAAATTATATGCTCGCTATCGCTCGCCAGGATAAGATCGACACCTAAATGACACGAAAAGTCTTAATATTGACAAAGATATGGGGCGAAAGGCCTTAAAATCGCTGAACTACTGAGCCGAACGTCATAAAATCTGAAAACTAAAGGGGCTAAACATGAGGAAGAAGGGGGACCATAAAAACGGCCCATCTCCCCTTAAGCAAAACAGGGGCTCAACACAAGGTCAAAACAAGTGCCCAAGAGCGTACACATCGGCCGTGCTCGCTTGAATAAAAAAATACCACACTATTGCTATAATACAGATAATTAATAAATCAATAAAACCACAAATAATATTACTAAGAAAAAGAAAAATAAGAAAAATAAGCAAAATAAAAATGAAAAGAAGATGAAGATGAAGAAGAAGAAATAGAAAAATAAAAAGGAAAAAGAAGAAAAAGAAGCAAAATAAAAATGAAAAGAAGATGAAGAAATATAAAAATAAACATACAAATAAAAAGAAGATGAAGAAGAAGAATAAGAAGAAATGAAAATACAAAATAAATACATAAATAAAGCCGTGTCCAGCCCTCCTATAGCCAACCTACATCGGGTACATTCCAGGCAGATAAATGTTTCGTACCCTTCAGCTTCACCTCAAGTACCGGGCATTTTGTTCGCAGGTAATTTCGTGCGTGCAATAGTTATTCCATGTTCCTACCTCTTAGCTTCATCTTAGAGTAGAGGTTATTTTGTTTCCAGGTAATTTCGTCCATGCAATCGTTATCCCATGTTCCTACCCCTTAGTTTCACCTGAGAGTATACTGGTAATTTTGTTCGCAGGTAATTTCGTCCATGCAATCGTAATCCCATGTTCCTACCCCTTAGCTTCACCTGAGATTACTGGTAATTTTGTTCGCAGGTAATTTCGTCCATGCAATCGTTATCCCATGTTCCTACCCCTTAGCTTCACCTGAGATTACCGGTGATTTTGTTCGCAGGTAATTTCGTCCATGCAATCGTTATCCCATGTTCCTAACCCTTAGTTTCACCTGAGAGTATACTGGTAATTTTGTTCGCAGGTATTTTCGTCAGTGCTATCGTTGCCCATGTTCCTAACCCTTAGTTTCACCTGATAATACCGGTCATTTTGTTCGCAGGTATTTTCGTACGTGCGTTCGTTGGCCAATATTCCTACCCCTTAGCTTCACCTGAGAGTATACTGGTCATTTTGTTCGCAGGTATTGTCGTCCAGGGTAGATTTGTCTGGTCCTGTATTGGAAGATGGCCTTAGGCTCGGCTTGATTGGTGTTATGCTAATTTAGGCTAAAGCTTGTTGGTTTGGTTAACCATTTCTGTACCAGCGACGTCCATTATATTGTACGGTATTCTAGCTATATTTAGACGATTCTGTGTAGCTTAAGAAGGAGTTGTGGTAGTTAAAGGGGTTGATTGAGATAGTTCGAAGCCCTATAATTGCTAAAGACCCTTCCTAAACTGAATAAGATCGATGAGTAGTAGCCAGAGTAAAATAAAATAAGATGTCTCCGGCACAGAAGGGGTTAAGGCTGGGGTTGTTCAAGTTAAGTAAGCTAGAATAGGATATGGTTAAATTAGGTTTGATTAATATATGTTCATGAAGGAGACAAAAGGCAAAACGGCCTGTAACAAGTGCCCCCCCCCCCCCCCAAGGTTGAGCGAGTCCTAGAGAGCTAAACTCAAGGTACGCTTGAGGTCATTTAGGTGTGTTGGAAAGAAGTAAGGTGTTCCCTAGACCTCCATCAAGCTTAAAATTACACCCCTTAGACCCCCTTTTCAAGATAAATTTGTAAATTTTTCGGTAGAAAAATATCCCGGCCAAAAGCCAGTTCTTCTTAGATAACAGGCTCGCTATCGCTCGCCAGGATAAAATCGACACCTAAATAACACGAAAGGTCTTAATATTGACAGAAATGGGGCGAAAGTTCTTAAAATTGCCAAACTAATGGAGCGAACGTCAACATCTCAAGAGCAATGGAGCTATACATGAGGGAGAAAGGAGTTCAGAAAAAAATCCGTCAAGTGGAAATCTCCCCTAAGTGTAGTGAAATGTATAGGAGGAGGAGGAGGAGGAGGTGTTTGTGAGAGTTAGCTGGATTACTCTGTGTAAGTGAGGCACAAATAAAAACATGTTAAGTAAGGTAAAGTTAGTTAAGTTAAGTAAGTAAGGTTATGCTATGCTAGTTTTTGGTTAGATTAAGATAATGTTAGGTTAGGTTATACTAAAGTTAGTTAGGTTAGGTAAGGCTAAATCTGGGTATGTTATGGTGGAATAAGGTGACGCTAGGCTAGGTTAGGCTAGGTAGGCTAGGTAGGCTAAGTTAGATTAAAGTATGCTAAGTTAGATATTAATATAGGTTTGTGTAAGTTAGGTTAGGTGAGGGCGCATCCTTTTTCAATGTGTGCTAAGTAAAGCCGATATCACAAGAGAGATTTCATAGTCAACATTCGATGATCAACATTTTTCTGGCAACATTTCTGGAGTATTTGGCACTGGTATCGGAAACTAGACTGATGATAGATGAATTTAGGTGACAGACAAATATTACATGTTTACTTCATGAGCTGCCAGACCAGTGTTAAGGATAAATGTTGCGTGAAAAAGCGCTCGCGTGATACCGGCTTCACTGAGCGAAAATAATTGAGGGCGAAAAAAGAACTTCAAAACTTTCTCGGTCGGGATACACCGCCGTTATTGTACATTATTTATAAATACATTTGTAATTAATGTATTTATTTATTTATCTTTATTTATGTAGGTATTCAGTTATCTATTTGTATTAATGTATTTTCATTTTTATTTTCTTATTTTTCATTATATTTGTTTTAACCGTGTCCGGGTTGAAAAGTACTAGATACCCTATAGTAACAAAGATCGGCCAACCTTACGCCATCTTGGTGCCACTGGGGATATTTACTCCTCTCAACACTCGCATATCTCCATAACGATGATGATGATAATCATCATCATCATCATCATCATCATCATCATCCTCATCATAATAATAATAAACATGTGGGAATACTGGTGCAGGATATTCTAGTTTGGCATTCTTATATACTGTACAGTACCTTCGTCATGATCCAAAATAAAGACTATCCAGTTCTTTGATACTTGAGGTACCACAATGGCGTCCAAAGAGAAAGATGGCCACTACCGGACTTCAGGTAATACAAGTCACAGTCTAATACCCCGGGTAGTTATGCAAATGAGGTATGAATGACGTCATACAGGTATTTTATTACCACAGTTAACCCTTCCAGTACCGGTGACGTCTTTTTTGTTTTTTACTTGATTTCAGCTACATTTAGACGATTTTATGAAGCTTAGGAAGGATGCATGATAGCTAGAAACATTAATGGGGATCGTGTGTAGCGTTTTAATGGGTAGATGGCCTTCCTAAGTTGAATATAATCGTCTAATACTTGCCAGATTATATTGAAAAGGACGTCACCAGTTTCGTTATTACAGTATATGCTGGTTATCATTAGACCATTATATTCAGCTTAGGAAGGCCATCTACCCATTAAAAGGAAGGATTTGTGGGGATAGAATGGGGTACAAACTATCGATTATTTATTCAGCTTAGGAAGGATTTGTGGAAACTATCTATTATAACCATATACTGTAATTCCCACAGAACCTTCCTAATCCCTGTAAAATCACGTATAGTTAGCCAGAATATTATTAAGAATCGCGTCCCAATACATAAAGGGTTATAATGTGTGACGTATTTAGTGGGTGTGGTAGTGAGGCACCTTGACAAAGTATACAGACTAATAACACACATAACAAAAGCCACTCCAACATCTCTCTCTCTCTCTCCAACACCCCTTCTCCCCTCTCAACCCTCTTCAGAAAGTAGATACGAGGTGCCGTAGTAAAGGCTAATCCCTCAATACCTTCACCTGACCTGTAACAAACACAAAGTACAAATAACGATAAAAAAGAAGAAAATATTAGACGATTAACTAACGTGCCTCTAAAAAGTTCAAAGCATGACCTAAAAAAACTGCCTACCGTTTTAAAAGAACACTCCAGACTACCCCCCCCCCCCCCCCCCCACCCTCACCCCCGGGCACACATCTATAAATCACCCTCGATAGCCTTTGTTTCATAGCTAACTATATTATATTATATAGCCTGGAACAATTCAGGTAATTATTTTGTACACTTCACTGATGCGTAACTGGTTTATATCGTCTGGCCCAAACAGCCCACATCAGCGGCGATCAACACTCCGTTTGATAGGAATCTGCATGTTTAGTCGCAGGCAAAAGTCGGGGCGTACCTTCATAACGAAAATACGAGTCACTTTTCTTAATTCTATCTATCTATCTATCTATATGCTCAGGCCCAATCCCCATTTTGGGGGTAGCCGACTCAAGACAGAGCAAGAACAGGGAAAACACAAAAACAACATAAAACAAAAAATAAACACAGATAAAAAACACAAACTCTCACACATCCAGGTCACCCAGGAGAAGACCCAGAGACCAGGGTTACCAAGGTCGCTCCAGCACTCCCCCGGCCCCTGACCACCCGGAGAGGTTCCGATCTCGGCAGGCAGACATGCAGCGGAGCCAAAGCCTCAAGCCCTCCCACCACACTTCCAGGCACACCCTTCATATTAATCGTCTCCCCGGGCCAGGCGCCTGATGGACTATTATCTAGTCCAACTTGCGCCCGACCCCTTACTCCAAAAAGAGATAATAATTGCTTCACCATACAGGAACAAAGTCTTCATAATCAAAATGTGGTTAGATTCTTTTAGAAACATAATTTTCTTACAATCAGAGAGAGAAATTTAGTTAAAATTGTGAAGGTGGGACGAATTTTATGCGCCAGACTGTACATCTCCACAAGTGCATCCAATCCTGACATAGAAATAAAAAAAAAAAAAAAAAAATCCACCTTCATTTCAGTCTCTTAGCGCAAGTAGGAAACTCTTTAAGGGGAGATTTACACTTTAGGGACTTTTTTTCTTGACCCCTTTCTCCATCATGTTTAGACCCATTGCTTTTGATATTAAAAGACGTTCGCCCCATTAGTTTGGCGATTTTGGCGATTAAGAACTTTCGCCACATTTCTGTCAATGTTAAGACCTTTTGTGTCATTTAGGAGTCGATTCTTTCCTGGCGAGCGATAGCGAGCCTGTAATTTAAGAGGAACCGGCCTTCGGCCGGAGCTTTTTTCTACCAAAAATTGTACAAATTGATCTGGAAAGGGGTTCAAGGGGGGGAGGGGGGGGGGGTAATTTTAAGGTTGGTGGAGGTGTAGGGACCAACCTAAAAACTTCCCCTTAACACCTTCTGTACCGACTACGTATTTCTAACTTTATTCTGGCTACTATTAGACGACTTCATTCAGCTTAGACAAGATGTGCACCCATTAAAAGGCTACATGTTATCTCAATTAGTGCTTTTAGCTACCATAGATCCTGCCTAAGCTACATAAAATCGTTTAAATGTAGCCGAAATAAAATACATAAGACGTCGCCGGTATAGAAGGGGTTAAGAGGCGAGCGTTGGACATAAAACCTGTATGCAATTACTCGCTCGTAAGCTATTTGGAAGGAGGCATGACTGAGATTGCTCGAGAATTTATAAGACCTCAGATATTTTGTGCCATTTAGGCTTTGATTTTTTCCTGGCGAGCGATAGCGAACCTGTAATTCAAGAGGAACCGAAAAATGTACACATTTATATTGAAAGGGGCTCAAGGGGGTGTCATTTTAAGCTTGATCGAGGTCTAGCGAGGAAACTAAAAAAATAATTAATAAATAAATATAAAGGCCAACAAAACCAGCACTACCCCCTTAAAAGTCGAGCGTTGGACAGCAAACCTGTACACAATTACTCGCTCGTAAGCTATTTGGAAGGAGGCACGGCTCAGATTACGCGGGAATTTATAAGCCCTCTCAGATATTTTGTGCCTAGAAACCGGACCAGAGTATTCATAAATAAAAATAAGATGGAGTGTTGGTGGAGAGGCATAGTATACTGTAAGTCGCCATGGTCGGCCAGTGAAAATCAAGGTATGAGAAACACATACACATGCACGAGCACACCGAAACACTGGCACGCACGCACACACACACACGCACACAACACACACACACACATGCACGAGCACACACACAACACAGACACACACACACACAACACAGACACACACACACACACACACACACACACACACGAGCACACACACACACGAACACACAGACACACACCCAACACAGACACACACACACACACAACACAGACACACACACACACACAACACAGACACACACACACACACGAGCACACACACACACACACAATAACGAGCATGCTCACTCCCTCAAACTCAACTAAAGTAGGTACACACAAACAGTATCGAATTCAATTAGTTATTTTATTTTTATTTTTTTAAGAGGAGAAAGATTTCAAAAAGCTAAGTCAACAATTTAAGAAAACAGAACCTAACCTAGCACAAGTGATTATGTAACTAATATGATCAGAACTCCAATCAATTAAACGATGTAAAGTGTATCAGGAGCTAGCTATAGTCAAAGCATTAACCCTACTTTGTCCGAGGGAGGTCTTTTTGGTTCTCACCATTAGTTTGAAGGGTTTGAAACGTTTTACTGCATTAGTTTGGCAATATGTCAATTCACCCCATTCAGGTGTCGAGTTTTATGTCTTTATTTTATTTTTAATTTTTTAATTTATTTATTTATTTATTTTTTATTGTTTTGGGGGGAGCGATATCGAGCCTGTAACTTAATGGAAATCGGCCTTCGGTTAGGACATTTGTCTGTAAAAAAATGTACAAATATAACGTCTGGGTGGGCATTTATTTTAATTTGAAGGAAGTCTAGGAAGGTTCGTCTGTTAACCTAGGGGAGAAACTAAAAAAACATCGAATGAAATAAAATACATTGCTCGCATATGGGGAAACAAGCAAAATACCCAATAATAATAAACCAACATATCATACTAACCCCCATGACGTCGGACCAGAGAGTGTTAAAGATAAGAACCCCAGATTTAGTTACCGGTGTGAGCATCCCTTGTATGATCAGTGGGGCGTAAACCATTTGGGGCGAACCGGGAAGAAGGTGGTCAATATAAAAGCACACACACGTAGCAACAACAACAACAACGACAACAATAACAACGACAACAACAGCAACACCAAAACGACAACGACATCAACATCAACGACAACAACTACAACACTAACCACAACAACCACCACAACCATTACAAAACAAAAACAACCACAATAACCATTACAAAACAAAAACAACCACAACAACAACAACAACAACCATTACAAAACAAAAACAACAACAACCACCACAACCATTACAAAACAAAAACAACCACAACAACAACCACAACCACAACAACAACCACCACAACAACCACAACAACAATAACCACAACAACAACAACAGCCACAACAACAACCACAACCACAACAACAACAACAACCACAACAACAACAACCACAGCAACAACACATGGAGGACTCGGTAACCAGTAAGTTATTACAGGTTCGAAAGGCCTGTAAATATTTTGTCGTAAGGGTAATAATTTAGTGAACAAATAATTAATAAATACACACACGGCACCAAAGAATTCAGTTACCAATAAGCCCAAAAAAGTAAAACAAAATAAAATAAATGAATAATAATAATAATAATAATAATAATAATAATAATAATAATAATGAAAATAAATAATAAATATATATATATAAATCTACATTATTTATGCAGAGTAGGAATCCAGAGCATAATTAAACAAAAACAAGAGTTAACAAAACAAGCACGCGCACTTAAACATACAAACAGGCTAATCCGGGTACCAGTATATGCCCTTATAAGGTGGAGAAGCGTTTAAGATCCAGCCAAAATAAGAAAAATCCAGTGAATAGAACACAAAAACAGGAGTATTCGGTTTCCACTGTGCCCTTATAAGTTTATGAATTCGTGTGGAACATTCTGGCGAAACCGAAAAAAGTGCAGTGAATAAGTAAAGGTACACACGCGATAATAACAAAAACGGGAAAAATTGGACTACCAGTATCTCCTTTTATGAGGCGTGTAACATTTTGGCGAAACCGAAAGAGTTCAGTGAATTAGTAAACACAGACACGCGATCGATACAAACGCGAGAGGATTCGGTTTCCAGTATTAAGCTCGTCACCTCCATATCGGGTATTATCAAGACTCCCTTTCATTAGTTGAGACTGGATGATTCCCGACATTTAGTATTATTGAAAACTTACACAAATATTAAGATCTGTAACCCACCGACGTAGTAAATTTAACTTGTAAACGCAGTAAACAAAAAAATACAATTGCAAGTATTTCAGTACATAAAGGTAATGTCACACGAACACAATTTCCGTCAATTTTTGATGAGCAACTTATTTTTCGTACTATATTGAGGCTCTTTCGCATTGGACTAGATCGAAGGTAGATTATGTTAGATAGTTTATTCTTTTACGAAATAAACATTTTGAAGCTGCCAGACTACAATTGCCCGTAAGCATTGACGGAGATGTCGTGACACAGGCTTAAGCGACCTTTTCACATAGGCAACGTCTTTTAAATTTTATTCTAGCTATATTTAGACGATTTTGTGAAGTTTAACAAGAATCTGTGGTAGTATAAAGAGTTAGGCGATATAGTTCGAAGCCTGTTAAATGCTGGAGGCCCAATTTTAACGGAATAGAATCGTTTAATAGTAGCCAGATTAACTTATAAGGACGGGGTTAAGTACAAAGATGTGTATGCCAACATGTATTTTGACGACTTTCAGAGGTCAATACCGATGCCATGAAAAATAAGTAATTTTCTCAGTGGTAAAAAAAAAAAAAAAAATTGCCTAAAAGCACTGCGAGAAGATTCTGTTACCCGTGAGAGCATTCCTTATATGCTTAGATGGGCGTAGACAATTTGGGAGAAACAGGAATATTAAGGTGAATAAATAAGCACACACACGAAGCAACAACAACAACAAACACACAACAGCAGCAGCAACAACAACAACAAATACGGGTGATGGGGCTGTCTTACCAATGAACTGTTAAGCGGCCACTATTAAAGACTTAGTTGATATAAAGAAGATATTGAAGTAGCACGGCTGAATGATATCAACTGACTACGGTACATATCAACAAATAAAAACATCGTCTAATTAGTTTTAGATTATTCATTACGTAAGACAGATCTACCCTCGACGGAAGAAAGAGAGAACAAGGCCTAAAACCCCAGGAGATTCTGCTAATATGCTTGTCCATATTTCTTTAACTGTCTTGATAGCGTAATGCATAGTGCGCGGAATTTCGATGTGAGTATCCTGGGTTCGAGTCCTCGGAGTGCCACATGTATTTGTTGATTTCATGAATTGAGTTTCGATGTGAAGTTGGTTGGTGTAAAAAACATTATACTATAGTTGGCAATATAACAGGATAATGGGGATTCGATTTACTTATGGGGATGAGATCTACAAAATGCACTTTTACATTTACATACATTATTCCAGTTCTGGCAGACAATACTCTATTAAAGAAGTAACTAACCTCAACCTTTTCAGTATATCTACACAACTGTACTATAATCCTGGTTACCACTAGACGATTTCCTTCAGCTTTAAAAAATAGTCTTATGATAACCCGAGCAGAAAGAAGTCACCGTTACTGAAAGGGATAAGGCCAACGGTGCTCTGGCATATCAGGCCACCTGGGCATGCTGCTGCTAGCCTAGACGATACCCTTGAGAACAGCCCTTATATGGGTGCATGTCCTTCATGGGGGCCAAGTTCAAGGTCGGTGGGGCTGTATATGGTGGCGGGAAGGGGGGAGAGAGAAAGAGAGAGAGAGAGAGAGAGAGAGAGAGAGAGAGAGAGAGAGAGAGAGAGAGAGAGAGAAAGAGAGAGAGAGAGAGAGAGAGAGAGAGAGAGAGAGAAGAGAGAGAGAGAGAGAGAAGAGAAGAGAAGACAAGAGAAGAGAAGAGAAGAGAAGAGAAGAGAAGAGAAGAGAAGAGAAGAGAAGAGAAGAGAAGCGAAGCGAAGAGAAGAGAAGAGAAGAAAAGCGAAGCGAAGCGAAGAGAAGAGAAGAGAAGAGAAGAGAAGCGAAGCGAAGCGAAGCGAAGCGAAGCGAAGAGAAGCGAAGAGAAGAGAAGAGAAGAGAAGAGAAGCGAAGAGAAGAGTGAGAGAGACGGTCACTTAAAATCGCCAAACTGATGGAGCGAACGTCTAAAAAAAAAATAATAATAATGAAGCCACATATGAAGGAGAAGAGATGATAGGGGGGGGGGGGGGGAAAACAAAAACACTTCCCTTAAATAAAGCTAGAAACTATCCCAATTAACCCTCTGACTTCCATATACCCTTCCTAATCTGAATAAGATCGTCTAATAATAGCCAGGAAACGGACGAAAAAATGCGCCATCATATCTCGAAAGGGTTAAGGGAACCCACCTCGCTTTTTTGTTCTCTTTCTCTCCCTCTCTCTTTGGCTTGTATCTATTCGGCCCCATTCAGCCTACTGTTTTAAGACGTTTACCCCCATCCAGGTTTCAATATTTTCCTGGCGAGCGGAAGCGAGCCAGCATATATATATATATACATATATATATATATACATATATATATATATATATATATATATATATATATATATATATAATTTTGTTTTGAAAGCAAGCTAAATTTGTACATTTTTCGATAGAAAAATGTCTCCGGCGAAGCCGGATTTCTCCATACAATGCTGGCTCGCTATTGCTCGCCAGGAAGAAATCGACACCTGGATAGGGAAAAACGTCTTAAAACAGTTGGCTGAATGGGGCCGAATGGATACAAGCCAGGGAAAGAGATAAAAGGAGAGAAAGATACAAAACAAGCCGGTGACCCCCCTTAACAAACCAGCAGAAGAGATACCCGGATACCAGACACCATAAAAACAAGACTTACCGGCTTAACTAAAAAAAAAAAAAAAAAAAAACTTGTCGGTAAGATAAGATATTAATATAAGAGAATATTAACCCATTCAGTATGATGACGATATATACAGTGTATATATATTGTTCCTGGACAACAATCAACTAATATAATCAGCTAGATAAGGAGTCAAGGACCTATGGGAAACGGAAGGGCACAACATATCCACACTTCCACAGGTCCCTCCTAAGCTGAATAAAACCGTCAACGCCTAGCCATAACAAGAAGAAAGCCACCATGGAACAGAACGGGTTAAACACAAAAAAGGAGTTACTGATCAAACAAAACAAAAAATCTTGCTGTGAATGAAAAAAAAATGTAAATCTTGCAGTGAATGAAGAAAAAACTTGCAGTGAATGAAGAAAAAAGAACTTGCAGGTAAAAAAAAAAAAATGAAACAAAAAAATAACTGCGATCAGATAGGTATAAGAGGGTATTAAGGCCCAGGTAAACGTTGATAAGACCATTAGTATGCAGGGGGGGTATCGGGCGCGGGGAAGATAGGCTCCAATATGCTGTGAAAAAAACAAAAAACTGGGTGCCTGGCCTGGAGGGGGGGTGGGGGGGGGGGAAGGGAGGGTATATTTTCTGGCTTTTTATAACGGTTAATAGTATCGGATAGGTGAGGGGGGGGGGGGGGAGGAGGGAGGAGGAGGAGGAGGGGTAAGAGGTATTTTTTTTATAGAAGACTAAGAAGCAGAAGTGAAGATGGATACAAAGAGGTAGAAGAGCTTAGAGGTATTTTTAAGGGGACACACCTCGTTCTTGTCTCTTTTCTCTCTCTCTCTCTCTCTCTCTCTCTCTCTCTCTCTGGGTTGTATCCATTCGGCCCCATTCAGCATACTGTATTAAGACGTTTATCCCTATGTCGATTTCTGCCAGGCGAGCGGTAGCAAGCCAGCATTTGTTGTTAATGTTTTTGACAGCAGGCTAAATGTTTACATTTGAACATGTCTCCAGCGAAGCCGGATTTCTTTCATACAATACTGGCTCGCTATCGCTCGACAGAAAGGGATCGACACCTGGATGGGGATAAATATCTTAAAACAGTACGCTGAATGGGGCTGAATGGATACAACCAAGAGAAAGAGAGAGAGAGAGAGAGAGAGAGAGAGAAAGAGAGAGAGAGAGAAAGAGAGAAAGAGAGAGAGAGAGAGTATGTGTGTGTCAAATATTATCTCAGTCTCAGTCTCTCTCTCTCTCTCTCTCTCTCTCTCTCTCTCTCTCTCTCTCTCTCTCTCTCTCACACACACACACACACACAAGCCACCCTCCAATACGCCACTGAGCCATAATCCACCAATGCTGTAATGTTCATCTTTTATACATACAAAGGAGTACAAAGGAAATCAAGCAACAACAGATCCAGTGACCCTTCTAGGTTGCTTGTCCTCCAAAACACTGAGGATCAAGTGTCCATACCTTGGTTAATCCACAGCTTAGTCCTGAGAGAGAGAGAGAGAGAGAGAGAGAGAGAGAGAGAGAGAGAGAGAGAGAGAGAGAGAGAGAGAGAGAGAGAGAGAGAGAGAGAGAGCGAGAGAGAGAGAGAGAGAGAAGCGAGAGAGAGAGAGAGAGAGAGAGAGAGAGAGAGAGAGAGAGAGAGAGAGAGAGAGAGAGAGAGAGAGAGACAGGTTCAAGTAATTTTAAAGCGGATCACAAGAACACTTATTTTTTGCCCCCCAGACTGTTTGATAAACTTTTTTTGTTCTGGCCCCATCACTGAGGTAGTCTGCATAGATATCGGTGACTAAGCAGCAGGTGTATTATTTTAGCTGGCTTAGTTCATGGAAAAAACTCTACTTCTGAAGCTGCCTGACTAGTACAGGAGAGTGATGGAGAGTACCCGGATTAAGGGGGGGGGGGGGTTATTTATTTATTTATATATTTATTTATTTATTAGTTTCTTCGCTAGACCTCCATCAAGCTTAACAAAAAATCCCCCACCCCCATCGAGAAAAATGTGTACATTTTTTCGATAGAAAAAATTACAGGCTGGTTATCGTTCGCCAGGAAAACATCGACACCCAAAGAGCACAGTAGGTAATAAAACCGCCAAACTAATGGGGCGAACGTCTTAAAAATGTCAAAACTAATGGGGCTAAACATGCAGGAGAAGGAGGTCCATAAAAAGCAAACCTCCCCTTAAGATCCAAAGTCTAGGAGTAGCTGGGCCCAGTAATCAACCACCATAGATGTAAGGTCCCGAGAGTGGGGTAAAAGGCATTGAATCTGAAGCCGACAGAAGGGAGAGATAAATACATGGTGATGGAGATGGATTTGTTTTATTGGATAGTTCATTCATTCTAAGTAATGTAGAAATCATTATCCTTATATCTGTAACTCAAAAAGGGCTAGAGCAAATAGGTCTGTAAATCTCCATACCACCTATTCTCTGGCGAACTCTTTCCAAATGGTATAAATATTCACTCGATTTATATAGTCCCTTTGAGTTACAGAGACTAGTGGTCAAGATGATTGCCTTAAATATAATGATATAGATTTTTATAGTGGACACCGTTTCGTTTAGATATGCTTTCATCAACAAACTCAGCTCGATATAGCTTGCATAATCGAAACGGTGCCCACTACGATGAAGGTCCGTCCTCATTACGGTGTGTTTATCTCAGGGTCCGAAGTGTGCATTCACAGATCAATACAGCTGGGTCCTTAACCCCTTCAGCACGATGACGTAATTTTAATGTTATTCTGGTTACCCTTAGACGATTGTCCTTAGTATATTATCTCTCTCTAGGATTCATAGGGGTAACCATCATCTCAATACACTCTCTCAACAACATAGGTCCTTCTTAAGGGGACATCTCCACTTGAGGGATTTTTTTCTTGACCCCTTTCTCCCTCATGTTTAGCCCCATTGCTTTTGATATTATAAAACGTTTGCCCCATTAGTTTAGCGATTTTAAGAACTTTCACCCCATATTAAGACCTTTCGTGCAATTCAGGTGTCGATTTTATCCTGGCGAGCGATAGCGAGCCTGTAATTTAAGAGGAACCGGCCTTCGGCCGGGACATTTTTCTACCGAAAAATGTACAAATTTATCTTGAAAGGGACTCAAGGGGGTGTAATTTTAAGCTTGATGGAGGTCTAGGGAACAAACTAAATACCTCCCCTTAAGGGGGTAGAGCTCGATTATTCGCTTATGTATTCATATATTTATTTATTTTTGAGTTTCCTCGCTAGACCTCCATCAAGCTTAAAGAAAACACCCTCTAGACCCCCTTTCAAGATAGATTTGTAAATTTTTCGGTAGAAAAATTTACCGGCCGAAGGCCGTTTCTTCTGAAATTACAGGCTTGCTATCGCTCGTCATGAGGAAAATCGACACCTAAATGGCACGAAAGGTCTTGATATTGACAAACAAATGGGGCGAAAGGTTTAAAAATCGCCAAACTAACGGCACGAACGTCTTAATACCTCAACACTAATATGATAAACATGAGGGAGAAGGGGGTCAAGAAAAAAGCGAGTAGTACCCCCTTAACCCGCATAAACACGTGTAATGCTAGCCAGCAAAAGAAGGAAGAAGGCGGCGGTGGCGGCGTCATGGTGCTGAAGGGGGCAAACGTTGAAAGCACCGGCAAGGGAGGGGGGGGGGGGGGGCGATGATGCGGTAAGAATGACGTACCTTATGGGGGGGGGGGGGGGGGGCGTTTTTCTGGTCCCTCTTCTTCCTCATGTTTAGCCCCTTTAGTTTTCAGATTTTCAGACTGTCGACCCATTAGTTTGGCGATTTTAAAACCTTTCGCCCCACTTAGGTGTCGATAGTTTTCCTGGCGAGCGATAGCGAGCCTGTAATTTAAGAGA
The DNA here is from genome assembly GCA_032716605.1 of Paralithodes platypus. NCBI lineage: Eukaryota > Metazoa > Arthropoda > Malacostraca > Decapoda > Lithodidae > Paralithodes > Paralithodes platypus. The sequence continues at coordinate 8,642,738 of CM064485.1, forward strand.
AACCGGCCTTCGGCCTGGACATTTTTCTATCGAAAAATGTACAAATGTATCTTGAAGGAGGGTCTTGGGGGTGTTTTGTTTTAGCTTGATGGAGGTCTAAGGAGGAAACTAATGCAATGATACATAAATGAGCAAATAAATACGCCCCTTCCCCCTTATAAATACGCCCCTCCCCCCCCTTGACAGCCTGAATGGAGAGGAGGAAGAGGACGCAAGATCATCACCACCACAGGAAATAACAAGCAGGGAAATGGGTCGTTTTTCTGGTCCCCCGCCTTCCTCATGTTTACCCCATTAGTTTTCAGATTTTAAGACATTCGGCCCATTAGTTTGGCGATTTTAAGACCTTTCGACGCATGCCATTGTCAATATTTAGACTTTTCCTGCCATTTAGGTGTCGATGTTTTTCTAGCGAGCGATAGCGAGCCTGTCATTTAAGAGGTACCGGCCTTCGGCCCAGAACATTTTTCTATCGAAAAATGTACACATTTATCTTGCAGGAGGGTCTTGGGGGTCTTTTTTAAAGATTGATGGAGGTCAAAGGAGGAAACTAATACAATTACACATAAATGAGCCAATAAATACGCCCCTCCCCCCGCCTAACAGCCTAGATGAATAGCATAGATGGAGAGGGAGAGAGAGAGGCCGCAGGATCCACACCACAGGATATAACAAGCAGGACTAATTAAGGCTTGTATTCCGAGACCAACCTCATCATATACTACATGTAATTCATGCCGAAATGCTAGTCAGTCAATATGATACGCCAGTTGCTGTAATTACATTGATGGACACTACAATATTGTGTCAGTACTTCTCAATGTGTCAGTTATTCGTCAGTACTTCTCATTGTGTCAGTACTTCTCATTATTGTAGTCAGTACTTCTCAATGTGTCAGTTATTCGTCAGTACTTCTCATTATGTCAGTACTTCTCATTATTGTAGTCAGTACTTCTCAATGTGTCAGTACTTCTCATTATTGTAGTCAGTACTTCTCAATGTGTCAGTTATTCGTCAGTACTTCTCATTGTGTCGGTACTTCTCATTATTGTAGTCAGTACTTCTCAATGTGTCAGTAATTCGTCAGTACTTCTCATTGTGTCAGTACTTCTCATTATTGTAGTCAGTACTTCTCAATCTGTCAGTAATTCGTCAGTACTTCTTATGTCAGTACTTCTCATTATTGTAGTCAGTACTTCTCAATGTGTCAGTTATTCGTCAGTACCGTACTTCTCATTGTGTCGGTATTTCTCATAATTGTAGTCAGTACTGCTCAATGTGTCAGTAATTCGTCAGTACTTCTCATTGCTGAACACTACAATATTGTGTCAGTACTTCTCAATGTGTCAGTAATTCGTCAGTACTTCTCATTGTGTCGGTACTTCTCATTATTGTAGTCAGTACTTGTCAATGTGTCAGTAATTCGTCAGTACTTCTCATTGCTGACCACTACAATATTGTGTCAGTACTTCTCATTGTGTCAGTACTTCTCAATACAAAATTATACTATAACTAGCGTATCATAAGGATAAGTAACATGACGAGGAGGAGGAGGAGGTGGAATATACAGAAGGAGAAAGACGAGGAGGACGAGGAGGAGGAATACACGAAGAAAGAGAAAGACGAGGAGGAGGTGGAGGAGGAATACACGAAGAAAGAGAAAGACGAGGAGGAGGAGGAATACACGAAGAAAGAGAAAGACGAGGAGGAGGAGGAGGAGGAGTACACGAAGAAAGAGAAAGACGAGGAGGAGGAGGAATACACGAAGAAAGAGAAAGACGAGGAGGAGGAGGAGGAGTACACGAAGAAAGAGAAAGACGAGGAGGAGGAGGAGGAGGAGTACACGAAGAAGGAGAAAGACGAGGAGGAGGAGGAGGAGGAATACACGAAGAAAGAGAAAGACGAGGAGGAGGAGGAATACACGAAGAAAGAGAAAGACGAGGAGGAGGAGGAATACACGAAGAAAGAGAAAGACGAGGAGGAGGAGGAATACACGAAGAAAGAGAAAGACGAGGAGGAGGAGGAGGAGGAATACACGAAGAAAGAGAAAGAGGGAGAGAAGGTTTAAAGGGGGATGGGCCGGTTTTTCTAGACCCCCTTATCCCTCATGTTTAGTCCCATTAGTTTTCAGATTTTAAGATGTTTGCCCCCATTAGTTTGTCGTTTTCAAGACCTTTCACCCCACTTTTCTGTCAATAATAAGACCGTTCGTGTTATTTAGGTGTCGATTTTTTTCCTGGCGAATAGTGAGCCTGTAATTTTGGAAGAACCGGCCTTTGGTCGGGACATTTTTCTACCGAAAAATGTACAAATTAATCTACAAAGGGGGATCTAATTGATGTTTTTGTTTTAGTTTGATGGAGGTTTAGGGAGGAAACTAGAACAATAATGAATACATGAAAAAATCGACCAAAAAGTGAACCATCTCCCTTTAATGGAAAAAATGGGACTGGGAGAAATGTAAATACAGGTAACATAAAACGGCAAAAAAGATCGCAGTGGCAAGAATGAAAAACGATAGAGAAAAACTTTAACAAAGAAAATATGAACAGTAGCAACAAATATACCTGAAGCACCACCACCAACAACCACCACCACCAACAACCACCACCACCACCACCACCACCAACAACAACCACTTCCATCACCAACAACAACCGTTAAAAACAACCACCACCACTACCATCAACAACAATAACTACAACAACCACTTCCATCATCATCATCATCAACAAAAACAACAACAACCATCATTAACAAGAACCACTACCATCATCAACAACAACCATTATAAACAACAAAAACTACAACCATCAACAACAACTTCCATCAACAACAACCACTTTCATCATCAACAACAACAACCACCACCACTACCATCAACAACAACTTCCATCAACAGCAACCACTTTCATCATCAACAACAACAACAACCACCACCACTACCATCAACAACAATAACTACAACAACCACATCCATCAACAACAACCACTTTCATCATCAACAACAACAACAACAACCACCACTACCATCAACAACAATAACTACAACAACCACATCCATCAACAACAACCACTTTCATCATCAACAACAACAACAACCACCACTACCATCAACAACAATAACTACAACAACCACATCCATCAACAACAACCACTTCCATCATCAACAACAAAATAACAACCACCATCAATAGCAACCAACCACCACCACCACCACCATCAAGAAGAACAATACCCACCACCACCACCACCAACAACAACAACAACAACCATTAAGGAGGGGTCACCATTTTTGTTTTATCTTTCTCTCCTTTTCTCTCTTTCCCTGGCTTGTATCCATTCGGCCCCATTCAGCCAACTGTTTTAAGACGTTTATCCTCATTCAGGTGTCGATTTCTTCCTGGCGAGCGATAGCGAGCCAGCATTGTGTGGAGAAATCCGGCTTCGCTGGAGACATTTTTCTACCGAAAAATGTACAACTTAAGCTTGCTGTAAAAACAAACATATATATATGCTGGCTCGCTACCTCTCGTCAGGAAAATATTCACACCCGGATGGGGGTAAACGTCTTAAAACAGTAGGCTGAATGGGGCCGAATGGATACAAGCCAAAGAGAGAGGGAGAGAAAGATAAAACAAAAAAAAACGAGGTGGGCTTCCTTAACAACAACAGAACCAGTAGAACAAAAAACAAAGCCACTCCCTACAGTATACAGTTATAGCCTTCTACTGAAAGCTTCTGCGTGTCTGAGCTACAGTTACAAAATAATGTATGAGATATTATCCACTGCTGCAGATAGCGCTCAGGAGTTTGGTGCATGTGTAACTGATAAAGAATAGGTGTGTTTTGTGTTGCATCCTTGTTTTCTAACTTTCACCATTTTAACCCCTTGAAGCTCTGACGCGTTTTAGCAGTTTATTTTGGCTATCATTAGACGCTTTTATGCAGCTTAGGAAGGATATGTGGGCATTAAAACGGTAAAGACTAGCTCAATCAACCCTCTGACTTCCATATACTCTTCCTAATCTGAATAAAATCGTCTAATAATTACCAGAAAACAGAAAAGAAATGCGTATTGGAGCTTGAAAGGGTTAAGAATGTAAGATTGTACAAATGATAAACGATACAAAAAAAATAAAAGAAACAAGAAGGAGTAAGTAGTTAAATTAGTTGAGTGCAAACGAGACTTTTAAATGCACATATAAATACACAACATCAGTCTTGGGAGTAAATGGGATAATATCATTAATTAATACGACAACGATAAGGAATGCTACGTTGATTCGTCCATATCCATTCATTGTAAATAATAGTACTTGATATATTAGCTGGTCAAGGCACTCACCTAACATTGGCTTAAGGGGAGATATCCACTTGAGGGACTTTTTTCTTGACACCTTTCTCCCTCATGTTTAGCCCCATTGCTTTTGAGATTTTAAGACGTTTGCCCCATTAGTTTGGGGATTTTTAAGAATTTCCGCCCCATTCTGTCAATTTTAAGATTTTTCGTGCCATTTAGGTGTCGATTTTATCCTGGCGAGCGATAGCGAGCCTGTAATTTAAGAGTAATCGGCCTTCGGCCGGGACATTTTTCTACCGAAAAATTTACAAATTTATATTGAAAGGGGGTCAAGGGGGTGATATTTTAAGATTGCTGGAGGAGTAGGAAACAATCTAAATACCTCCTCTTAATAAAATCAACAACAGAATCTGTGTTGGATGTCTTGACGAAACCAGTAAATATCAGACAGTAAGTATGGTGAAAATTGAGCATACATTTGGCAATCTCATTTATTGGAGAATGCTAATATTTACATACACAACGTTGCAAAATACTCTAATTCATTTCAACTTTGAAGCACACACACACACACACACACACACACACATAACCAAGTACAGAATAGTATAACCACATAACACACATAACTAACCTATCTCACACACACACACACACACACACACACACACACACACACACACACACACACACACAGACACACAGACACACACACCACGCAGAAGGAGGTACGGGTTTGGATATTAAGCCGTAAAGAGTCCAAGCAAATTTCCGCGCAATACAATTAGAGGCAACACATTAGCCAGCGATAAAACCCAACTCTTTGTGAGGGAGTGAGGGTGGGGGGCAATTAGAAAGTTAAGGGGGGTCACCGGCTTTTTTTTTTTATCTTTCTCTCCTTTTCTCTCTTTCCCTGGCTTGTATCCATTCGGCCCCATTCAGCCAACTAATTTAAGACGTTTATCCCCATCCAGGTGTCGATTTATTCCTGGCGAGCGATAGCGACCCAGCATTGTATGGAGAAATCCGGCTTCGCCGGAGACAGTTTTCTATCGAAAAATGTACAAATTTAGCTTGCTGTCAAAACAAAAATATATATATGCTGGCTCGCTACTGCTCGCCAGGAAAGTATTGACACCTGGATGGGTGTAAATGTCTTAAAACAGTAGGCTGAATGGGGCCGAATGGATACAAGCCAAAGAGAGATGGAGAGAAAGAGAAAAAAAAAAAAGCGAGGTGGGTTCCCTTAAGTCCGTAGTGTTGCTGGATAATTTATGTGCTAATGACTGCGGAGAAACTGGTGGTCGGAGTAATTAAGGGGCGTTTTTAATGGGCCTAAATAAAGCACGGGATAATTAGAGCTTGAGAACACACCGGTGGCGGAATTGGTAAAGGACGCCCAGTTACACAGAGTTACATAGGTACGCGGACTACACAGACGCTGTGGTCTATTGTTTGTATTATTATGTTTTTTATAATATTTATTCATTTATATATTTTTTGTAATAGCTGAACAATTTCAAGTTGGTGACATGGCAATTTACCATCTGGAAAATAACAACAGCAACAGATTATAGTAAGGGGATTTCAGTAGGTATGAAAAGAGAGTATATATATATATATATATATATATATATATATATATATATATATATATATATATATATATATATATATATATAAATCAGGGTTTCCAGGGTTTCAAAATTAAAAAAGGCGCAGAGTTGTAATATCAGGTTGATATTAAGATGTTCGGCTCATTAGCGATTTTAAGGCCTTTCGACCCATTTAGGTGTCCAATATTTCCTGTTGAACGCCAGCAAGCCTGCAATTTAGGAGGAACCAGCCTTCGGTCGAGATATTTTCACCGACAAAATTACAAATGTATCTGGAAATGTCTTGGGGGTAGTTATATAAGCTTGGTGGAGGTCTAGAGAGAGAGAAGAAAAAAAGGAATACACAAAATATACATAAAAAAGACCACACACACACACACACACACACACACACACACACACACACACACACACACACACAAATACAAACACACACACACACTATTAATAATATTATTATTATTATTATTATTATTATTATTATTATTACACACACACAAACAAACACACACACACACACATACACACACACACATAATTATAATGGAGAGCAACTATGTGAACGAGAGCCCTAATCCACTATATTGGGTAATACATTATTATCTCCACACCTGCCACCATTCACTTCAGCGTTATTCATTATTAAAGGTCAACCCAATCAACCAGTGTAATAGCTACTCAGGGAGATTGGGCAGGTTTTTATGGTCCCCTTTCTTCCTCATGTTTAGCCCCATTAGTTTTGTTTTCAGACTTTATGACGTTCGGCTCATTACTTTCACGATTATAAGACCTTTTTCCTCATTTATGTGTCAATTTTAAGACTTTTCGTGTCATTTACTGTAGGTGTTGATTTAATTCCTGGCGAGCGAAAGCGAGCCTGTAATTTAAGAGGAACCGGCCTTTGGCCGGATTTTTCTATCGAAAAATGTAGAACTAATCTTGAACTAGGGTCTTGAGGTGTGTTTTTTTAAGTTTGATGGAAGTCTAGGGAGGAAACTAGAAAAATATATTAAAAAGATACATAAATGAGCAAATAAATTGGCCCAGCCCCCTTAGGGAGATTAGGTAGGTTGATTATTAGAGACAGGTGGCGAGAGGTGGGGGGGGGGGGGTTATGATGACAGTGATGTTATATATCAGCTCTCTCTCTCTCTCTCTCTCTCTCTCTCTCTCTCTCTCTCTCTCTCTCTCTCTCTCTCTCTCTCTCTCTCACCCACACACCCACACTCTTTCATAACCATTTCTCTTCAGCTTCCACCCAAACCACCTAACAAAGCCTAGTAGGAATCCCTGTACCCGTCACCAGAAGGAATTGTGGAGCTACTCAAGTCATAATGAGACTACGGAGTGAATCCTTCGCGAAATCAAATAAAACAGAGGAGTATATAATTATGGCCATTATAAAACACTAGCTTACAGTAGATATTATTTGTTTACGGATTTGTTTTGTTTCATTTCATTTCATTTCATTATATTGTTTTCCAAAATCTGCAATACGTTAGTTCCACAAATACCCTGTTACGTGTAGGTAGGCCGGAAATCCAGACCACTAACCTCTATAACTCATTACCGACTAGGGTAACCGAGCTAATAGTTCTACCATTTGGGAAGAGTCAGCCAGGGAATAGGTGTGAAAATTGACATCCCCTTTGCTCTAGTCCTTTTTGAGATAATGAGCTTAGAAGTCACGATTTCTGGCCTACGTATAATCAATGGACTACAATTTGTAATTACGTGTGTCTATCCACAAACAATATCGCTAAAGTACAGTCAAAATCTGAAAATGTTTACAGATGATATTCACATTCTATCCAGACATAAGCTCGACCCTTTATAATCGTTAATAATATTCTTCCATTAATCCAGAGCTGCCGCCGAGAAATTAATTCAGTTTTACGAAGACTGATCGAACTGCAGTGATCATTAAATATCCACCTTAAGTCTAGCATTCCAATATACTGACAGTATTTATTAAATATCTTCCCTAAAATTAGCTTTAAAATATAACTGTAGTAATTATCAAATATCTACCATAAATATAGTTTACAATATAAATAGTGTTTGTTATATATCTACCTTAAATCTATCCTTCCTATATTAATGTAGTGTTTATTTAATACTTACTATAAATGTATCCTTCAAGTATAAATGTAGTATTTATTAATTATCTACGTTAAATGTACCTTTCCAATATAAATATATTACATAACCTAAATTAAGCTTTTCTATATAAAGCCTAGTAGCTATTTTCATTCTAGCCTTCCGTAAACGATATTATTTACATTAGGAAGGAGCCCCCTGATTGAAAAGTTACGAAAGCCTTCCGAAAAAAATATTATTTACATTACGAAGGAGCCCCCACTGATTTAAGTTACGAAAACCTTCCGTAAACAATATTATTTACATTACGAAGGAGCCCCTGATTGAAAAGTTACGAAAGTTTTGCATGCGTTTGTCTTTATCAGGAGGACGGATCGCACTAACCTAATTTACCAGTGCCTATATACGGCTGATAACGAGGGCGGCTTCGGGAACGTAATTTCAGGCCACAAAGAAAGCCTTGAGTAAACAAAGAAGCAAAAACCTGACGTCATGAGAAGATTTATACCACTGCCAGCCTGAATATATTAACTATATATTAAACTAAATGTAATAAACGAATGGTATTGTTTACAGGGTTAGCACTAGCTTATCTGACGTGTGGGGGCTTATTAGGGTGTTAGGATTAAATTATAATTCAGGCATTTGATTGTGTGTGTACACGTACGTACATACATACATACATACACACACACACACACACACACACACACCGGTATATATATTATATATATATTAATATATATATATATGTAATGTATATATATATATATATATATATATATATATATATATATATATATATATATATATATATATTAGAGCATTGTATTATCAGTTTGCACCGTGATATAATAAATACTTCCCAGACTCTTTTCCAGGCTTATATCTTGGTGATTGTACCGGTACCTTAACCCTATTTTGTCCGAGAGGGCTCGTTTGATACTCCCATTTTTCGCTCCATTAGCTTGGAGACTTTAAACCTTGCACCCTATTAGTTTACCTATAATATGACGCTTCTCCCCATTCAGGACACGATTATATCTGGGCGAGCGATAGCGAGCCTGTAACTTGGGGAAAATCGGCCCTCGGCACTTACATTTTGCTATCGAAAAATTAACAAATTTAGATTGAAGGGGGTCTGGGTGATTTTTTGTTTTTTGTTTTCAATAACTCTGCAGGAAGTCAGGGAGGTGTTTGTTAGCCTCGGGTACAAACCAAAGTGCATTGCTCATAAATGGCAAAAAATAAGCTAAATCCTCAATAACACTTAAATATCATACTATCCTCCAAGACATCAGACCGTGACCTAGCCTGGCAGCCCACAGTCAGTCAGTCAGAGCTTGGATCAGCTGGGCGTGACTGGGTTTATCACATGGCACCAATAACACCATATCCATCATTATAAAACCGGTATCACACGACAGCTTTTATAGTCAACATTCGATAAGCAAAATTTTTCTGGCAACATGTCTCGACTATTTTGCACTGGTATCGGAAACTAGCTTGATGATAGATAAATATAGGTAGCAGACATATTATAAATGTTGACCTCATAAGCTGCCAGACCAGTGTTGAGCATAAATGTTGAGGGCAAAAGCGCTCGTGTGATACCGGCTTTAATCATATGGGCACCAAGAACACCATATTGATCATTATAACCCTTTAACCCCTTCTGTACCGGCGACGTCTTATACTTTTTTTTTCTGGCTACTATTATACGATTTTATTCAATTTAAAAGGGGCGTGCAACATTTAACAGGCTTCGAACTATCTCATTTAACACTTTTTACTACCACTGATCCTTCTCAAACTACATAAAATTGTCTACATATAGCTCAAATATAATTTAAAAGACGTCGCTGGCACACAAGGGGTTAACCCAGCACAGTGTCTAGACATCTTTGTTTCAAGGCCGACTTTAGACGATTTAATTTACCTTTTGGGTTGAATCCCGGGAGGATCATATGCTTTCATCAATTTATTCTTAATTTATAATAATTAGTAAGGGATGCACGATGTAATTGTGATTTGTTTTCATTGTCTCCATCCATAGGTCCTCTTTTTCTTCTTCTATACCATTAATCAACTTGTTGAAGAATACTACCTAGAGTGTGGAGGCATCTTTTACTGACCATACTTGGAGACCGTAACATCATCTGACACCCCAGAGTCATTCATTCTGTCAGTCAGTCAATCTGTCAGTCAGTGCATGGATCAGCTGGGCGTGACTGGGTTCATCACATGGGCACCAAGAACACCAATCCATCATATTAACCTTTAACCCTACTCAGTATCTGGACATCTTTGTTAAATGGCTGATATTAGACGATTTTATTCTACCTTTTGAGTTGAAAAGAATTGGTAATGAATGCATGGACGATGTAATTGGTAATGAACGCATGGACGATGTAATTACCTCTGCCAACGAAGGTACAGGAGGGTGTAATGAATGCATGGACGATGTAATTACCTCTGCCAACGAAGGTACAGGAGGGTGTAATGAATGCATGGACGATGTAATTACCTCTGCCAACGAAGGTACAGGAGGGTGTAATTAATGCATGGACGATGTAATTACCTCCGCCAACGAAGGTACAGGAGGGTATGTTATAGCCCCTGTTTTCTGTTTGTAAAAACAAAAAGAAATATCTCACAAGGTCATGAACTGATTTTCACAAACTTTGTTGGGCAGATAGGATATGCACCAAAGAAGGAGTGATTCCATTTAGGAGGCGATCAGTAGAACGCATACCTACGCCAGCGTAGTCAAAATTATGGGCTATCCCGAGTGGGGCACTCGGGATAGCCGGTCTTTGGTTTTCTACCGTAAATATTACAGGCTCGCTATCGCTCGCTAGGACTACATCTACACCTAAATTGCATGAAAGGTTTTAACATTGACAACAAAAAAGGGACGAAAGGCGTAAAATCACCAAACTAATGGGGCGAACGTCTTATAATGTCAAAACTAATGGGGCTAAACATGAGGGAGATGGGGCTCCAGAACCCCCCCCCCCCCTTATTACAATTGATGACAAATACTCTATATTGGTGATCCCAACTATTAGTCAAAGGTTTCAAGGTTTAAGGAATATTGACACCGTAATTAACTAATTCTGAAAACCATTATTCATTTACTTGCTGCATAGACCCAAAAGTCTAAATAAGTGGACTTACAGTTAGCAGCACATCAATGAAATTAAAGGGGAGATGGGTCGTTTTTCTGGTCCCCCTTCTCCCTCGTGTTTAACCCCATTAGTTTTTATATTTTAAGACGTTCGGCCCATTAGTTTGGCGATTTTAACTTTCGCCCCCATTATTTGTCAATTATAAGACCTTTCATGCCATTTAGGTGTCGTTTTTTTTTTCATTCAGCCAACTGTTTTAAGACGTTTATCCCCATCCAGGTGTCGATTTCTTCCTGGAGAGCGATAGCGAGCCAGCATTGTATGAAGAAATCCGGCTTCGCCGGAGAAATGTTTCTATCGAAAAATGTACAAATTTAGCTTGCTGTTAAAACAAAAATATATATATGCTGGCTCGCTACCGCTCGCCAGGAAAATATTGACACCTGGATGGGGGTAAACGTCTTAAAACAGTAGGCTGAATGGGGCCGAATGGATACAAGCCAAAGAGAGAGGGAGAGAAAGATAAAAAAGCGAGGTGGGCTCCCTTAAGGTCACTAACTGTACCTGTATACTGCTTCACATGTTTTCCCTCAAGTATGTTATATTATTGCGAGTAGCATATACTGTATAGTGAATATCGTATAATGTGTATATATTACATTTTAAATTTGAGCCAGATTGGAGTTCGCATGCAGTCTCTTTCCTGCAAGCCTGTTATTATATCTCGCGCCCAATCTCACGTCATATTCTGAGATCTTATATACGTGTTAAAGCAAAAGGTTATAAGTTGCTAAGTAACCGAACATTATTATTAACCAAATAATAATAATGAAAGTAAGAAGGATCAAAACAGTATATTTATAAGTTCTGGCATTTTCTGCATATACAGTACAAAGTTAATGACACGATAGCTACATCTATATATGATGTAAAATAAAGAATATTCTCATAATAATAATGAAAGTAAGAAGGATCAGACAGTATATATATAATTTATGCACATACAAAGTTAATTACACGATAGCTACATCTATATATGATGTAAACTAAAGAATATTCTCACATAATGAACTAATGAGAGAACATATTTACACCAGATGGTCGTGAATGGAAGATCGAGTCTGAATAACTTTCTCGTAATCTACCCTCTCTATACCCAGGAAACTCTACGCACTTTCCCCTCCTTGGTTTATATCCCGTATCCATTCTGTCTATAATTATTCTATAATAATAATAATAATAATAATACAGTGGGTGTGCAGTTTTCGCATTACCAAAATAAAAAAAATAAAAAATGCATACGCAACTCTGCGACCTAGAATTCTGCAAGTAGTATTGAATCTCTTAGGTAAAATCGTTATATATATATATATACTGTATATATATATATATATATATATATATATATATATATATATATATATATATTTATTCCGGTATATATTATATATATATATATATATACAGTATATACTGTATATATATATATAAAAGTTATATTCGGATTTACGATAAGACTCAGGCAGTTTCTTGAAGGTGAGTGTAATGTTTCAATGTAGACAGACATATAAAACACTAAACCCATAGCCAACTTCAAAGACTGTACAGACCACCAGATGACCGTGTTTGTGAGTGGTTTGGTGGCTTGTGCAAATCTGAAGGCCTGCACAAACCATTAGATTACTCGCACATATGGACCTTTCTTGTTTTGATTTTGTTTTTTCTTCCATTCATTGTCTCTTAAACACACACACACTCTCTCTCTCTCTCACACACACACACACACACACACTCTCTCTCTCTCTCTCTCTCTCTCTCTCTCACACACACACACACACACTCACACACACACACACTACAATAAATACCCTCTCATTTAAATAGCCATACCTTTAAAGACGTACGCTAAAGCCTTTGACATAATATATAGCCCGGCATTATCTCTCCTTTGGGATTGATACAGATTCAAATGAGTGCAAAATTATTATGACTCGTGAAAGCAGAGTCGTGAGCCATAACAACTACGTACAGTCGCTCATAAAGTCTGTGGACCCCAATGTTTTTTTTGTTTTTTTTTTGTTTTTGTTTGTTTTTTGTTTTAATGGAACTACCGGTACTATCTGGATTTATTTTTGGATGGAACTTGCTCTTCAATAAATAGTATATATAGTTATGAAGTTATTGTATACACAATTATGTTTGTATAGTCCTCCCTCCCCCCCCCCCCCCCAACAAAAACAAAATAGGAAAAGTGGGGATAGTGCCTGAGTATATAGATAGATAGATAGATAGATTGATATTCGTTTCCGGCGTTATACTTCCATAATTAGAAATAGGTAAAGTTCGCGAATTTTCCTGAGTGACTGTACCCATTTGACTCTGTATCGAGCCCAAACGAGACCGTACAATGCTTATTATAGACCAAATGCTTCAGAACTTGGCTGTAAACGTTCAAATATTACATTGGGTACATACTTTTCATGCGTTGTGCATAATATGTAGCAAGTACTGTACACTTCTAGAATCTTATTTATTTATTTTTAACCTTGATGGAAGGTCTAGGGAGGGAAAAAAAAAAAATATATATATATATATATATATATATATATATATACCGGTATATATTAAAATATACATAAATGAGGAAATAAATACGCCCCTCCTCCTTTAAGGGGAGGTTTTTAATTTGTTTCCCACTCCTCCAGCAACCTTAAAATTTCATCCCCTTGACCCCCTTTCAAGATAAATTTGTAAATTTTTCGGTAGAAAAATGTCCCGGCCAAAGGCCGGTTACTCTTAAATTACAGGCTCGCTATCGCTCGCCAGGATAAAATCGACACCTAAATGGCACGAAAGGTCTTAAAATTGACAGAATGGGGCGGAAATTCTTAAAATCACCAAACTAATCCGTCTTAAAATCTCAAAAGCAATGGGGCTAGACATGAGGGAGAAAGGAGTCAAGAAAAAAGTCCCTCAAGTGGAAATCTCCCCTTAAGCGAACGGTTTAGCAATTTTCCCTCTTTCGTCTTCCTTTCTTGAGCGGCGGGGTCACGGGATCGGCGGGGAAGGCGTGGGGGGGGGGGGGTCAGGTCAGGGGTCACGGAGGTACTAGGCCACGCTCTCTGGTAACGTGAGAAGCTTATGTAGTGAGTGTTGAGAGCCGGCTTTACTTCAGAGCTCGGGTTATTCATAGGGGTTCACTTTTAATCTTGGGCTCTGCTTTCTCTCTCTCTCTCTCTCTCTCTGCCTCCCCCCCCCCCCCCCCAACCCTCTCCCTTCCTCTCTCTTTCTCACTCTCTCTCTCTTTCTCTCTCTCTCTCTCACTTGCTCTCACTCTCTCTCTCTCGTCATTCGCTACTTCTATCTCTTATTTCCTCTCAACTGTATCTTCCTTTCCTCTCTCTCTCTCTCTCTCTCTCTCTCTCTCTCTCTCTCTCTCTCTCTCTCTCTCTCCTGCTGCTCTGTTGTCTTAACATAAGAAAATGGGAGTCCGCAGAAAGCCGATTGGCCCATACAAGCCAGATCCTTCTCACACCCAGCCCATTTCCCACTTTGTAGCATACATTCTATGTTAGATTTGAGTCTGAAGTGTTTAGTAGGGGCTGCAAGGTCAAAGGAGTACAAAGGAGTACAAAGGAAATCAAGCAACAACAGATCTAGTGACCCTTCTAGGCTGCTTGTCCTCCAAAACACTGAGGATCAAGTGTCCAAACAGTGGTTTAGAGTGGGTAAGGGAACATTGGAAAGAGAACTACTGCCCTGGAACTAATGTCCGTGGCAGGACTAGGAAGTTAGTAGGGGACATATGGGTTAGTAACTGAGGGGAGGATAAAATAAAGTTATTCATTTACAAACGCAGTCAGTCGCGGGTTTGATGCGAGATATTTGTCTAGGCGGAATTTAAATGAATCAACGGTGCTGCAGTCTATAACGTCTCGGTGAAGCCCATTCCACAAGTTGACAACTCGATTGAAGAAGAAATTCTTAGATTCGTGTGAGTTAAAAGATTTACCAATAATTTTGCAACCGTTTCCCCGCATGTAATTAGATTGGTCGATAGTGAAGTACTTACTACAGTTCATATTGTCGATGCCTTTGATGATTTTGAACACTTGAATTAAGTTACCTCTTAATCTGCGCTGGGTTAAAGGAAATAGATTTAATTCTCTAAGACGCTCTTCGTATGGTTTGTTCTTTAGGCTAGGTATCATTTTGGTAACTCTACGTTGAACTCGTTCTAGCTTGTTTATGTCTTTTTGGTAATAAGGGCACCAGCATTGAGCGCAGTATTCCAGAAGAGGGCGGACTAAGGAATTGTAAAGGGTTAGGATAACGTATTTGGATTTATGCTCAAATGACCTGCCTATAAAGCCAATTATTTTGTTTGCCTTCTTAACAACTTCTGAACATTGTTGACTCGGTTTTAGGTTACTCGATATTGTTACTCCCAGATCGGTTTCTCTGTTTACATTCTTAAGCTGAGTGCCATTCATCGAATAGTTTGCTTTCTCATTTAGGTATCCGATATGTAGTACTTTACATTTATCCGCATTGAAACTCATTTGCCAAATTTGGGCCCAATGTGACAATTTATCTAGATTGTGTTGCATATCGTCAACTTGATCTTTTGAGAGTACGCTATTTGCAATTTTTGTATCGTCAGCAAATTTTGAGATTGTACAGGTGAGACCCTCATCTATGTCGTTGATGTAAATTAGAAAGAGAATTGGTCCTAGTACCGATCCCTGGGGTACCCCGCTACTTACATTGGTCCATTTAGATGCCTTACCGTTTATGACTACTCTTTGCTTTCTGTCGCTGAGCCAATTTTCTATTCATTTCAACACACCGTCTTGTATTCCATGCGCTTTTAGTTTTAGCAGTAAACGTTTGTGGGGAACTTTGTCAAAGGCCTTTTGAAAATCAAGGTATATAATATCTACAGCTTTACTCTCATCGTAGAGGTTGAGGATATCGTGGAAGAAGGTCTGTGCAGCCTGTGTATCTATGTAAAACTATGTAACTAACTCTCTCTCTCTCTCTCTCTTTCCCCAGGATCAAACCTCAACTCATATCCTTCCGTTATTAATTATGTTAGTAATTAAAAAAAATCATTTACTTAGTTATACATTCTTAACATTTCATTTGTCTAACCATTGTTACAACCCATTTGCTCTAGCCCTGTTTGAGTTACATAGGTTAGGGGTCACACTTTCTGGCCTACCTATAATGAATGGACGATAGTTCCACTGATTACTCCAATGAAACACTAGTAATAAATACACCAAGTACATGACCATATGAGGGTAAAATTAAAAGTTCAGTATATATGAAAATAGTTTATTCAAAAAGTGAAGAAAAACGAGACATATCCATAGACACAAAGTCCTTCCTACAACCAGATAAAAGAAAACTAAGAGAAAACATTGTAATAACACGAAATAATTATAAATAGTATATTATTAAATCAATTATAAATAGTATAGTCTTATAAACCCACAAAATCCACAGATCACTATTTATCTCGGCATTGAAATTACCAGTGTAATAGACCATTCCAAACAGACCTTCATCCATTGTGTATTTCTTAGATACCCACAATATTGCATTCAGCTTAAGAGGGAACTCTGAAGATAGAAAGTGTTAAAAGGTAAATTAATTACCTTTAAATATTGCAATATGTACAATCGGCCACTACACTTTCGCCGACATCGTACGAATGGCGGCTGATGCAAGACCATATAATTATATATATATATAATGTCAGCTATTACTTAATTAAAAAGTGTTATATTTATATTGATATAAGTTATAAATGACTGTTCTGCCAAAGATGAATATAATAAACTATGGGAGTATATTTTATTGCATGGATAATAAGTTGGGACATTGGATTCACTATACATAAATGCAAACCTTTAATAACAGAGAGAGAGAGAGAGAGAGATAGAGAGAGAGTCAAGCAGAGAGCAAGAGGTCAGGTGGGGTCGAGGGTGAGCATAGGTCAGGGGAGGGAGAGAGAGAGAGAGAGAGAGAGAGAGAGAGAGAGAGAGAGAGAGAGAGAGAGAGAGAGAGAGAGAGAGAGAGAGAGAATGAGTGAGAGTGAGAGAGAGAGAGAGAGAGAGAGAGCGAGAAATACTGAATATGGGAAAGATGCTATTAGGATTCGAGATAAGTTATATACATACAATAATATTAGATAACAAAATAACCTACGAGATAAATGCATTAAAGCAAAAAGTAAAACAATATATTGCATAACGTGCTAGTGACAGAAATGACCGAGTAACTGTCAATTAAATATGGCGACACATAGAGGGATAGGTGGAATACATTTACAGTAACAAACAGTAAAGCCGCTGTCACACGAGCGATTTTTCCGTCAATTTGCCATGAGCAAGTTTTTCCTCGTTATCTTTCGGGACTTTTTTGCACTGGTATCGGTAACTAGACTGAAGGTAGAGTATGTTAGGCGGTCGAATTCTGATAAAAGTGTAATTTTTGAAGCTGCCAGACCATAATTGCCCGTAAGAATTGCTCGAAAAACGGCTCATGTGACTCCGGCCTAAAGGAATATATATTATATATATATACTGTACCGGTACACTGTACATGTAGTAGAAAGTAATATTTTGAAAGATAGATCGATAAGTAGATGCAAATGTGATATGTTGATTAGGCGACGAAGGAATAATAGTGAGAGTGTGTAGTGGTGTAATGGTAGAGGTGGTGGGGCGATAAACATGTCACTACCTCTCTAAGTCAAGGCTCGAACCCCATCATCTCAAGTCTCGTAGGAAATTCTGGCGGCTCATCAATATCTCACCTGCCACCATCATCAATACCTCACCTGCCACCATCATCAATATCTCACCTGCCACCATCATCAATACCTCACCTGCCACCATCATCAATACCTCACCTGCCACCATCATCAATACCTCACCTGCCACCATCATCAAGCACATTTCGTCCAGGGAACTCTTATAGACTATCCAACCAACAATGATATATATTAGTCGATAATACCTTCTATATACATATATTTATGTTCAGTACTATTTACAACATACACCAACACTGTCAATCATCTTGAAATATGTGAATATCATTTTTAATTATCAAGCTTGATAAAGATTGAGAGCTAAATACAGCTTACATAAACCTTTTAGCTACGATGCCGCTTTTCTCTCTTACATTCTGGATATCAGTTATTAACTCTTGCAAGATCCAATACGCTTTTCTTTTCTGTTTTCTGGTAATTATTAGACGATTTTATTCAGATTAGGAATGGTATATGGAAGTCAGAGGGTTGATTGAGATAATCTTTACCCTTTAAATACCCATATACAGGGTATGCTTCCTAAGCTGCATAAAATCATCTAATGATAGCCATAATTAACTGCTAAAACGCGTCAGAGCTTCAAGGGGTTAAGTGATTTTCTTCATGACCTTTGCGATAGATTTTTTACAGAGGTCTTTCCTAATCCGAGTAAAATCGCCCAATATTAGCTAGATTCAAAGAAAAAAAAACATCATCATATGTCATGGACAAATAAAAGATTGCTTTGATCACCCTTTGTAGGTAATGTATGCACCAATCCAACACATATATATGGCATAGCAGTAGAGACATAGGGTAGTCCACCACCTCCCAATTTTGAACTAGACTCCGTTATCTGAACCAACATATATGTATTTTTGTTTTGACAGCAAGCTAAATTTGTAAATTTTTCGATAGAAAAATTCTCCGGCGAAGCCGGATTTCTCCATACAATGCTGGCTCGCTATCGCTCGCCAGGAAGAAATCGACACCTGAATGGGGATAAACGTCTAAACACAGTTGGCTGAATGGGGCCGAATGGATACAAACCAGCGAAAGAGAGAAAAGGAGAGAAAGATAACAAAAAAAGCCGGTGACCCCGCCTTTTTTTTTTTTTTTTTTTTAAGAGACAATGAACGGAGGAAGGAAAAACACAGATAAAACAAAAAGGTCCATGTGCCTAAAGGCATCCTCCATTCATAAAATGTTTGTAACAACTGGATTTAAACATTTGTAGATTGTAAGTTTGTGGAAAGCAATTCGAGGGAAGTTAATTCCAAAGAGTAGTAGCTCTGGGGATAAATGAATTCTGATAAGCAGAAGTTCTGCATTGTGGAGGAGAAAGTGTAAATTCATGGGCGCTCTCAGCTGCCCTAGTTCTACGGGGAAAGATGTGGAGAGGCGGCACAATTGAAGCAAGTTCCTCGGAACAATTGCTGTGAAAATATCTGTAGAATAATGCAAGGGATGCAACGTTTCTTCGTATGGATAATGTAGGAAGGTCCTGTGTGATTGCAGGGTTATTGATTAATCTAATAGCTTTATTTTGAATTTTGTCCAACTGCCTCAATGCAACCACTCCACTTCCACCCCACAGAGGTGAACAGTAATCCATCTGAGAACGCACATGACTTTTATATATTACGGCCAACTGCTCGTCAGTGAAGAATTCTCGAACTCTGTACAGGAGTCCCAGTTTTTTAGAGGCATTATAATTATCGAGTCCCTCATCTTTATTAATCAGCTGTTACAAAGTTTATGGCGGAATTTAGGATCACTTATGAAAGCCTGTTTTGATTTTATGATGTAATAAAGCGTCTGATTCTGACAATAAGCCAGTGTCACACGAGCCCTTTTTCCGGCAATTTTCGATGAGCAAGTTTTTCCTCCTAATATTTTGCGGTTCTCTCACACTGAAATCGGAAACTAGACTGAAGGTTGATTATGCTAGATGGCTGAATTCTGAATTAACTGAAATTTTGAAGATGCCAGACTACAATTACCGGTACCTATACACATGTTTGATGAGGCAGATATATCATAGTTGCTGATCCATTGCTGATGCTATTATTATAAAGAAAACACGAGCTGCTAAAGGGTTCCAGGATCCAATTTATAAGGGATCCAATTTCTCGTTAGGTAGAGACAACACGAAGATTACCATACCTACCAACTATGGACACATCTCTATAGCTACCAACCCTTCCCCTACTATGGACACATCTCTATAGCTATGGCACGGACCTCTTGACTAGAATTAACTATCGTACGGCACAACACGGGAAGCACAACCTGGAACAAACTAATACTACTACTGCTATGGCGAGAAAAAGCTAAAACTACTACTACTATGGCGAATACAAAGCTAACAGTACAGTACGGCGGATTCTAAAAGTTAAGCCAGTGTCACGTGAGCTCTTTTTCTGGCAGTTTTCGACGAGTTTGTTTTCGTAATAGTTTGAGGCTCTTTCGCATATCATTCAGAAATTAGACTTAAGGTAGATTATGTTAGGTGGCTGAGCTTTGATAACACTATACATTTGAAGCTGCCAGAATACAGTATTATTGCTGGTAAAAATTGATGGAAACAGCGCTCGTGTGACACTGCCTTTCGTCTGCAACCTCGGAGAGATATTGTGCATGTTAAATATAGCAGCATGCATTTGACAATCTCATGAGTGAAAGTAAATATCACTAATCATTATGAGAATAAATCATCATGAGCATAATCACAAGTCATCATGAGTAACCAAGGATTTAAGTAGAGTGTTTAACCCCTTCTGTACCGGTAAAGTCTTTTAAAATGTTATCTTAGCTAATGTTAACGATGTCATGAAGCTTAAGAAGACATCTAGGAATCAAAACGCTACAGACTATCGTAATGGATCATAAAACGCTCCAGACTATCGTAATGGATCATTTTAGCTACCATATATCCTTCCACATGTTCATAAAATCGTCTAAATTTATCTAAAATTCAATATAAAAGACCTCGCCGGCACAGAAGGGGTTAAGCCAGTTACTTTCATGCTAACCTAATCAATCTGCCTTCATAGGAAATATATTGAGATTAGATATGACCTGTGTGAATCAATATATCAAACACTATATTATAGAATCCATTTGATGGTATCAGCTTTTGCTTTAGGGGGGATGGGCGATTTTATTTGATAATTTATATATTGTTTTATAATTCTTTTAGTTTCCTCCCTAGACCTCTTTCAAGCTTTAAACCTCCCCTTAAAGCCGGTGTCACACGAACGCTTTTTCCGGCAATTTTCGACGACAATTTTTGTTCTCGCAATATTACTAGACTGAAATTAAAATACGTGTGGTGGCCTAAGATTAAAAAAACGTGTAACCCCTTCTGTACCGTCTTTTTAACTTTATTC
This sequence comes from Paralithodes platypus, assembly GCA_032716605.1. Classification (NCBI taxonomy): domain Eukaryota; kingdom Metazoa; phylum Arthropoda; class Malacostraca; order Decapoda; family Lithodidae; genus Paralithodes; species Paralithodes platypus. Next base: position 8,664,103 of record CM064485.1, read on the forward strand.
AGTTTAAAAAGAGCCTCCAACAATCAACAGGCTTCGAGTTATCTCACTTAACCCTTTTCACAACCCAATGTCCTTCCTAAACTGCACAAAATCTTCTAAATACAGCTAGCAAACAATTAGAAAGACGTCGCCGGTAAAGAAGGGGTAAATTATGAAGCAACCAGACAAAAAGAATTGCCCGAAGAAAAAAATTGCCGGAAAAAGATCTCCCGTGTGTCACCATGGCATAGTCAGTAGCGCGTCAGCTGCTGATCAAAGGGTCGGCGGATCAAGCCCTCACTGTCAAAATGTTATTGGTAGATGTCAAACCCGGGCAACTTGACCTAGCGATTCCTGACAAACGCCTAATAATCATGGCCACCCCTTCTCGGGAATTACGGCGTGTGGAAAACAAAAATAATAATAATAATAATAATAATAATTAATAAATACAATAAAGTGTGACCATTCTTTTCGACCACCGAGGCTGCCGGAATACTTTAGACTCAGAATGTACATTCCTCCTCCAACACAGATAACACAAACTAGTTAAGCCATACCTTAACCCTATTTGGTCAGAGGAGCTCCTTTAGCTCATCCCGTTTTGCTACATTCATTAGTTTGGAGACTTTATACGTTTCAGCCTAATGAGTTTGGCAACAAAACGACGCTTCACCCCATTCAGGTCTCGATATTGTGTTCTGGGCGAACGATATCGACCCTGTAACTAGGAAGAAATCGGCCTTCGGCCGGGAAATATTTCCATAAATTGTTTTACAAATTTAGCTTAAAAGTGGTCTGGGTGGAAATAATTTTAGTTTGAAGGAAATATTGGAAGACGTTTTTTTTTTTTTTTTATCCTAGGGGACAAACTAAAATACATTGCTCGATAATGGCCACAGCAAGCCAACCCCTCAATAATAATCAACCAAAACATCTGAATAACCCCCAAGACGTCGGACCAGATGGTGTTAAAAGATTGGCCCCACTGGGTATGCATGGAATTAACACAGCTGGGTATAGAAAGTTCAATCCGTATACCGTCTGAGTAGAACGCACCTATTATTATACCCTCTGAGTAGAACGCACCTATTATTCTGGACAGTCATGGTGTGTTACTGTTAAAGCCATTCGGTAAGTCCTTTTCATTATACTCTGGCCAATATTAGACGACTTTATGCAACTAAGAAAGGATGTCTACCAATTAAAAGGCTACACAATATTAAACGACTGTATTAAGCTTAGGAAGGATGTCTACCGATTTAAAAGGCTACAAACTATCACATTCAATCGTTTTAGCCACCACATATCCTTCCTAAGCTTCATACAATCGTCTAAATGTAGCTGAAATCAAAGGAAAGAGACGTCGCCGGTACAGAAAGGGTTAAGCTACAAAGAAGTTACATTAGAATGAATACAAACACCATATGAGGAGGACATCTTGACAACGTTTAGCATATATTTGCGAAACGTTGTCAATAAAGTGCTCCTCCTCATATGGTGTTGTTGTTCATTCTGTCAACTTTTTACATTTATCTTAACATTGTCTCATTAGTCTAGCTAATTAATTTATCAATAAATGCAATAAGTCGGTACGATCCTTGACAATTTTACTGAGCTGTCAAATATATCCAATGGCACTACTGTATATACTATCTAATATACTATCTAATATACTATCTAATATACTATCTAATATACTATCTAATATACTATCTAATATACTATCTAATGAACAGTATATACTATCATTCCATTGTACAGTTTATTAGTTCCTCTGACTTTAAAGAATACATTTCCCTAAGGTAATTTCCCTAAGGTAATTTGACACTTGGAAAGCATACACACACGAAATAAATCCACCTCTATTGTCAAGCAGAAAGAGATGATATATAATTCGTGGACAATTTACATACATTTTAATACTGAATAATTTCCACTTGATCACAACACATTGCCTAGAGGCTGTTGTTTTACCCAAGCGAGTGTCAGGAAAATAACATACCCTTTCTGCACTATCCAGTAACTATAACCTGTTCTAAGTATGTAGGAGAACACTCTTGAACATTAACCTCTAGAACACTCTTGAACATTAACCTCTAGAACACTCTTGAACATTAACCTCTAGAACACTCTTGAACATTAACCTCTAGAACACTCTTGAACATTAACCTCTAGAACACTCTTCAACATTAACCTCTAGAACACTCTTCAACATTAACCTCTAGAACACTCTTCAACATTAACCTCTAGAACACTCTTCAACATTAACCTCTAGAACTCGAAAAACGACTAGAGTAACCACCTAATATTTTGTTTTACCATTCGGGGAGAGTCAGTCAGGGAATAGGTGTTGAAATGTACAGCCCATTTGTTATAGCCCCTTTTCTTAGTTACAAAGGATAGGGTTCACGATTTCTGGCCTACAAATTTGGAACAGAGTATAGTTTCGCGTTACCGAGTGCATAATGGCAATATTGGCACATGATAATCGGCGGTTTAACATTATGGAAATACATACATGGAATCTCAAAACATACAGCCAAATATATACACATGACCATATATATATATTTATACACTCCATGTATTTATATATGAACGGCAAATTAGTATGATTGAATTCGAAGTGTATTGTCTTATGTAATAGTTAAATAGTGGGACTATTTACGTTTTTTTTATCACATTCTTCTTGTAATTCAATCACACTCGGATGCCTTCCATACATAAAATGACATAAAGTGGCCAACTGTACATACATAGTGTCTTTCATTATATACATATAGCAGAAATATGTCTGGTTACATTACATATTGCAGTGACACAAAGACAACTGAAGGCCTTAAGGGGGGTCACCTGCTTTTCTCTCTTTATCTGGCTTGTATCCATTCGGCTCCATTCAGCCTACCGCTTTAAGACGTTTATCCCCATCCAGGTGTCGATTTCTTCCTGGCGAGCGATAACGAGCCAGCATTTTACAATCGAAACATTTACAAATTTAGCCTGCTGTCTAAAATATTTTAATATATTGGCTCGCTACCGGTCGCCAGGAAAAAATCGTCACCTGGATGAGGATAAACGTCTTAAAACAGTAGGCTGAATGGGGGAGAGAGAGAACAAAACAACAGGTGGGTCCCCATAAGCTATACATAAACAAGGCTCGTTTTACTCTATAACAATATAACTTTCACAAAACACAAAAATACGTGTGGACGGCATCTTTCACCGGACGGAGACAAACTCCAAACATAATTAATTTGTTTTGCACAATTGGTCCAAAACAATCGGTAAATGCAACAACAATGCTAAACAAGAACAAACATATCAAGTCTAGCCTCAGTTACCTCCGTATGCATTTAACCCCTTTATTATTATTATACGATTTTATCCAGCTTAGGGAGGACGTGTAGCACATTAAAAGGCTTCAAACTATCTCGATTATCCATTTTAATTACCACTATGGAAGTCAGAGGGTTAATGGAGATAGTCTATACCCATGTAATTCCCACAGATCCTTCCTACGCTGCATAAAATCGTCTAAATATAGCTGGGAAAAACACAACATACATCCTCGGTATCGAAGGGGCTAAAGAGCTAAGATGTACAGTCACGGACAAAAGTTGGTGTTCCATTTATCCGAATTTAACCCCTTCAGCACCATGACGCCTCTTTATCTTTGATTCTAGCTAAACTTAGACGATTTTATGCAGTTTAAAAAGGACCTATGCTATTCAGAGGGTATATTGGGATCGTATTTACCCCTATGAGTCCTGGAGGTTGATTATAAGCTAAAGAAAATAGTCTAATGGTAACCAGAATACGATTACAATTACATCCTGGTTTTGAAGGGGTTAAATTTCCGTAATGGCTCGATACACATACCCCTGTCAACTTTATTATAGCTTTTATTACATTGATTGGCAACCGTCAAGCAACTTTATTAACCCTTTGAATATTATGACGCATTTTTTGACAGTTTATTCTGACTATTATTGGACGAGTTTATACAGTTTAGGAAGGATCTGTGGGAATTAAAAGGGTATAGACTATCTCCGTTAACCCTCTGACTTCCATATACCCTTCCTAATCGGGCATGAAATCGTTTAATAATAGCCAGAAAACAAAATGAAATGCACCATCGTATATGGAAAAGAACAAGTGAACATTGAAGGATTTAATATATCTTAGTTAGGGGGAGACAGACTGTTTTTCTGGACCCCCTTCTCCCTAATGTTTAGCCTAGCTAGTTTTGAGATTTTAAGACGTTGGTTCCATTAGTTTGGGGATTTTATGACCTTTCACCCCATTTCTTTGTCAATATCAGGACCCTCCGTGCCATTTAGGTGTCGATGTTTTCCTGACGAGCGATAGCGAGTCTGTAATTTTAGGAGGAATCAGCCTTTGGCCGGAACATTTTTCTACCGAAAAATGTACAAATCTATCTCTAGGGGGTATTTTTCTAAGCTTGATGGAGGTCTAGGGAGGAAACTAAAAAAATATATGACTAAATGAATTAATAGAACAAACAAACAGCCACTGTCCCCTTAACCCTTCTATTCCAACATAGACATTTATTAATTTTATTCTAGCTACCGTCACAGGATTTCTTAAGCTTAGGAAGGACATCTCAGAGTTAACGGGTTGAATCTCTCGTTCAGATATCCAAAGAGGCAAAATGAAGCACCATTGTTGTCCATGACTCTACGTACAGTCGGTCAAATCTCCATCTGGCCCAGGGCTTCATAAATTAAGGGTATTTAAGCTATTTGTATATATAAAAAAAACAGGATAAATGAAAAAGAAATACAAAATAATAATAATAATAATAATAATAATAACAACAACAACAACAACAAACCAGTGGGTAGGTTAGGCCTGTATATTGTGTGTGCCACTATTCTACATCATTACTGACACATATCGTAAACACAAATAGCTCTGGGCCTGCTGGGAATCTGACCCACTGTAGATGACTGACAACTTCATTAAGGGGGCACTACTCTTTTTTTATGGACCCCCTTCTCCCTCATGGTTAGCATATTAGTTTTGAGGTTTTAAGATTTTCGTGCCGTTAGTTTGTCGATTTTAAGACCTTTCGCCCCATTTTTTCGTCAATGTTAAGACCTTTCGTGCCATTTAGGTGTCGATTTTTTCCTGGCGAGAGATAGCGAGCCTCTAATTTTAGAAGGAACCGGCCTTTGGCCGGATTTTTTTTCTACCGAAACATGTACAATTTATCTTGAAAGGGGGTCAAGGGGGTTCTATTTTAAGCTTGATGGAGGTCTAGCGAGGACACTCAAAAAATAATATATTAATAAATACATAGACCAAAAACCAAGCACTACCCCCTTAAACTTTCTTTCTCCATAAATTCCCTCTGTATACTCCTATGTAGAAAAACATTTATAGTTTACAGTATTAGACATAGTTGTTCCACGTGTGTGTAGTTTACCTTAGATTTAGGGAGAGATCGGTGGTCTCCCTACTTTCTCTACCAGAAAACAAGTCCCAGGTATCATTAGCTGGGCTTTATCCACATTGGATCTGTGTTATTGAGTGAGTTAATGTATACGCTAGTCCCGGCAAAAAATCGACCACTTGCGAGTTTGAGGCTATAAGGAAGTTGGTGTCGTAAATATCGGTATTAAAGATAAATACAATAATAAAGTACATGTCTAATGGATGAAACGAATGTTGAATTTATTTGTATGTATTAATAAATGTACTACAACCGTATTTATCTGGTAATTCTGCTAAATATCAATGTAAAAAACTCCAACTTCCTTATAGTATGAAACTCGCAAATGGTCAATTAATGGGGTTCGGTGTTTATATCTTAAAAGGTTCTCTGACAACTCAACCAGTATGTCATTTCAACCAGTGCCATATCAACCAGGGTCAACTAAATAGGTGTCAAATTGAAGTTCGACCCTAACTTATATGTATGTATGTATGTATGTATGTATGTATGTATGTATATACTCAGGCACATACCCCAGTGCTGGGGGTGGCCGACACGAGACAGAGCCCGAACAGACACAATATATATAGTTCCTATTCTCAGGGTCCGGGACCACTCTCGCATTCCCTCACCCCTTTCTCTGTCTCGTTGAGTAGGATAATTTTACAAAGGGAGGATTCATAGCCCCCTGCCCCCTGACCCTAACTTAACCTAACCTAATCTAATCTAACAGTATTGGTTGAGAAGGTATTGGTCGAGCTGTTCGGTCCCCATTTTATAAAGGTTGTTAGTAAATAAGGCACTGGCTATTAACTCTAGTAAATAAGGCACTGGCTATTAACTCTAGTCATTCAAGGATATGTGTTCAATAAATAAACTAGGTAAATTCGATTGTTGCAAGTTAATGTACATTGACGTAGTTTGCACGAACCCAAGACGCTAAAAGAGGCTTATACTCCTTTCAAATTAACGTGGCAGCCTATTCCATCCTTCTCCCCATAGTTACATCTGATTGGTTCAATATAAATGTAATCTTAAGGGGGTATCACAGGAGAGGTTTTATACTCAACATTCTATGGTCAACATTTTCTGGTAACATTTCTGGGATATTTTTCAGTGCTATCGGAAATTTGAGTGGTGATAGATTAAATTAGGTTACAGAAATGTTTAGAAAGTTTGCCTCATAAGCTGCCAGACCAGTGTTAAGGATAAATGTTTGGGGGGGGGGGGAAATCGGTCGTGTGATACCGGAATTAGGTGGATAATAAAGATTTCCTTAGTAATATTCAATTACCACTCCCCACGGCACTGCCAACCAAATATGTTCATCCACAATCATACTTGGGGGGAGGGGGTTGGGGGGGAATTGCTGCCAGGTTAATTAGAACAGAGTATAGTGAGTTCGTTCGGTCATGAAGTAACAAGCTGTGTGTGGTGGTGATCTTGCCAGGGCCTGGGTGGGTCGGGGCCCCCAAGCAGCAGGGCCACGGCTTCACTCTCTGACATGGGTGGCGCCAGACATGAAAACTCCAGATTATCCTGCAGAACGCTGTCGTCAGTAGTGTTGCAGAAGAGTGTGACCAAGTCGGTGTCCTGGAGGTTGATGTGGGCGGAGTGCTGCCCGTTACTGTCCTCCTCCTGTAGTGGCTGCTGGGAGGAGATTTCCGGCGTGGCATCCGCAGCGTCAGCCAGGATGCTAGACAAGACCCAAGAACTATCTTGGGTTTCACCGCCCTCCAAGATATCCTGCAGGGATCTGATGTATGCTGACGCCAGACGCAATGTTGTGATCTTGGTCATGTCTGCTGCGGCACGGCGGCTGCACACCCAAGCTGGTAGGATACCTCGTAGGGACTCGAACGCTCGATTAATTTGTCGCATGCGGTACCTTTCGCGAGCATTGGCGGTTTTCCTGCGGTAGCGAGACAGCGGCGGAGGTCGGGATTTGTGTCGTAGTGAATCCTGAAAGATCCAATCACTGTCGACTCTTCGGTGGACTTGTAGGGCTCTAGGTCGCAGCTGGTACTTCCCGGCGCACCCTCCTGGGCCTGACGCCAGGGTGCTGACTGGCGCCTGGCATCTAGTGTTCTCTGTCCCGTCGCCAGAGTCGTTGTTGTTGTCGTCCACTTGTTCCTTCATGTTGACGACACCACTGGGACCTTGCGAGGACTCGAGTTTGATTCGTTTCAAGTTTGTTATCATAATTAGGTTATCACAGTCACTGAGCAGTAATTAGGCAGTCTATAAATTACTTAAGTATGGCTCTTGCTGTTCCATTAATAGCATAGTTCTCTGAAAGCCAAGCAAGCATTCTATTAACTTCCTTGCATTAGATTATTTATAAATCTGTATCACATTTCAATAATTGTCACTGTATCATTGCAGCAAAAAATAAAATAATCAGTATTTCAGCACATACTGTAGAGTCAATCATGTGAGCGGAGGGCAACAGTCAGCCAGAGGACAGTGCCGCCTCTCACCTGGGAGAGCAAGCGAGAGGTCTGAGGAGGCAAGGAGCACACGTCCACCCCTCTCAAAGTCTGACAGCACACTGACCCGGCCCACTGGCTCTCACTCCTTCATACCCTCGCTCCTAGCAGTACCACATTTTCCACAATTACAACCACAGACTAAGAAAACCATTATTTAAGTACACCAACGCGTATTTTAACAGATTCTGAAGTACCCATTGATATCGGCAAGTGATTTAGGTGACCCAGGAAGGCAGTAATGTCCTCTGACCGTCACAGGTTTCGCGCGGTATTTCGGCCTTGGATGTTTTGCAGTGTGGCCGATGAAAGCTGTGGCGGGCAGAGTGTTGCTCAAGCCTGCAACACACACACTAACATACATACATACGTATATATACTGTATATATAATGGGTATGGGTACGTATGTAAATATATATAGTCAATACATAATAACGCACATACACAACACACACGCACACATAAACAAGGACCACACACACACAGTTCCAGCCAACACACACTAACAAGCAACACACACACACACAGTTCCAGCCAACACACACTAACAAGCAACACACACACACACACACACAGTTCCAGCCAACACACACTAACAAGCAACACACACACATACACACACACACACACACACACTCACAGCCAACACACACGAACAAGCAACACACACACACACACACACACAGTTCCAGCCAACACACACTAACAAGCAACACACACACACACACACACACACACACACACACACACACACACACACACACACAGCCAACACTGCTCTGATAAACCAAGTGGTCCTAACATAAACATCGTAGATAATATCAGCCCCAATCATCCAATTATATAGTAGACACAAAAAGACTGACGTAGATAACACTCATCCTAACCATCTTACTATAATTATGGACACAAGGGAGCAACGTATAATATTAGAGATATCAATGATTAATAATTATCAAAACATAACGCATAATAACATCTGATGAAACATTATATAAAAACATGTCAGGAATATATGGGCGAATACATCTACTTAAGGGTAGATGGGCCGTTTTTTCTGGCTCCCTTCTCCCTCGTGCTTCGCCCCATTGGTTTATAGATTTTAAGACGTTCGGCCCATTAGTTTGGCGATTTTAAGACGTTTCGGCCCATTTCTTTGCCATATTATGACTTTTTGTGTCATTTAGGTGTAGATTGTTTCCTGGCGAGCGAAAGCGAGCCTGTAATTTTGAGAGAGATCGGCCTTCGGCCGAAAAATTTAAACATTTATCTTGAAAGGGGGACTAGTTTTTTTTTTTTTTTTTTTTTAAAGTTTGATGGAGGTCTAGCGAGGAAACTAAAAGATAAATGAATATATCAATACAAAGACGCTACAAAATAACCACTGACCCCTTAAACCATACATTTGATGCTCAGGAATATTATACTTCGATCATTTTAGACGGAGGTTACGCTTTCGCCTTCATATTATCTGTTTGTCTGTTTGTAAACAAGATACCGGTATCTCAAAACGTTATGAACCGAATTTCACTAACTTTGGGTGGCAGATAGGGTATGTGTCAAGGAAGAAGTGAGGCAATTGAGGAGGCAATTCGGGTTTTATGTCACACTGGTTTCATTGTTGTGCATTGAAGGGGAGGCAGACCGTTTTTCTGAACCCCCTTCTCCCTAATGTTTAGCCCCACCAGTTTTGAGATTATAAGACGTTCGGCCAATAGTTTGGCGATTTTAACACCTTTCGTCCCATTTCGTTGTCAATTTTAAGACCTTTCGTGCCATTTAGGTGTCGATTATTTCCTGGCGAGCGATGGCGATCCTAAAATTTTAAGAGGAATCGAAAAATTTATAAATTTATCTTGAAGGGGAGTCTTGTGGGTGTTTTTATTTTTAAGTTTGATGGATGTCTAGCGAGAAAACTAAGTAATAAATGAATTAATAGACCAAAAAGGCAAACAAGAAACGGTCTGTCTCCCCTTAAGTTGATTTTGTGCGGAGGTATGCGCTCTACCGAGTTCCCCACTAGTTAAACTATAAACTTAAATGGTATAACTAACAAGGGTATGAACAAGTATATACAATTAATGCATATTTTGAGACCACTTTACCGTTCTACCCTTATATTATTAGATGGGTTGTATTACTACCAATATACCGTTCAAAGAATAGATTAATATGGACACTTAAGCTACCCTCTTCATACCCCTATGTATTTACCGTGTAGTCTACGTATTGGGAAACTACGACAGTGAAAACAGGGAATAATCTGCATCGTCCTAAAGGGTGCTGTTCTCTGGACCCCCTTCTCCCTCATGCTTAGCCCCATTAGATTTTATATTTTAAGACGTTTTCACCCCATTAGTTGCTAGAATTCATGTCACTAGATAATAAGTAAATGCTGAAAATCGCTAGAATAACGCCACAAAATTGCTCTAAAATAGCTCAAATCTCCAGAATATTACTAAAATTCATGTCGCTAGATATTTAGAAAAATGCCGAAAATCGCTACAATAATGCCACAATCTCTACAATATCGCTGTAAAATGGCTCAAATCTCCAGAATATTGCAAGAATTAATGTCACTACATGTAAACTTCTGCCTCTAGATCGAAGTAAATACCTCTAGATCTAGCGGGAAAGTAGCTAAATTGGCAACAGTGGAGGAAATAGTGTTAAAAGTTGGCAACACTAGGTACAGTCGCGGGTATTAATTCAGAATAATTTTAGAAGCCCGGGGGGGGGGGGGGGGGGGGGGGGTGTTCTGGAACTCCTTCCTCGTGTTTAGCCCCATTCGTTTTTATATTTTAATACGTTCAGCCCATTAGCTTGGCGATTTTAACGCCTTTCGCCCCATTTCATTGTCAGTTTTAAGACCTTTCGTGCCACTTAGGTGTAGATTTTTCCTGGCGAGCGATAGCGAAACTGTAATTTTAGGAGGAACCGGCCTTCGGCCGGAACATTTTTCTACCAAAAGATTTACAAATATATCTTGAAAGGGGGTCTAGGGGGTCTTTTGTTAAGCTTTATGGAGGTCTAGCGAGGGAAACTAAAACATATGTATATAAATAAATATATAGACCAAACAACAAGCACTACCTCTCTTAATTAAAGGGACCTCCGAAACACAAATATCAGGTCACAAATCACTAAGCTGTTTCAATTCAACCCGAGACGACTTCCAAACTATGTGTAGCCGAATTAAGGGGGGACACCGTTTTTTTTTTTTATCTTTCTCTCCTTGGCTTGTATCCATTCGGCCCCATTCAGCCTACTGTTTTAAGACGTCTATCCCCATCCAGGTGTCGATTTCTTCCTGGCGAGTGATAGCGAGCCAGCATTGTATGGAGAAATCCGGCTTCGCCGGCGAAATTTTTCTATCGAAAAATTTACAAATTTAGCTTGCTGTCAAAACAAAAATATATATATGCTGGCTCGCTACCGCTCGCCAGGAAAGTATTGACTCCTGGATGGGGGCAAACGTCTTAAAACAGTAGGCTGAATGGGGCCGAATAGATACAAGCCAAAGAGAGAGGGAGAGAAAGAGGTGGGCTCCCTTAATGAACGCGACTGTACGCCTCCATATTCCAGCTAGGGAATGCGTATCTCATTCACCATGATGGTATGTATCTGTGTCGTCCTTTATGTATACGCAGGGGGCGAGATAACTTTATTCGCAGGGGGGCGAGATAACTTTATTCGCATACATCACAGCTTTGGTGGAGGGGCTTTTGTTTTTTTACTGTTTACATATTTTTCGCTTCGGCAATTACTGAAACTAATTTATATGACATTAGTTTGTTGCTTGGTGTGTGTGTGTATACTGTATGTATGTATGTATATATATATATATATATATATATATATATATATATATATATATATATATATTATTTATTTCTAAATACACACATAGACAACCACAAAGATTGACACTTGTGTATGTCATTTGTTGAATAAAAAATAAAATTGTCATGTACTGTATGTCCTGTATATAGATTTACAGTCTTACCGGTGTACATCAGTTTCTATAGGTGCATGTAAACCCTGGACAGATAAACTGCCCCAATTTTTAATCAGTGGCTGTACAGCTCCTCTGAACTTAACATGGCCTTCACAGCACATCTAAATAATGTACAGTCGCCCTCGTAAGTCCTGTTCAACCCCAATATTAACTACTATGGCCAGTTATTAACCTTTTCACGTTTTTATGACGCAGAGGTTGCCAGATTAGCAATAATAAATGGAGTTCTCTCACTCTTATAATTACCTCTCCAAAATTAGTTTTCTGCCCACAGCTAACTCAAAGACAACTGCAGAGGTTGAAGTAACTAAACTAAAGGTTTCTAAATACCCATAATGGTAACAAAGGCTTTACATTATCCCTAATAGGCTCAACATTGCGTCAAGAACGTGAGAGGGTTAAGTTAAATTATATAAACTATTCGTAACACACATTAGCAAAGCCATTAGATTAAAGTTGAATTAAGTCCATTGAGGGGATCTTTTCATACGGTATATGTAAAGTAAATATAAAGTTGATATTTAAAAGTCGGTAGGAGACTTTTAAACGCGCCTGTATAAGCATTAAAATCGTCGGTGTGTTTTGTTTGTGGAGGAGCTGTGGTGGTGTTGGTATGCAGGGGAGAAGAACCTTTAACTAGTTCAACAAATATATACTGTATGTAGCTTGTGTGTGTGTGTGTGTGTGTGTGTGTGTGTGTGTGTGTGTGTGTGTGTGTGTGTGTGTGTGTGTGTGTGTGTGTGTATGTATGTATGTATGTATGTATGTGTGTGTGTGTGTGTGTGTGTGTGTGTGTGTGTTACACGAGCGCTTTTGCTTTTATTCAATAATCGATTTTTTAGTTTCTTCGCTAGGTCTCCATCGAGCTTTAAAACATTGTTTTCGGTAGAAAAATTTCCCGGCCGAAGGCCGATTCCTCTTAAAATTACAGGTTCGCTATCGCTCGCCAGGAAAAAATAGACACCTAAATGGCACGAAAGGTGTACAATTTGACAACAAAATGGGGCGAAAGGTTTTAAATCGCGAAGCTAATGGGGCTAACGTCTTAACATTTCAAAACTAAAGGGGCTAAGGGGGTCCAGAAGAGCGACTACCTTCCCCTTAATGCTGAAGTTACAACACGAGAATTGCTCCAAAATATTGCCGGAAGAGTGGGAACGTGCTGAGGTCTAATTTCAGTTCATAATTATTTTCTTATTCTACGTCTGTTTGTCTGTCTGTCTGTGTCTGTCTGTCTGGATTTTGTGTATGTTTGTATATGTATTACGTGTGCGTGTATTATGTGTGCGTGTTTTAATTTATGCGTGTACCATGTGTGTATTCTATGTCGGTATGTATTATTCAGCATGCAAGGGGAGACAGAGCACAAGTGAAAGACAGAGAGAGAGAGAAAATGTACTCAGATTATAACTTATCACTCTCTCTCTCTCTCTCTCTCTCTCTCTCCACCTCACAGGGATCGTAACTCTCTCTCTCACTCACTCTCTCTCTCTCTCTTCAGTAGATTAATTCAGTAAAATAGTATATAGTACTTAGCCCAGTCTGCACAATCTCTCCCCATCCTCCCTCTCCTCCACCACATACTCCTCCTCCCCATCCTCCTCTCCCACCTCCACCTTCTCCCCATCCTCCTTGACCTCCTCCCCATCCTCCTTGATCTCCTCCATCTCCTCCTCCCCAACCTCTCCCACCTCCACCTCCTCCTCCCCAACCTCTTCCACCTCCTCCTCCCCATCTTCCCTCTACCTCCTCCATCTCCTCCTCCCCCTCCTCTTCCACCACCTCCACTTCCTCCCCCACTTCCTCCTCTACCTACACCTCCTCCCCTCCTCTTCGCAACCCTAAAATTATTTGCATATCAGGCGAAGTGTCCGGTGATTTATCAGGTCTTTACCGAGTGATGTACGGCAGGGCTAGAACATTCACGGTATCAACTGCACCTCCACTCATCAATTTCACACTTTACTGTCCACTTTATAGCTTGGTTCATTTTATGTGTATCTAATTTAATCATGTTAGGGCTAGGAAGATGTGTGTGTGTGTGTGTGGGGGGGGGGAGAGAGAGAGAGAGAGAGAGAGAGAGAGAGAGAGAGAGAGAGAGAGAGAGAGAGAGAGTGAGTGAGAGTGAGTGAGTGAGTGAGTGAGTGAGTGAGTGAGTGAGTGAGTGAGTGAGTGAGTGTGTGCGCTAAGATTTACAGTTCAACTCATGACTAAACCAAATTTTACCAGACGCAATTTTGACCTTTCGATGTTTTATCTATGTAAGTGCCGTAGTAAGTTATTAACCCCTTCTAGCATATGCCGTTAGACGATTTTATTAAATTTTCAGATACAACTTGCTTGGATCTGGAATAAATTATTTCTTCTAGCTCGGAGTTACTGGGGTTACTTTCCAAATTGCGTAACATTTTCTAAAAGTACGTAGATTGTCTGGTATTCAAGCAATTTTAATAATTTATGTGAATTAGTAACGCTGGTTAGCTTCGTGTTCCTGACTCATTTTGTAATTACTTCACTTCAGATGGATGAAATTAGCCAAAATTTACTACAATTACTACGATTATTCCTCTACTTTTGTGATGCACGATTCTATATTTTATAGATGACTAATTTAATAAATCAAGATAAACATCTACTGTATGTTTTACTAACTTCAAAATATGAAGAATAAACTTAGTTGTATTATCTGCCTTGAGCAAAGTATAAATATATATTTTGATTGAAAGATTTAATGTTACAATGGAAGAAATTATATTGCAATTGATCGAACATTGCACACTAGGATTCAACAGCTTTGTAACGCATTCCCAATTCCAATTATATAATAATACTATTTTTCAGATATTGTAACTACACTTATGGCAATAAACGCTAAACTATAACAAAATAATCCCCACCATAATACGTGTTTTAATCTCATGTGACATACTTTTAAGACACACACTTTTTAATACTGTATATATATATATATATATATATATATATATATACCGGTAAGTAACACCCCGTATCAATTACAAACCCCAAAGTACTTGAATAAACTAATGAAATCATATGGTCCTCCCGGGATTCGAACTCGGGACACCACACCCAGAACATAAGCATCTAAACCATTACACCACCAACACAGTTAAAGGTGTTTGTTTATATACCATTTGATATACACTCAAGCATTCAAATTGTACAGCGCTGTTATCAATTCGTAAAGGCTGGTGTCACACGAGTCATTTTCCCGTCAATTTTCCATGAGCAACTTTGTTAGCGTAATATTTCGGGATAATTTTGCACTGGTGCCGGCAACTAGACTGAAGGTAGATTATGTTAGGCGGTTTAATTCTAGTATAACGTAACTTTTCAAGCAGCCTGACCATAATTGCCCGAAAAAAGTTGCCGCAGAAAGCCCTCGTCTGACACCAACATAATACTTTGCATCTGTAGCTAACACAATCGTATAGTGAATTAATAATGAATGTATAAACACTTCCTACTGCCAACACAGACTTACGAGCCTTACTTAACCGTATTTGGGCCGAGGGAGGTCTTTTTGGACCGTCCCTATTTTGCTCCATTAGATTGGATATTATAAGACGTTTCAACCCATTAGCGTGGCGATAATATGATGCTTCATCCCATTCAGGTGTAATTTTTTCTGGGCGAGCGATAGCGAGCCTATAACTTAGTAGAAAGCGGCCTTCTGCCTAGACATATTTTCTAACAAAAAAAAAACAAAAAACAAAAAAAAAATTGAAGGCGGTCTTCATTTGATACTTTAGTTTGAAGAATAGCTGGGAGGCGTTTGCCTAGAGGACAACCTCAAATAAATTGCTCGAAATGGCAAAAGCAAGTAAAATCCTCCATGATAAAAAAACATTCTATCTATCTATCTATCTATCTATCTATCTATCTATATGCTCAGGCCCAATCCCCATTATGGGGGTAGCCGACTCAAGACAGAGCAAGAACAGGGAAAAACACAAAAACAACATAAAACAACGAATAAACACAGATAAAAAACACAAATTCACACACATGTAGGTCACCCAGGAAAACAACATAAATAAACATAGTATCATAATATCCCCCAAGACGTAGGACCAGAGAGTGTTAATTCCGCATTCAGTTGTTAATGAATGTTATGCTAATCCACTACAACAATGACTGGATTCACTAAGTATTATTAATTGTTCTATTGTCTTGTTCATTGCAGCAGCATCTCCAGCAACTGCACATACAAAATATATCATACAATAATTGCTACAGGGGAATGTTTAAATATATCTTAACATCACTTCCATAATGGTGGTGCAATGCTTAGTCATGTCTCAGTTGTCTTTACGTTTGGCTCGCTCTGTGCTGTATTAATGTCTGTCAGATGTTGAATAGGGTGGGCAAGTGTAGGAACATGTTTATATATCTCACTCGAAATAAATATATCAAGTTAATATGTTGCCGATACTAATAATTAATAAAAATATACTTGGGGCGGAGCCATGACTTATTTGGCCGACTGTACATTCGTAAGAAGACTGGCATTTACAAACAGTTATCGCCTATTTACTTGTCACATACAAGCTTTAAGGGGGCAGTGGCCGGTTTTTTGGTCTATTAATTTATTTATTCATTTATGTTTGAGTTTCCTCGCTAGACCTCCATCACAATTAGAAAAACATCCCCTAGACCCCCCTCAAGATAAATTTGTACAATTTTCGGTAGAAAAACGTCCTGGCCGAAGGCCAGTTCCTCATATATTACAGGCTCGCTATCGCTCGCCAGGAAAAAAATCGACACCTAAATGGCACGATAGGTCTTAACATTTATAACGAAATAGGACGAAAGGTCTTAAAATCTCCAAACAAATGGGCCGAACGTCCAAAAATCTCCAAACAAATGTAACTAAACACGAGGGAGAAGGGGACCAGAAAAACGACCGTCTCCCCTTAACTGTCACACTACAAGTTCCGTCACCTTCGTCACCCTTCTGTACCGGTGACGTATTTTATATTTGACTTTAGCTACGTTTAGGCGATTTTATGAAGCTTAGGAAGGATATATGGTAGCTAATAGGATTCATTGAGATAGTCTGTAGCCTTATAATTAGTAGATGTCTTTCTTAAGTTGAATATAATCGTATAATATTTGCCAGAATATAATGCAAAGGACGTCACCGGTACTGAATTGTTGCATTTGTGTGACTCACTCGCGAGAAGAAGGAAAAGATGATGAAAGTGGTAATAAGGAATGCAGAAAAGAATTGCAAGAAAAGGTTGCAAGGAATAAATTAAGCGATGGAGAGTTGAAATCACCATCACTAATATTCTAGAAAACTGAGATGGAAGTGAAACATAATCATAATTACCCGTTTAATCTGATATTTACTTATTCATTAAATATTGACTAACGACACGTATTTCTATTGAACTTAGGAAAACTATAATCTATTCATTATAGGAAGGCCAAAAATGATGACCTCTATCCTCTGTGACTCAAAAAGGGCTAGAACGAATGAGCTGTAAGTTATCACACCTCCTCCCTCGTTGACTCTTCCCATATGATAGAAATACTAGCTCAATTACTCTAGTCGTTCTTGATTTATAAAAGTTAGTACACTCGGTTTCTTGTCAGGTGACGATAAATGGCATCCCCGAGCAGCTAATTTCTCTCGATACTAATGGCAAAATATGAAACTACTATGTCTCCGCATCATATTAAGACCACATGTACAGTATATATATAATCAGCACCATACTTCACCACAAAATCTTCAAAATAACTGAAAAAGAAATTGACGGGGGGACTTTGCAATTTACCGTCAGTTGAAAAGAAACAGAGTATAGTTAATATTTCTGACCTACTTATAAAGAATGGAATACAGTATAGTGAACGTCATCATGTAAAATAAATAAACTATCTCAGTCAGCCTTATTAGTACAAGGCTTATTGTGTATTCATGGTAGCCAGTTTGACATAGCTTAGGAAGGACCTCTTACTATAAATATCTTCTTACTACCGGTACATCCAGATGGCACCAACCAGATTAGGAAGGACCTCACGATGCCAAAGTATTGACTGGGATTGTATAATATTATAGTGGTTTCATTCCTAGAAGTCTTATAAATTTAAGTAAAATAGTGTGCCAGTGAAGGGGGCACTACTCGGTGTTTATGGACCCCCTTCTCCCTCATGTTTATGGACCCCCTTCTCCCTCATGTTTATGGACCCCCTTCTCCCTCATGTGTATGGACCCCCTTCTCCCTCATGTTTATGGACCCCCTTCTCCCTCATGTTTATAGACCCCCTTCTCCCTCATGTTTATGGACCCCTTTCTCCCTCATGTTTATGGACCCCTTTCTCCCTCATGTTTATGGACCCCCTTCTCCCTCATGTTTATGGACCCCCTTCTCCCTCATGTTTATGGACCCCCTTCTCCCTCATGTTTATGGACCCCCTTCTCCCTCATGTTTATGGACCCCCTTCTCCCTCATGTTTAGCATGTTAGTTTTGAGGTTTAAAGATTTTCGTGCCGTTAGTTTGGCGATTTTAAGCCCTTTCGCCCCATTTCTTCGTCAATGTTAAGACTTTTTGTGCCATTTAGGTGTCGATTTTTTCCTAGCGAGCGATAGCGAGCCTGTACTTTTAGAAGAAACCGGCCTTCGGCCGGGAAATGTTTCTACCGAGAAATTTACAAATTTATCTTGAAAGGGGGTCTAAGGGGTGCTACTTTAAGCTTGATGGAGATCTAGCGAGGAAACTCAAAACTAAATAAATTAATAAATACATAGACCAAAAACTAAGCACTACCCCCTTAAGTTGAGAAGGAATAGACAGGCTGGGGAGGTGAGAGGTCTCTTAAGATATGGAGAGAAGTAAAGGAGGAAACAAAGAGGAGTGTAGAAGAGTAAAAGGTGGAGAGCTGTTCTCCTCGCTAGGTTTAAAAGTTTCCCACCTAATAAGAGAGAGAGAGTGTCTGTGTGTGTTACTCAGTTACTTGTTCGTCAAGGGGAATCCACGCAATGCGAGCTAAGCTCATTATTATCGCGCCTCCTTAACTGGGAATGTATTGCGTGAAATGCATGTTAAGTGTTTTATGTACTGTTGGAATGGCTGTGGATGTGTGTGTAGTCTGTATTTAGCCAATTGGCGACATTGGAAACGAAGGCTTAGGGTGGATCTGTATGGTACCATTCTCACTATAGACGGTACCGTCTCGCCCGAAGGCTTAGGTAGCCATCAGCTTAGGTGAACCATATGATACCCATCTCGCCTTGTACCATTTTTTGCCAACCCCAGATGGGACGTCACAACGTCGTCCACTTATTCCAGGTACCTATTTACAGCTAGGTGAACTGAGGCTAACACATGAAAGGAGACAAGCCCAATTTGTCTCCGCCCGGCCGGGGATTGAACCCCCGACCCCTCGTGTGTGAGACGAGAGCTCTACCTACTAGGCTACGGGCTGTGTGTGAGTGTGTGTGTGTGTGTGTGTCTGTGTGTGTGTGTGTGTGTGTGTGTTATCTTATTTTATTTTATGTTTTCCAGACCAGATGGCTGGAGTAAAGTAGGAAGGAAGAGCAATTGGACAGAGGAAGAACAAGCGGAGAAGTGAGAAGTACAGTAGAAGACTGAAAGTTCTCGGGCTCAACCAAGTTGCTTCATTGATATGGTTTCATTAAGTAATCAAATCATATATACCATGTTACCGAAAGAGTTACATGCAAACGAATCATAAGACGTGTTGGCAGTGAAGTGAAGGGGAAGACTGAACACCCATGGCTGACAGGTTAGGGTACAGACAGACAGTGGGAGGGGTGGATAGCATTATCTTCCAACGGTCTAGAAAAGATAATTGTGATTGACTCTGTAATAAATATAGACGGGAAACTCTTGCATGATACTCTAAGTTTAACCCTTTCTGTACCGGCAACGTCCTTTTAATTTTATTCTAGCTATATTTAGACGTTTTTGTGCAGTTTAAAGAGGATGTGTGGTTGTAAAAAGGGTTAAGTGAGATTGTTCGAAGCCTTTCACTTATTGGAGGCCTTCTTAAACTGAATATGATCGTCTAATAGTAGCCAGAAGAAAGTTAAAAAGACGTAGGGGTAGAGAAGGGGTTAAGGGTGGTTCGTTTGCTCCCTATACCTCTATCAAGCTTAACAAAACGCCCCCAACAAACACCCCTTTCGAGATTAATTTGTAAAAATGTTGGTAGAAAAAATTCCCGGCAAAAGGTCAGTTCCTCCTAAATTACAGGCTTGCTATCGCTCGCCAGGAAAAGATCGACACCTGAATAGCACGAAATATCTTAAAATTTACTTAAATAGGGTGAAAGGTCTTAAATTGACAAATCAAATGTGCGAAAGGTCTTGAAATCATCAGTTAATTAAAATTGACATAAATGGGGTGAGAGGTCTTAAATGCCACATGTGTTTGTAAATTTCATTAATCGATTTTAGGAGTATAGTTGGTTGTTGGAAGGAACATAATAATTGATATTGGTTCAGGGGTAATTTATCGAGAGGACTTCCCTAGTGGTTAAGGCCCCATTAATTGCTCTTTCCATTCACATATGCATAGCCTACGTGAGTTGCAGTTGGGATGTGTGTACATGCTTAGATTGATATGCAGGATTCGAAGTTGCATAATAAATCGTAGGCAGTGTCCACCATCCTTTAACTGTCTTCGTGGTGCGATGCATAAGGTGTTGATATTCGGTGTGAGCGTCCTGGGTTCGAATCCACGGACTGCCACATGTGTTTGTAAATTTCATTAATCGATTTTAGGAGTATAGTTGGTTGTTGGAAGGAACATAATAATTGACAAAGAAAATGTGCGAAAGGTCTTGAAATCATCAGTTAATTGCCAGTACAAATTGCCGGAAGCCTCGTTCGTGTAACTTCCGCCTTGGAGCTACGGTAGATAGTGGGAGAGAGGGAGAGCATAATTTCCCAGAGTCGCAGGAAATGGAGATACCTTTTATAGCGAAGAGATTGGACAACTTTTTTTCAGCCATACGCCATTGTGGAACCATTGCAAAAAGAAGATTGGACGACTTTTTCAGCCAGACGCCATTGTGGAACCATTGCAAAAAGATTGGAAGACTTTTCGGAGAGACGCCATTGTAGAACCCTACAAATAGAAGATTGGACGACTTTTCAGCAAGACCCCATTGTGGAACCATGATAAAAAGAAGATTGTACGACTTTTCAACCAGACGCCATTGTGGAACCATTACAAAAATAACAACCACACACAGTATTTTCCTCTCTTTATTCAGTTTTAAAAGGGCCTCCCGCAATTAACAGCCTCCGAACCATCTCACTAAACGTATTTTACTACCACAGATCCTTCTTAAACTGCACAAAATCGTCTAAATAGAGCAAGAAATAACTACAAAAACGTCGCCGGTGCACAAGGGGTTAATAAATAAGAGAGAGTAGCGAATAGTTATAACTGAATGTGTAGTAACTTGTATACCAGCTGATATAAAGACTAGCCTACATGAGTTATCAGAATGTACTGAGGAGGGGAAGGCAGGCCTTTCTGGACCCCCTTCTCCCTCATGTTTAGCCCCATTAGTTTGCCGATCTTAAGTCCTGTCGTGCCATTCAGTTGTCGATGTTTTTCCTGGTGAGCGATAGCGAACCTGCAATTTTGGTATTTGTTTAAGCTTGGTGGGGGTCTAGGAAGGAAACGAAAAACTTCCCCTTCAATTAATCTATCGTCAGTTATATTTCCGACACCCAAAATGCTGTTTATATATATATATATTATACAGTATATATACCGGTATATACTGTATATACATAAATATATACAGTATATTAATTTATTTATATACTTATTTTATTTTTAGCCATCGCAAATTGACGACAATAATCTCTTGTGTAATACCCCCTTAAATTGACATCAAGTTACGAGCCGCACCAAACGCCTCAATTTGACCTTATATGCTCCCAACTTATTAAGGTAAGGTAAGGCAGGTAAGGGGGTAGTGGGTATTTGTGGCTCTATTCATCTATCTATTTATTTATTTGTTTGTTTCCTCGCTAAATCTCCATAAAGCTTACAATAACATCCCCTAGATCCCTTTAAACATTTGTTTTTTACATTTTTCGGTAGAATAATGTCCTGGCCAAAGGCCAATTCCTCCTAAAATTACAGGCTCGCTATCGCTCGCCAGGAAAATACCGACACCTAAATGGCACGAAAGGTCTTAATGTTCACAAAGAAATGGGGCGAAAAGTCTTCAAATCGCCAAACTACTAGGCCGAATGTCTTAAAATCTGAAAACTACAGGGGCTAAACACGAGGGAGAAGGTGGGCCAGAAAAAGCAACCATTCCCCCTTTAAGTCTTGGGAGAATATAGTTTCTGGTGTTTGTGTCTCAGTACTAACGTTAGCCTTGAGGAGGGAGATGGGTCGTTTTTCTGCACCCCCCTCCCCCCCCCCTTCTCCCTCATGTTTAGACCCTTCAGTTTTCAGATTATAAGACGTTCCGCCCATTAGTTTGGCTATTTTAAGACTTTTCCCCCCTTTTCTTTGCCAACGTTAACCCACTGGACCCCAAGCGATTTAATACAAATGTACACTCCAGGACCAGCCACTTATCTTTTTTGTTTTCTCTTTGAAACACATGGGATGGGTTAGTACTGAAGGAAAAACGAACAGGTAAAAATATTGAAACTGATTTTATCTATAATTATTATTTGACTCGAGAGACAAGGGTAGGTGTGTGTGTGTGTGTGTGTGTGTGTGTGTGTGTGTGTGTGTGTGTGTGTGTGTGTGTGTGTGTGTGTGTGTGTGTGTGTGTGTGTGTGCGCGCACGCGTGTGTGTGTGTGTGTGTGTGTGTGTACACGAAACTTGAAATACTAAGATGAGTTTGAATAAGTGAAGAATAAATATTTTTTAGTTAAATGTAGCCTACGAAACTAGAAGATTAGAAAGCATAACATTCGTGCATGTATATTTCAATATTATGTGGATGGTGTGTTAGTATCCAATTAACATCCCTTGATCCACAATTACCAAATAAAGTCCTCTAGATTGTTGTAAATAAAGTTCGAAAATCGCTATAATAATGACACAATTTCTACAATATTGCTCTAAAATGGCTTAAATCTACAGAATATCGATAGAATTCATGCCGCTAGATGTTCAAATTTGCCTCTAGATCGAAGTATCCACCTGTAATCTAAATAAATTGGCAACACTGTAACGCTGATCCACCTGTAATCTAAAGAAATTGGCAACACTGTAACCCTGATCCACCTGTAATCTAAAGAAATTGGCAACACTGTAACCCTGATCCACCTGTAATCTAAAGAAATTGGCAACACTGTAACCCTGATCCACCTGTAATCTAAAGAAATTGGCAACACTGTAACCCTGATCCACCTGTAATCTAAAGAAATTGGCAACACTGTAACCCTGATCCACCTGTAATCTAAAGAAATCAACATTACTATACAGGGGTGGCCAGTAGCGACATTGGTAGAGCTCGGTTTCTAACCGGGAGGACCGAGTTCGATTATCGGCTGGTGGAGACACCCCTTGCCTCTGTTCTGATCGCCTAACAATAAAATAGGTCTATGCCAGGGTAAATAGGTTCCTCGTGACTTCATCACTAAAACAAAACAAAAACATTACTATACTTAATTCATTTTAAGTAGGCCAGAAATTGTGAACCTTAGCCTCTGTAAATCAAAAAGGGCTGGAGGAAATGGGCTGTAAGTTTCCACACCTATTCCCAGGCTGACTCTTCACGAAAGGTGGAAATATTAGCTCGATACCTCTAGTCATAGGCCAACGATCTTTAACACAAACCTCTATAAAGAGGTTTATGTTAAAGATCGTTGGCCTAATTATAATTAACAGGCTATTATGACAAGACAAAGTAAGGGTAATCAATCAGTCTGTCTAATATATCTCCCAAATGACAACAGTGGACAGTGTACCGTATAATTATTTCTGACCGATTGAGGATTTTTTTGTTTTTTATTGTGACAGTTTGATGATTGTGTATGTCTATTTCTGAAAGGTTGAGGACTGTATTTATATTTCTGACTGGTTGAGGAATGTGTAATATGTTTCTGACTGGTTGAGGAATGTGTATTTTATTGCTGACTGGTTGAGGATTGTGTATTTTATTGCTGACTGGTTGAGGATTGTGTATTTTATTGCTGACTGGTTGAGGATTGTGTATTTTATTGCTGACTGGTTGAGGATTGTGTATTTTATTGCTGACTGGTTGAGGATTGTGTATTTTATTGCTGACTGGTTGAGGGTTGTGTATTTTATTGCTGACTGGTTGAGGATTGTGTATTTTATTGCTGACTGGTTGAGGATTGTGTATTTTATTGCTGACTGGTTGAGGACTGTGTATTTTATTGCTGACTGGTTGAGGATTGTGTATTTATTGCTGACTGGTTGAGGATTGTGTATTTTATTGCTGACTGGTTGAGGATTGTATTTTATTGCTGACTGGTTGAGGACTGTTTATTCTATTTCTGACTGGTTGAGGTCTATTGTATTTCTGACTAGCCTATACTGTATTTTTTCCAGCTGATCGTAAATTGAATCTCTTATTAGCTGATTTCTCGATACTTAATGGAAATATATGAAACTACTATGGCTGTGTGTCATATTAATGCCAAGTTTTCAGAATAACCATCATCTTTCGCTACAAAATCTACCTTATAGCTGAGTAACCAAGATAGAAACATGACAATTTAGGCTCAGCTGAAAAAATAGACTATAGTTGAGGTCTGTGTATTTCATTCCTGACAGGTTGAGGATTGTGTATATTATATCTGACTAGTTGGGGGATTTACTACCTATGACCCTACTGATACTAATCACCTCTACCTGACCCAAACTAAACTATCCAATCCCTTATCAATGTCAATGTGAACAATAATTGAACATAATAATTGCGTATTCAGTGTTGTGTGTCTGTATAAGTGACCGGAAAATTCAACCATTAGACCGTTTCAACCAAAAGTTAGGTTAAGTTAGGTTAGGTTAGGTCAGGTCAGATTAGATTAGTTTAGGTAAAGTTAGGTTAGTAAATTAAATTAGTAGGAATCAGCCTTCGGCCGGGATAATATTCTACCGAAAAATGTACGTATTTATCACGAAGAGGGGTCTTGGGGGTGTTGTTTCAGGCTTGATAGAGGTCTAGGGAGCAAACTAAAACTTTATATGTAATGGTTAAAAACAAAAAATAATAATAATATATAAATAAAATAGCCCTCCCTTGACTGGATAATATTTAGTAGCCCCCGTGTACCAGGCTGGGTAACTCCCTCACTACATGCCAAACATTCGGAGATGAGCCTCGTGGAAATAAATAACGACCTATTATACTGTCTAAGAGAAGAGAGATAGTTAAATAAGCACCGACTTTTTCATAAGTACAGCCATAGTACATGTAAACAGAGGCCGTACAAATTACCCAATCTAGTCTGGAAAGGAAAATGTGTTGTGTGCAGGTATGTAGAACTCTAGGGATATTTGACGTACTAATTGCCTGATCTAGGCTGGAAAAGAAAATGTGTTGTGCGTCAGGTATGTAGAACTCTAGGGATATTTGACGTACTAATTGCCTGATCTAGGCTGGAAAAGAAAATGGGTTGTGTGTCTGGTTTATATCTTAAGGGGAGATTGGTCGTTTTTCTGGTACCCCCTTCTTCCTCATGTTAAGCCCCATTAGTTAGGTTTTGATAGAATTAGGTTAGGTGCTGAACTTTAACTGTCCTGGTGGCGTAATGGTTAGAGTGTTTAAGTTTTGTATGTGGTATGTTAGATTCGAATCCCAGGAGGATTAAATTGTTTCATCAATTTAATTTGGTGTTGGGAATTAAATTAAATTATTAAGATTATGCTAAATTAAATTAGTTTAAGTTACCGGTACGTTAAGTTATGTTAGGCTACGTTAGCCTTACGTAAACCTACTTTAGGATTGGCTTAGGTTAGATCTAGGTACGGTCGCGCTAATAAGTCATGTCCCAGCTGTCATTACGTTTGGCTTGCTCTGTGCTGTATTAATGTCTGTCAGATGTTGCATAGGGTGGGTAAGTGTAGGAACATGTTTGTATATTTCACTCGAGATGAAGAAATGAAGCTTATATATTGCTGATACCAATTATGGATCAAAATATACTTGGTGCCGAGACATCACTTATTAGGCCGATTGTACAGTCACTCAATACAAATCCGTTGACCTCACTTATTTCTAATTATGGAAATATATCTCTGGAAACCACTTAATGATTATAATTGTCAACACATTAACTACAAAACATTATACACTATTTATTGAAAAACAAGTTCCATCCAAAAATCAATCCAGAGAGTTATAATTGTATAAATAATAACATAGGGGGTTCAAGTATTTTTATAAGTGACTGTACTCAGGGATGGCGTCAATTCATTTTTGTCAATTCAATTCAATTTCAATTCGGAATAAAATATGAATTTATCAATTCCAATTCAATTCAATTCATTCGTAAAAAAGGAAATCTTCAATTCCAATTCAAATCAATTCACAAGCTTTTCAATTCCAATTCAATTCAATTCATTATTGTCGATATTTCATTCAAGTAAAGAAAAATCAATTCAAAATAAATTTCAATCTACCCAGTAGGCCTACCATTAATCTAACGTGTACTGAACATGTGTGTTTTACCCACACCATTTCATTCTGGCACACTGACAGGAACTGTACGTACTTGTGAATCTTGACACTTACGCTACGGGCATATTTCCACATATTTCTGCTGTATTATGGGTCATTCAGGCACTCCTGAATGATTAAGCGAGTGTCTGAATTAAATTCAATGTATTTAGCCAAAAACTAGAAGAAAATAACTTAAATATGACACCAGAACAAGCTTTGTAGCGTGCAGGGTTCATCCGCAGAGCTGCCATAGACATTGGCAAATATTCGCTAATAATGAGTAATGTCGCGCTACATTTGCATTTGGCAGCGCTGCATAAGTCTCGCACTCCTCAGTGCACCAGCCGCTGGGCTGGAGAGCGGACTGGGGCCTGCCGCGCTCCATCTCACTCGCACTCTTCTCCACAGGCTATAAGGGTCTGTAAATTACTTTAAATTGCCAGAACATTCCTGAACAGGTCCTGCAGCCAAAGGGTTAAATCCATATATTGAACACATATGAATTATGTTGGAAATACAGTAGTTTCTCAATTAAATTAAAATTAATGTATATTTAGTAGGGTAATTCACTTGATATATTTTCTATATGTTTTGTGATAGCAAAATGTAAATTCTAATGTTTATTTGAGTATACTGGAAGTAAATTATTGTACAATAATTCATTCGCATATTACAGTATAAAATATTTGATCAATCCAGTCATCAATTCATATCAAGTAATTTATATCAATTCCAATTCAATTCAATTAATTTAATTTTTATATAATTTCACTTCCAATTAAATTCCAATTCACAGTATTTATTTAACCAATTCCAATTCAATTCCAATTCATAATTGACCGCAGCCCTGAATTTCTGTACTGTTAGCTTAACGTCGGTTAGGTAATTGTAGCCAAGCACAGGTGTGGGAAAATGGACTGTAAGCGCATGGGAAGTGGCTGCGGAGGCGCATATACAGTCCAGCCCAAGGTGTTATCGGGCCCGTAACTCAACAGAAACCAGCATCCCTACCTCCCCCTGCCATCATAGAGGGGTATAAGTCCTCACCAAAGGCCAGGGAGGGGGGTGTTTACGGCAGGGGGAGCTCTAATTGTTCCTACTCCATACTGGGATCTCGAGGGGCATTGCAGGTTTAAAGGGCTGCCGGGTGATCATTTCCTCGTACGGGATAGGAAAAAAAATCCCTCGTTCAGTTTTATTCTCGTTCCCTCGGCAATGGTGTTAATGTCCGATAGCGGAGTATATATAGCTTCTCGGGGCCCTCCAAATTCACTTCCATGGGCTTAGCAAATTACTGTGGTTAAGGCGGTGTCACACGAGCGCATTTTCCCGGCAATTTTCGATAAGCAATTTTGTTTTCGTAGTATTTTGAGGCTCTTTCCCATTGGCATCGGAAACTAGATCGAAAGTAGATTATGTTAGGTAGTTTAAGTCTTATTGAAATTATAATTTGAAACTTCCAGATAACAATTGCCCGACATCAAAATGATGGAAAAATCGCTCGTGTAACGCCGCCTTATGCAAATCTTGACTTGAGTGGAATGGTGTTTTTCTTGCTACTAGATATGTTATTACAGCCAGTGGTTTACCGAAGTAACGATGCAATGTTGATATTACTGGAAATTATTGAAAGATAGAATTAGTTCCAATTAGAGAAATGTACAGTTGCCCACATAAGTTCAGTGCCTCTCCGTGTTCTTCTACATGGGAATACAATGCGCATGATTGAATGGCCAGTGCAGTTTCTTGAGCAGTGGTTAACTCATCTGATTAGTAAACTTATATTTAATGGGAGGTTTTTAGTTGATTCCCTAGACTTCCATCAAGCTTAAAATTACTCCCCCTTGACCCCCTTTCAAGATAAATTTTTACATTTTTCGGTAGAAACATTTCCCGGCCGAAAGCCGGTTCCCCTTAAATTACAGGCTCGCTATCGCTCGCCAGGAAAAAATCGACACCTAAATGGCACGAATGGTCTTAAAATTGACAGAAATGGGGCGAGGGTTCTTAAAATCGCCAAACTAATGGGGCAAGCGTCTTTAAATCTCACAAGCAATGGGGCTAAACATGAGGGAGAAAGAGGTTCAGAAAAAAATCCTCCAGGTGGAAATCTCCCCTTAAGAGAAACCACACTGGCAAATCATTCATACTAATTTTACTTTCATACATAAGAGCACGACGAGGAACAGAACTTATGTGGCCGACTATACATTATTGCTAAAGGTGTGTCAAATAAATATAAGGTCCTTCTTCCAGCTGACGGTAAATTGCATGTCCTCAACTTAATTAATCAGCTGTTACGAAAATGGTGTAGCTAAATATGTGGATAATTATGACAACTTGGCCTTATTATAGTACTGAGACATAGCAGTTTCTTATTGTTTTATTAATTATCGAAACTTGGTCTTATTATTGTACTGAGACACAGCAATTTCTTATGTTTTCATTTATTATCGAACACTCCTACGTTTTCGACTGGTGAGAGAAAAAACTCGAGTAAAATTCAGTTCATATGTCTAAAATTAACAATGATTTAATTACCTCGGCAATGACGTCTAATACATATAAGTTACCGGTACATATAGATTATTTGATTAACATTTACAGTATCTTTCGCTATGCATTTTAATTAAGTCAGGAAATACTAACAATAAGATCAAGTATTCAGTTAACAAATATGCTTCCCTTTGAAGATTCTGTTTTCTGGCGAATACTCGACGATTTTCATTCAGATTAGGAAGGCTATATGGAAGTTAGAGGGTTAATTGAGAGTCTTTACCCTTTGAAATTCCACAGATCCTTCCTAAGCTGTACAAAATCGTCTAATGATAGCCAAAACAAACGGTCAAAACGCAGCACAATCCTCAACGGGACTCATTCTCGAAGACACTGATTAGGAGAAACAAATGTAACACTGATCTTTTTGTTCGCGTCTGATCTTTTTGTTCGCGTCGTTCGTCCAGATCACAGGTGCATTAACAGCTATACCTAAACCGCAAAATTGGTGCGAACAACAACATACGATGCCAACCCACTCGACCGGCAACCCGCGGCCCAAATTACCTGGCTCCCGCACACGAATACATACAGTACATACATATACACACACACACTCTCTCTCTCTCTCACACACACACTCACACACAGCACAACACAACACACACATGACACAACACCATACGACGTGACCCTACAGGACAACAAAAACACACATACGCACACCCCCACACACATACGCACACCCCCACACACATACGCATACCCCCACACACATACGCACACCCCCACACACACCCCAACACACATACGCACATCCCCACACACACACCCACACACATACCCCCACACACATACGCACACCCCCACACACATACGCATACCCCCACACATACACACAGCCCGTAGCCTAGTAGGTAGAGCTCTCGTCTCACACACGAGGGGTCGGGGGTTCAATCCCAGACCGGGCGGAGACAAATTGGGCTTGTCTCCTTTCATGTGTTAGCCTCAGTTCACCTAGCTGTAAATAGGTACCTGGAATAAGTGGACGACGTTGTGACGTCCCATCTGGGGTTGGCAAAAATGGTACAAGGCGAGATGGGTATCATATGGTTCACCTAAGCTGATGGCTACCTAAGCCTTCGGGCGAGACGGTACCGTCTATAGTGAGAATGGTACCATACAGATCCACCCTAAGCCTTCGTTTCCGATGTCGCCAATTGGCTAAATACAGACTACACACACATCCACAGCCATTCCAACAGTACATAAAACACTTAACATGCATTTCACGCAATACATTCCCAGTTAAGGAGGCGCGATAATAATGAGCTTAGCTCGCATTGCGTGGATTCCCCTTGACGAACAAGTAACTGAGTAACACATAACACAATACACAGGCAAACCCATACAACAAAACACAATATAAAATGACACACACCCGCAACACAAGAAGATATATTGCATAACACACATACATACATACAACAGATATCTCTCTCTCTCTCTCTCTCTCTCTCTCTCTCTCTCTCTCTCTCTCTCTCTCAGATCACCTCCCCAGATTACGCATGCAGGTAATTGTAGCAAAAGCTCATGGGTAAGGGGGGTTCGAGCCCTGAAAATATCGGCTAATCTGCGTCCGTAACTCAGTGCGCTAAGACTCACCCTGCTGCCGCTCTGTTAGCCTCGTATTTCCTGCAACCCCCCTCAGGTAATAACGTTCTTGACATTGTACTTGCAACAAAAGAAGAATTAACAGAGAATTTGAATGTAGGTGATGAATTCAGTAACAGCGACCATCGTACGATAACTTTCAATTTAAACTTTACTAGTAACGAACCAAATAGTAGCATCGAAAAAGTCCCTAATTTCAAGAAAGCAAACTTTCATAAACTTAAGAGCTATGTTTAAAGAAACTGACTGGAGCTTTTTAATTAACAATAACGACATAAATATATCTTGGAAGTTATTCGAAACCACTTACCTAAAAGCAGTGCAAGACTGCATACCATCGAAAATACGGCGTCCAGGCCATAATAATAAGCCCAAATGGCGGAATAAAGATATTTCAAACTGCCTGCTTGCTAAAAAATTTGCTAATGATAGATTAAAATCCTCACAAAATGACGAAGAACGGGTGAAATCTGTAGAGCTACGACGCAAAGCCAAAAAGTTAATTAAGCAAAGTAAAAAGACCCTAGAGTTACATATTGCGAATCAAAGTAAAACAAACCCGAAAGAATTCTATAGTTATATCAGAAAGAAAAAAGTAGTTACTTCAACTGTTGGACCGTTAGTCGATGCAAATGGAGAATACACCAAAGACGAAGTACAAATGAGTAATGCCCTCAATACCTTCTTTGCATCAGTTTTTACAACAGAAGACCTCAGTGATATCCCTACACCATCGCCGATTAAGATTGATAATTCAGATGTTCTAAGCAATATCACCGTTACAGAGAGAGAAGTATTGAATTGTTTAGATAAACTCAAGGTAAATAAAACGCCTGGACCTGATACAATCTCGCCTAGAGTTCTAAAGGAAGCTAAGGATGAGCTCTCCAAACCACTGACATTACTATTCAATAAATCCTTGCAGTCTGGAACTATGCCTGATCAGTGGAAGATAGTCAACGTAACACCGATATTCAAAAAAGGCAGCAAATCCCTACCCAGTAACTATCGTCCAATTAGCTTAACCTCAGTTGTATGTAAAATGCTAGAAACGTTCATAAGAGACAGACTCGTAAATCACTTAGAGGAAAATAACATACTTAAAGATACTCAACACGGCTTTCGTAAAAAACGTTCCTGTTTAACAAACCTCTTAGACTTCTTCCACGATATCCTCAACCTCTACGATGAGAGTAAAGCTGTAGATATTATATACCTTGATTTTCAAAAGGCCTTTGACAAAGTTCCCCACAAACGTTTACTGCTAAAACTAAAAGCGCATGGAATACAAGACGGTGTGTTGAAATGGATAGAAAATTGGCTCAGCGACAGAAAGCAAAGAGTAGTCATAAACGGTAAGGCATTTAAATGGACCAATGTAAGTAGCGGGGTACCCCAGGGATCGGTACTAGGACCAATTCTCTTTCTAATTTACATCAACGACATAGATGAGGGTCTCACCTGTACAATCTCAAAATTTGCTGACGATACAAAAATTGCAAATAGCGTACTCTCAAAAGATCAAGTTGACGATATGCAACACAATCTAGATAAACTGTCACATTGGGCCCAAATTTGGCAAATGAGTTTCAATGTGGATAAATGTAAAGTACTACATATCGGATACCTAAATGAGAAAGCAAACTATTCGATGAATGGCACTCAGCTTAAGAATGTAAACAGAGAAACCGATCTGGGAGTAACAATATCGAGTAACCTAAAACCGAGTCAACAATGTTCAGAAGTTGTTAAGAAGGCAAACAAAATAATTGGCTTTATAGGCAGGTCATTTGAGCATAAATCTAAAGACGTTATCCTAACCCTTTACAATTCCTTAATCCGCCCTCTTCTGGAATACTGCGTTCAATGCTGGTGCCCTTATTACCAAAAAGACATAAACAAGCTAGAACGAGTTCAACGTAGAGTTACCAAAATGATACCTAGCCTAAAGAACAAACCATACGAAGAGCGTCTTAGAGAATTAAATCTATTTCCTTTAACCCAGCGCAGATTAAGAGGTGACTTAATTCAAGTGTTCAAAATCATCAAAGGCATCGACAATATGAACTGTAGTAAGTACTTCACTATCAACCAATCTAACTACACGCGGGGAAACGGTTGCAAAATTATTGGTAAATCTTTTAACTCACACGAATCTAAGAATTTCTTCTTCAATTGAGTTGTCAACTTGTGGAATGGGCTTCCCCGAGACGTTATAGACTGCAGCACCGTTGAATCATTTAAACTCCGCCTAGACAAATATATCGCATCAAACCCACGACTGACTGCGTTTGTAAATGAATAACTTTATTTTATCCTCCCCTCAGTTACTAATTTCCTAGTCCTGCCACGGACATTAGTTCCAGGGAAGTAGTTCCCTTTCCAATGTTCCCTTACCCACTCTAAACCACTGTTTGGACACTTGATCCTCAGTGTTTTGGAGGACAAGCAACCTAGAAGGGTCACTAGACCTGTTGTTGCTTGATTTCCTTTGTACTCCTTTGTACTTTGTAGGTACAAGCGGGAGTTGAACTATAGTCTATCCGCTGTAAGTAGGCGAGAAATCATCACCTCTATCCTCTGTAACTCAAAAGGGGCTAAAGCAAATTGGCTGTAAATTTCCACATCTATTGCTTGACTGACTCTTCCCAAATGGTAAAACTATTATCTCGATTACTCTAGTCGTTTTTGAGTTACAGAGGTTAGAGGTCATGATTTCTCGCCTACTTACAGCGAATAGACTAGCCTAGCTCGGGAACAATTTGGGACTTTGCTATTATGCACACCTACTGAGCCTTCCAGCATACGGTAGAATAGGGGTGGGAGTGTGTTAATAAGGGTCACTCGCCTTTCAACACACTCTCACCCCTACTGTCTAACTCACTAACCCAAGAGTGAACCTATTTTCCCAGTCATTCTTCTACTCAACAAGTAAGCTCCGGAACTCTCTCCCTCAATCTGTCTTTCTCTCACCCTATGACTAAAACTCCTTCAAGCTCGATCGTACCTTTTAACTTTATAACTCTTTTAACTTTGGGGCTTACACACATACTGTAGATAAAAATCGAGCTAATAGTTCTATCATTTGGGAAGAGTCAGCCAGGGAATAGGTTTGGACATTGACCGCCCATTTATTTTATCCGTTCTTGAGTTTCGGAGGTGTGGGGATCATCATGTCTGGCCTATATATACTAAATAGACTATAGTTGCTCCATCTACTGGACGTGTTGCAAAGTCCTCCTCATTCCTCCCCAACACTGGTCGATGAGTGATGTAGAATAGGTGGTGATGGTGATGTTAGGGAGGGTGATGATGACGATGGGGTGAGTGGAGGGAGACGAAGGAGAAAGGAGAAGAAAATGGTCTACATAGATGATATATATAGATGATGATGATGGTGATGATGGGATGAGTGGAGGGAGGTGATAATTAGGATAACGTGATGGTGAAGATGGTAGTGGTGGTGATTATGTCTGGGTGATGTAGATGGTGGTGGTCGTATGGTGATGGTGGTGGTGTAGATGGGATGAGTGGAGGGAGGTGATTAGGATAACGTGATGGCGAAGATGGTAGTGGTGGTGATTATGTCTGGGTGATGTAGATGGTGGTGGTGTAGATGGGATGAGTGGAGGGAGGTGAATAGGATAACATGATGGTGAAGATGGTAGTGGTGGTGATTATGTCTGGGTGATGTAGATGGTGGCGGTGACGACGATCTGATGGTGATTGTGATGGTGTAGATGGGGTGAGTGTAGGAATGTGATGATGATGAGGATGACGTGATGGTGAAGATGGTGGTGGTGGTGATGATGTCTGGATACTGTAGGTGGTGGTGGTGATGATGGCGTGATGGCAGTGCTGCTGATGGTGATGGTGGTAGTGATGATGTCTAGATAATATAGATGGTGCCACAGATTATGCTACACATGAGCTAGGGGTTGCACGATAACTATGGGCCAGGGGGGATGGGTGAAGAGGACGATAAAGAGCGTAAATGTCAGCCTCTACAGCATGGAAGTCGCTTTTTATAATGTAGTAACAGTAGTAGTCATTTTTAGGAAATGCAGAAAATTTGTTTGTCTAAACATAGTAGTAGTAGTAGTAGTAGTAGTAGTAGTACGGTAGTAGTAGTAGTAGTAGTAGTAGTAGTAGTAGTAGTAGTAGTAGTAGTGGTAGTAGAAGCATAAACAAAATAAAGAATGCAGAGTAGATGCTGCGATTGTTGATGGTACTAAGGAGAGTTGCTACTTATGGTGACTAGATGATGGATGTGGTGGTGGTAGTGGTGATGATGGTGATGGTGATGGTGGTGGTGATGGAGATGGTGGTGGTGGTGACTATTAGATCATGGGGTGATGTTGATGGTGGTGGTCACTAATGAGAACGGATGGTGCTTGTGATTGTTGATGGTACTGATACGGAGAGCTGCTACTGATGGTGACTAGATGAAGGGGTGATAGTAGTGTGTGTGTGTGTGTGTGTGTGTGGGGGGGGGGGGGGACTATTAGATAATAGAGTGGTGGTGATGGTAGTGACTACTACATGATGGTGGTGGTGGTGGGGATTACTAGATGATGATGGTGGTGGTGGGGACTAAGGAGAACTGATGGTGCCTGTGATTGAAGCTACACTGATTGTAGGGTCAGCCAGGGAGAGGGAGAGAGAGAGACGGAGTGATGGAGAGAGGGGAGACGGCAGCAGTAGATGATGATGGAAGGACATAGAAGGTGATAGGAAGTAGATAGAAGCAAAGATGGACCAAGAAAAAGAAATAACAACAACAACAGTGGTGATGGGCTGGTCTATCAGAGTGAGAACTGAGCGATCTCTGCCATACCCATAGCTTACTCGGACTGTTCCTTTTACTTATATATTTTTTTGACCTTAAGTGACAGCGTCTCTTCCGTGGATTGACCTCCCAATCTGCCAACCTAGAGGTTGGCAGATTGGAAGCCAAAGCGTCACATTTTTCCTTGGCCCCTCAACTTTCTCTTCATAATTGCTGGGGGGCACAGGGTCCTGGGTGGGGATTTGGTTTCCTGGGCGTTTCCGCACCCTCTTCAGCTCCCCATGGAGTGGCTTCGGTCACCCAGGCTTTATTGTGGTATGCAGGGAGGTTTCTGTGGGGGCGC
This sequence comes from Paralithodes platypus, assembly GCA_032716605.1. Taxonomy (NCBI): domain Eukaryota; kingdom Metazoa; phylum Arthropoda; class Malacostraca; order Decapoda; family Lithodidae; genus Paralithodes; species Paralithodes platypus. Next base: position 8,700,028 of record CM064485.1, read on the forward strand.
TCGGTTATGGCCTTGGCTTTGCTCGGGGCCTTGGGGCTGTTCGGCCAGGCAGCCTGGGGAACAACAACAACAATGACGAAGACAAACACAACAACACTGACGGAGTGAAGAAGAAGAATGATGATGAAAGAGAAGATGAAGAACGCATTGGTTAAGTTTTATTTATGCTTATTAATTATCGTGCATTTGTTGTGTATATATATTGTTAAGCCGGTGTCACACGAGCGCTCTTTCCGTCAATTTTCGATGAGCAACTTTTTTCTCGCAATATTCAGGTGCCTTTAGGAGAGATTACTCTCAAAAGGCTCATCCAGCATCAACATTTGTCTCAGTAATTAAATATGTATTGTATATTATATGGCTAAATAAAACAAAACAAACAAACAAAAGGTATCGGAAAGTAGACTAGGGACAGATTTTGTTAGATGGTTGAATTATGATTATCCTTAAATTTTAAGCTGCCAAAATACAATTGCCCGAAAAATTTGCCGGAATAAGTGCTCGTGTGACCCCGCCTTATGGAAAGCTTAAGGGGGATCACCCTTTTCTCTTTCTCTGGCTTGTATCCATTCGGCCCCATTCAGCCAATTGTTTTAAGACGTTTATCCCCATCCAGGTGTCAATTTCTTCCTGGCGAGCGATAGTGAGCCAGCATTGTATAGAGAAATCCGGCTTCGCCGGACACATTTTTCTGTCGAAAAATATACAAATTTAGCTTGCTGTCAAAACAAAAATATAAATATGCTGGCTCGTTACCGCTTGCCAGGAAATTGTTGATACCTGGATGGGGGTAAACGTCTTAAAACAGTAGGATGAATGGGATGGATACAAGCCAAAGAGAGAGGGAGAGAAAGAGAACAAAAAAGCGAGGTGGGCCCTTTTAACAACAATACTAGCAACAATACTGATTGCAGGGTGGGGGTTTGACGGACTGATGGACGGGTTTGTAAAGGAAAGATCAACCACTGATAATTGAAGTAGAAAAATACAAGATGATGGATAAAAAACACCATCTGAGGAGGAGCACTTTATTGACAACGTTTCCCAGATAGCTTCATCAGGTCTAGAATTAGTGACCTGGTGAAGCTATCTGCGAAACGTTGTCAATAAAGTGCTCTTCCTCATATGATGTTTTTTATCCATTCTGTCTACTTTTTTAGTAAAATTCGATGATCAACATTTTAGTGGCAACATTTCTGGAATATTTTGAACTGGTATCGGAAAGTAGACTGATGGTAGAATAATTTAGGTGACCGAAATGTATTATATGTTGACTTCATAAGCTGCCAGACCAGTGTTAAGGATAAATGTTGAAGGAAAAGGCGCTCGTGTGACATCACCTTAAGGAACAACATTCCATCTTGGTGAATACATACATAAATTAAAAGACCGAATGCTCCACACGAAATTAGTGCCGCTATAGCATCAAATAAAATCGGTAAGTCAATATTCTCTTTTGTCCACCAATATATAAACAATAACGACAACTACTAGAGCAAAATCAACCAAAACATTTGTATCTATTCAATGTCTATCTATTCAATGTCTATCTATCTATCTATCTATCTATCTATCTATCTATCTATCTATCTATCTATCTATCTGTCTATCTATCTATCTATCTATCTATATACTCGGCCTAATCCCCACTTTTCCTTTTTTTTTCAATGTGATTACGAAAAAACAATAACAAACCCAATAATGTCGTATCTTCAGCCAGTGTCACACGAGTGCCTTTTCCCGAAATGTTCGATTAACAAGTTTGTCTCGTAATATTTAGAGGCGTTTCCCCGCATTGGAATCGGAAAATAGACTGAAGGTAGATTATGTTAAGGGAGCCCACCTCGCTTTTTTCTCTTTCTCTCCCTCTCTCTTTGGCTTTTATCCATTCGGCCCCATTCAGCCTACTGTTTTAAGACGTTTACCCCCATTCAGGTGTCAATACTTTCCTGGCAAGCGGTAGTGAGCCAGCATATATATGTTTTTGTTTTGACAGCAAGCTAAATTTGTACATTTTTCGATAGAAAAAATTCTCCGGTGAAGCCGGATTTCTCCATACAATGCTGGCTCGCTATCGCTCACCAGGAAGAAATCGACACCTGGATGGGGATAAACATCTTAAAACAGTTGACTGAATGAGGCCGAATGGATACAAGCCAGGGAAAGAGAGAAAAGGAGAGAAAGATAAAAAAAAAAAAAACGGTGACCCCCTTAAAACGGACTATAAGAGTGACTACAATGGCTGCAACAGGAGTAGCAATGGGCGAGTGAACACTGGGCGAGGCATTAAGGGGGTACTACTCGCTTTTTCTGGACCCCCTTCTCCCTTATATTTAGCATATTAGCTTTGAGGTTTTAAGACGTTCGTTCCCGTTAGTTTGGCGATTTTGAGACCTTTCGCCTCATTTTGTTGTCAATGTTAAAACCTTTCGTGCCCTTTAGGTGTCGATTTTTTCCTGGCGAGCGAAAGCGAGCCTCTTAGAATAGAAGGAACGGATATTTTTCTACAGAAAAATGTACAAATTTATCTTGAAAGGGGGGTCTAGGGGGTGTTTTTCTACGCTTGAAGGAGGTCTAGCGATGCAACTAAAACATATCTTAATAACTAAATATATAGACCAAAAAGCGAGTACTACCCACTTAAGAGGGTATGGTAGATTAGGGAGGTGGTGGGAGGCGCTACTGGTGATGGTGGTGGCGATAGTATTAAGGGGAGGGTGTTAGTTTGGTCTCTAGATATCCGTCAAGCTTAAGATTACACCCCCTTGAGCCCCTTTCAAGATAAATGTGTACATTTTTCGGTAGAAAAATGTCCCGGCTTGGTTCCTCTTAAATTACAGGCTCGCTATCGCTCGCCAGGATAAAATCGACACCTAAATGGCACGAAAGGTCTTAAAATTGACAGAAATGGGTTGAAAGTTCTTAAAATCGTCAAAATAATGGGGCGAACGTCTTAAAATAAGAAAAGCAATGGGGCTAAACATGAGGGAGAAAGGAGTCAAGAAAAAACTCCCTCAAGTGGAAATCTCCCCTTAAAACAGTAGGCTGAATGGCGCCGAAAGGATACAAGCCAAAGAGAGAGAGAGGGAGAGAAAAAAAAAAAAAAAAAAACGAGGTGTGCTCCCTTAAAGAGGGTACCGTATGGCAGCTTAGGGAGGTGTTACTGTTGATGGTGGTGGTGATAGTGGTGGTGATGGTGATGGTGGTGGTGATGGTGGTGGTGATAGTGGTAATGGACGTGACAATGATAAAACACTAAGCCAATTATACCAGTTAAAGAGAGGAGGGGGGGGGGGGGGAGATGGGGCGTGCTGATTGAGTTAGGAGGTTGTGGGGTGAATAAATATGGGGTTTGGGAGATAAAAGGATGATAGGAGGGGGGTGATGGGCGTGGTGATTAGGTTGGAGGATTGGGTACAGGAGGTGGAGGATTGGGTAAGAAAGAAGGGGATAGAGGGATTAGGGGATAGAGGGATTAGGGGATTGTGTAGTGAAATAGTCAGTATGGAAGTGAAGAAGTCCTTGCATGACAGTGTGGTAATCCCGACACTGACTTACGGAAGCGAAGCATGGACATTGGTGGACAGACTCAGACCAAGAGTGAGAGCGGTGGAAATTAGTTACTTGAGAAGTGCGTGCGGAGTTACATGGAGGGATAGACAGGCGAATGAGGAAGTAAGAAGGAGGTGTGGTGTGGAGGTAGATGTGCTGGAAAGTGTGAAAAGGAACACCTCGAGATGGTTCGGCCATATGGAACGTATGGGAAGCGAGAGAATGACTAAGAGGGTGTACGAGAACGAGGTGGAAGGACAGAGAGGGAGAGGTAAACCGAAAGAGAGGTGGAAGAATGGAGTGAGGAAGTATATGGATGAACGTGGTGCTGGTTGGGAGGAGGGGCGTCAACTGACTGGGGACAGAGGTGCATGGGGGCGGTTCGTTCGTGGCCACCCCTTCGGGGATCACGGCGTCAGGCAATAGATAGATAGATAGATAGTAGTGACATAAATACCCTAGAGTAAATATATCTCCTAATGTCAGATTAGGGAGGTGGTCGGTACTGTTGATGATGATGATGGTGGTGATAGTGGTAATGGACGTGACAATGATAAACACTAAGCCAATTATACCAGCGAAACGGGAGGGGGGGGGGGGGGGTAGTGATGGCGGGAAGGGGGGGGGGATTGTAGAAATATTGTGTTGTGAAACAAGGCGTTTGGGTGATGGGAAATTGTATAATAACAAACCAAATACATTAAAAAGACAAAAGAAAATAGGAGGACGAATGGGAAGAGGCGGAGAAGGAGGGATGATAAAGAGTAAGAAGAGGAGGAGAAGAGGGAGGGATGGTAAGAAGGATGAGGAAACAGAGAAGAGAGAGGAAGAACTAAAGTAAACTTAGCTTACAGTAAGACAAGTATTATAGCAGTGACGTGGGTGATAATGGATGATCGGAGGGTGAAGATGAGCATGGTGATTGGCTAGGGGGATAGGGGGATTATGTAGTGTAAAAAGGGGATAGGGGGGGTGGGAAGGGGTAGGTATAGGCAGATTGGGGGATTGTACAGTATAAAAACAAAAATCATTGTGTAAGATGGAGATAGGAGGACGAATATGAGGAAGAGGAGAAATGGGAACAAGAAGAAGAAAAAGAAAAAACAAAAAACAAAAAGCAAAAAAGAAAGAAGAAAAAGACAAAAAGAAAAAAAGAAGAAGACGAATCAGAAGCAGAAGAACCGAAAAAGAAGAAAGTTCGTGCAATCTCATCAGCTACACCTATAAATTTGCAATCTCAACCTGAAAACAAGCCGCATTTATTTAACAATAATAGGGAAGAGCGGATATGTCACACTATAGTCTGTTTATTTCCAGCTGGCGGTAACCTGAATTCCTGAGCAGCTGATGTGTCGATACTCAAATGGAAAAATGTGAATGTACTATATCTCTATCTATCTATCTATCTATCTATTGCCCGACGCCATGATCCCCGAAGGGGTGGCCACGAACGAACCGCCCCCAAGCACCTCTGTCCCCAGTCAGTCGACGCCCCTCCTCCCAACCAGCACCGCCTTCATTCATATATTTCCTCACTCCATCCTTCCACCTCTCCTTCGGTCTACCTCTCCCTCTCTGTCCTTCCACCTCGCTCTCGTACACCCTCTTAGTCATTCTCTCGCTTCCCATACGTTCCATATGGCCGAACCATCTCAAGGTGTTCCTTTTCACACTTTCCAGCACATCTACCTCCACACCACACCTCCTTCTTACTTCCTCATTCGTCTGTCTATCCCTCCATGTAACTCCGCACGCACTTCTCAAGTAACTCATTTCCACCGCTCTCACTCTTGGTCTGAGTCTCTCCACGAACGTCCATGCTTCGCTTCCGTAAGTTAGTGTCGGGATTACCACACTATCATGCAAGGACTTCTTCACTTTCATACTGACCAGTCTATTTCTTGTTACTGCTTTCAACGTTCCTACAACCCTCTTCCCCTGTTGCACCCTCTCCCGCACTTCTTCATCCACAGTCCCATATTTACTCAACACACTGCCCAGATACTTAAAAGAGCTGACGATCTCCATAGCCTGACCGTTCAACTTCACCTCACACTCTGTGACTTCACCCCTTTCGAAGACCATAACCTTGCTGTTCCCCACATTTACCTTCAAATTCCGTTTTCCGCACACTGTTCCAAACTCATTTACCAGACCTTGCAACTCCCATTCATTATCGCTCATCAGAACTGTGTCATCCGCAAACAGACTTATTCCTCCCCCCACGTAATACCCCCCGCCCCCCACCCCCTCTCCTCCCTCCCCCACCCCCAGTCCTCCGATTCTAACAGTATATTCATTGTTTTGCCCCTCATATTTTGCTCCTCCCCCCCCCCCCCCAGCTGTATCAGTTTTTCTCCGCCCCGATCCTCCCCTTATCTGGAAGTTTTTGTTGATCGGCATGGCTTGAAGGGAGACGGATCGTTTCTCTGGTCCCCCTTCTTCCTCATGTTTAGCCCCAGTCGCTTTGAGATTATATGAGGTTCACCCCATTAGTTTGGCGATTTTAACACCTTTCACCCCATTTCTTTGTAAATCTCAAGACCTTTCGTGCCATTTAGGTGTCGATTTTTTCCTGGCGAGCGAAAGCGAGCCTGCCATTTTAAGAGGAACAGGCCTTCGGCCGGGATATTTTTCTACCGAAAAATGTACAAATTCATCTGGAAGGGGCATCTAGGGGGTGTTTGTCTAAGCTTGATGGAGGTCTAGCGAGGAAACTAAACAAATATGAGTAAATGAATAATATTGATAGACCAAAAACACAGCCACTCTATAGCCCCTAAAGATACCGAGTTCAATTGAGCGTGTGGACGTTCTGTTGGAGCTAAAGCCAACCCACGGCCGGACATTAAGGGGGGATGGGCCGGTTTTTCTGGACCCCCTTCTCCCTAATGTTTAGCCCAAATAATTTTGAGATTATAAGACGTTCGGCCCATTAGTTTGGCGATTTTAACACCTTTCGCCCCATTTCGTTGTCAATTTTAAGACCTTTCGTGCCATTTAGATGTCTATTATTTCCGGGCGAGCGATAGCAAGCCTGCAATTTTAAGAGGAACCGGCCTTCGGCCGGGAAATTTTTCTACCGAAAAATGTACAAATTTATCTTGAAGGGGGGTCTAGTTTTTTTTTTCTTCTAAACTTGATGGAGATCTAGGGAGGAAACTAGAAAAATATATGAATAAATGAATTAATAGATCAAACAAACGGTCTGCCTCCCCTTAAGTCGACTATCTCACCGAGGGGGTTTATGATATGCTCCTTTCAATCACTGGATGGCTGTGGTTAGGTGTTTGATCTAAAGGGACGCAAAGTTATAAGTGGTACTGATTTTCTCGAGGGAATGTAGTTTTGCAATTAAGTTACATTGGCTTAAGTTAGGTGTTTGATATAAATGGATGCTGTGTTCTAAATGTTGTTAGAATTTATCGGGTGAATGTATCTTTGCGAGTAAGCTACATTGATATAATAGTCCCGAGTTTGTATATTTTTGTAAAGGGGGTTTATGGTATGCTTCTTTCAATCACTGGATAGCTGTGGTTAGGTGTGTGATCTAAAGGGACGCCGTGTTGTAAGTGTTCCATGATTTTCTCGAGGGAATGTATCTGCGAGGAAGTTACATTGACATAATAGTCTGTGCTGGTATCTTTTCGTTTTCTTTGTTAAACCGGGGATGTTGCGCATGATTATTAAGTTGCAGTGGAATAGGTGTTGGTATTTATAAAGTAAGCATGGAACCTTTCCCATCAATCGGTTGTTGTAGATCGTGCGGGGGCGCCTGCAAAGCGTCAACACTATTCCAAGGGTGTCAGCCCTATCAATACATCAAAACTATTCCAAGGGTGTCAGCCCTATCAATACATCAAAAACCCAATCTTTTCAAAGCATCAAAAAAGTTGGACCTATTCAATTTGACAAAAGGCTGAAACTGACTGGATGATATCATATCATCATTTTTTTTTTTTACCTAACCTAACCTAACCTAACACATTGATATGATCTGGGGAAAAACTATTTTTTGACAAAATGAAGACATCTGGAAAATTTGATGTATTGATAGCTTTTTGCAGATTTGATGAAATGATAGGATCAGTTTTTGACGCTTTGATGCTCCCCCATCGTGCGCTCTCTCTCTCTCTCTCTCTCTCTCTCTCTCTCTCTCTCTCTCTCTCTCTCTCTCTCTCTCTCTCTCTCTCTCTCTCTCTCTCTCTCTCTCTCTCTCTCTCTCTCTCATATGCATGTTAACCAAATCCAACATGATATACATACTGTAAATGAATCACCTGGTCCAATATAAACCAAGTAAGTATTAATAATGACAAAGGTAAAGGAATCCAAGCAGATTACAGGAATGACTTGGCAAACTATTCGATAACTGGTAGTCGCCCCAATACCACACACAAATATATCGATTTCAGAGTAACAATATCAGAGTAACAATTTCAGAGTAACAATATCATACCATTTAAAATCCAGTCAACAATGTAAAGAAGCAAAACTAAAGGAAACGAAATTATCGACTTCACTGGCATATATATATAGCATAGATATAGATAGATAGATAGATAGATAGATAGATAGATTTATTTTGGTGGTTCGAAACAATCTACAATATTGCATGCAATTCGGATCTTCATATTTTCAAAGATATAGACAAAATATAACTATTAAAAGTATAGACTAACACTTAATATCTCTAGACTAAGAAATATCATGCCAGATTTACGCATGTAACTTCACAAGAACACTGAAAACATTTATATAATACAGTGTTGTCAATCTGATGATATGTCTTCGTCAATGTCTTTTACATGATAAGGTACTGCAATTGAAAAGCTGATTATTAGGAATACACAAATTAACGTATGAATTATAAATCAAAACGCTATTCAACCACGTTATGCATTATAGAATAGTTAAATGTAAGTCTATTAAAGTTATGTGTGTGTGTGTGTGTGTGTGTGTGTGTACTTACTCTAGTTGTATTTCGGGAGTGAGCATGCTCGTTATTTCCCGCCTCCTATATGTGTAGGTGTTATATGTATCGTTGGAATGGCTGTGGATGTGTGTGTAGTCTGTATTTTTAGCCAATTGGCGACATCGGAAACGAAGGCTTAGGGTGGATCTGTATGGTACCATTCTCACTATAGACGGTACCGTCTCGCCCGAAGGCTTAGGTAGCCATCAGCTTAGGTGAACCATATGATACCCATCTCGCCTTGTACCATTTTTGCCAACCCCAGATGGGACGTCACAACGTCGTCCACTTATTCCAGGTACCAATTTACAGCTAGGTGAACTGAGGCTAACACATGAAAGGAGACAAGCCCAATTTGTCTCCGCCCGGCCGGGGATTGAACCCCCGACCCCTCGTGTGTGAGACGAGAGCTCTACCTACTAGGCTACGGGCTGTGTGTGTGTTTGTGTATGTATAATTATGTGTGTGTGTGCGGTGAGTGTCTGTACGTGTGTGTGTGTTGAGTGTAGTACATGTGTGTGTGTGTGTGTGTGTGTGTGTGTGTGTGTGTGTGAGTGATATGTCTCAAATTACCCCCTAGCTTTATTGATGTGACAGTAAGTGGCGACGAAGTAAGAGGGAGGATTATTGCTGTTATTATCAAAAGTGAGAGAGAGAGAGAGGAGTGAGAGTGAGTGAGAGAGAGAGAGAGAGCGAGCGAGATTTACATAGATACACTGATCACACAGACCTTACGATCCCAGCGAGGTGGTCAGGACTTAATTCTAGTAGAGATAGCTAACCCCAGAGTAAGGGAAAGGATAGCAAAGAAGAGAGAGAGAGAGAGAGAGAGAGAGAGAGAGAGAGAGAGAGAGAGAGAGAGAGAGAGAGAGAGAGAGAGAGAGAGAGAGAGAGAATATCAATTTTTTTAATACAGCTAATGAAGAAATATTTCGCAATCTGCATTAGCCACATGTAAATTACTGCCCGTTCTTAATTTCTTGACTAAATTAAACTTCTATTTGTTTCATATTTGACTTGCCTTAATGCCGAATGACAGTTAATGAACCGAATTGGTGACGTTAAATCATAAGATTTTCAGATGACAATTTAGATTATGGAAATCCGATGTTATTAAGTTGAGAAATTGAGCTGAAATTGCAAGCATAAAGTAAGGATTAGACAAGGTAATTTGGATTAATTTATTTTTGTATTTATCTTATTTTTATTTTTATTTTTATTTGAGACTGAATATTCAAACTGCAAAACCACTGATATTCCGATTAATGGAGTCCTACACAAGATTACGATCGCTAATCTCGATAACCTACAGGTGGCCACGGTACTTTTTATATAACGAATCATCTCTTGTGTTCGGAGCTTCGAGCCAGATGACCACTTTGAACCCCATAGTAATTTACCTGTGTCGCAGTAGGCACTTCAATTAAAGGAGGTAGTGCTTGTTTTTTGGTCTATATATTTTTGTGTATATATATATATATATATATATATATATATATATATATATATATATATATATATATACCGGTTTTTATTTTTGAGTTTCCTCACTAGACGTCCATCAATCTTTAAAACAAAACTTAGACCCCCTTTAAAGACAAATTTGTACATTTTTTGGTAGAACAAATTTCTGGCCGAAGGCCAGTTCCTTCTAAAATTGCAGGCTCGCTATCGCTCGCCAAGAGAAAATCGACACCAACTATGGGTTTCAGAGGCCGTGTTACATCGTTTTTTCGGGAATAACTTATAAACAAACAGTTGGATCAGTATGATATTTTGACACAGCTTGTTTCACACCGTGCCATAATTTTTGTCAATATAGTGCATTACCAAACCTGTAGAAATAAGCCACTTGTCCCTGTGCCATGAGGTTAAAGCCACACATTAATGACTAAGAAACGGACAAGGCTACTGTAGCTTACCTGTGAAAACCACCAAACCATTATTGCTCCTCCATCAAACACGGTAGTTATCAGCCACCAACCAACCCTACTATCACCTTTAAATTAAAGTTATCTGTCAATATAAAGATACAAAGATTCACAAATACATACTTTTTTGTAAATCTATACTTGATATTGACAGATAACTTGAATTTAAAGGCGATAGTAGGGTTGGGTGGTGGCTGATAACTACCGTGTTTGATGGAGGAGCAATAATGGTTTGGTGGTTTTCACAGGTAAGCCAAGGTAGCCTTGTCCGTTTCTTAGTCATTAATGTGTGACTTTAACCTCATGACACAGGGACAAGTGGCTTATTTCTACACTTTTGGTAATGCACTATATTGACAAACATTATGGCACGGTGTGAAACAAGCTGTGTCAAAATATCATACTGATCCAACTGTTTGTTTATAAGTTATTCCCGAAAAAGATGTAACACGGCCTCTGAAACCCATAGTAAATGCACGATTTTTTGTTTAAATATTGACAGAGAAATGGGGCGAAAGGTATTAACATCGACAAAGTAACGGAACTAACGTATAACAATCTCAGAACTAAAATGCTAAACATGAGGGCGAAGGGTGACCATAAAAAGCGACTACCTCCCCCTTTAATGCACTTATCATTACCTTAGCCCGCCTTATTACTCTGTCTCAGACCCAGCCTATAATTGTTCTGTCTAGCGAGCTGAAAGGGAGATGGGTCGTTTTTCTGGTCTCCCTTCTCCCTCATGTTTAGCCCCATTACTTTCGAAATTGTAAGACGTTTGGGGCAATAGTTTGGTAATTTTAAGATATTAGGCCCCATTTCCTTGTAATGTTTACGACCTGTCGTGCCATTTAGGTGTTGATTTTGTGTACAAAATATCTGGTATAAATGTACAAATATATCTGGAAGGGGTTCTTGGGGGTAATTTTTTAAACTAGCTGGAGGTTTAGTGAAGACACTAAAATCAAAATAACACCATAATAATGCACAAATGAAAAGTAAATTAAAAAAAAAAAAAAAAAAAAAAAAATCTATACACAAACTTCGCACTTAAGTCTGCCATCCTTATTACCCTGCCTGATGCGCTTTTTACCATTTCATAATTGCTCTATCTTGCGAGCTTAATTGAGCTTTCTTCCAATAGCCTAATTATACAGTTTCAGGTGCCTCTTATTCGCCTTACCTGGTCGTACAGTAGCGTTCAAAAGTCAGGTGTCTGTTATTATCCTTAGCGTATTATATCTTACCTGGCCGTACAGTACCGTTCAAAAGTCAGGTGTCTGTTATTATCCTTAGCGTATTATATCTTACCTGGCCGTACAGTAGCGTTCAAAAGTCGTGTGTCTCTTATTATCCTTACCTTCTTATAACCTTACCTGGCCGTACAGTACCGTTCAAAAGTCGTGTGCTACTTCGCTACTTACAACTTCGGTTATCCCTAGAGTAAAATTATATAACATGTCCTTAACCCCTTCTGTACCGGCGATGTCTTTTATTGTTTTTTTTATGGCTACTATTAAACGATTATATGCAGTTTCAAAAGGGGCCTCCAGCAACTAACAGGGGGGGGGGGGGGGGGTGTTAAGCTTGATGGATGGCTAAGTGGGAAATTGAAAATATAATATTATACAGTATAAGCAAATATCGTCAACAAAATACCCCCCCCCCCACCCCCCCTAATAGGTTTAAATTAGCCAGCAGCTTATATACAGCCGACTTTAGTGAGCCCTGATTATTGAGCCAGACTATTATATACATACCCCCTTGTAATCTCTCTTCTCATAATCTTCTCATAATCTGCTCTCAGATCGCCAGTATGGCTTCCTTAAGGGTCGCTCTACTGGTGATCTTCTTTCATATCTTACTAACTCTTGGTCATCCTCCTTCCGGGACTTCGGTGAGACTTTTTCTATTGCACTAGACATATCGAAAGCCTTCGATAGAGTCTGGCATAAATCTTTAATTTCTAAACTACCCTCCTTCGGTTTCTATCCCTCCATCTGTGCCTTTGTCTCTAATTTCCTTTCCGGCCGTTCCATAGCCGCGGTTGTGGACGGCCATTGTTTCACTTCCTCACCCTATAAACTCCGGTGTTCCTCAGGGCTCTGTCCTATCTCCTATTCTCTTTCTAATTTTTATAAATGATCTCCTTAACTGTACCTTAATTCCCATCCATTCATACGGCAGACGACTCAACCTTACACTACTCCATTAGTTTTTCAGAACGCCCCAGCCAGCAATCCCTCAACGACAAACGTAATGAAGCCATAGAACTCTTAAATTCTGATCTAAATACTATTTCCAATTGGGGCAGAGAAAACCTTGTTAACTTTAATGCTTCCAAAACCCAATTTCTCCATCTATCTACCCGTCAGGATCTCCCAGCGGACTATCCCTTATTCTTCAACAATACAAAAATCAACCCTTCATCTTCTCTCAATATTCTTGGTGTCTCTTTTTCTTCTGCTCTCATTTGGAAGGACCATATTACCAGTCTTGCTAGGCAGCCTCCCAGAAGCTGGGTGTGCTCAACCGCCTTAGGGGGTTCTTTTCCCCTGCACAGCTTCTTGCTCTGTACAGGGGCATAGTGCGCCCTTGTATTGAGTATTGTTCACATGTGTGGGGAGGTTCCTCTCACACCGCTCTCCTAGACAAAGTTGAAAGGAAGGCCTTTCGTATCATTAACTCCCGTCCACTCACCAACTCTCTGCAATCTCTCTCTCTCCGCCGCAATGTTGCATCTCTCCTCGCTATTCTATCGCTACTATAATAATCAGTGTTCCTCAGAGCTATCCCAGTGCATACCACACCTCCTTTACGTAGGGCACGTGGTACCCGTCTTGCAACTCAATCCCACCCCTACTCTGTGCAACTCTCCAACCCAAGAGTGAAACGTTACTCTCAAACTTTCTTCTACTCAACAGCTGAGCTCTGGAACTCTCTCCCAGAATCAGTCTTTCCCTCTTCCTATGACTTAAATTGCTTCAAACTCCGTGTGTCCAGGCATTTTGGCTCGAACGTCCCTTGATTTTGGCCCTGTCACTCTTTCAACTATGGGGGAGGCACTCGCTATAGGCAGTTATGCCTTTTGCCTCCCTCAATCACATAGAAAAAAAAAAAAAAAAAAAAATCGGTGCGGCTCATGCCTTCATTATTGAGCCAGACTATTATATACATACCCCCTTGTCATCGGTGCGGCTCATACCTTCATTATTGAGCCAGACTATTATATACATACCCCCTTGTCATCGGTGCGACTCATACCTTCATTATTGAGCCAGACTATTATATACATACCCCCTTGTCATCGGTGCGGCTCATACCTTCATTATTGAGCCAGACTATTATATACATACCCCCTTGTCATCGGTGCGGCTCATACCTTCATTATTGAGCCAGACTATTATATACATACCCCCTTGTCATCGGTGCGGCTCATACCTTCATTATGGGGGGAGGTAGTTGCTCTTTATGGACTCCCTTCTCCTTCATGTTTAGCCCCCATTGGTTTTGACATTATAAGACATTCATTCCATTAGTTTGGCGATTTTACGACCTTTCACCCCATTTCTTTGTCAATATTAGGACCTTTCGTGCCATTTAGGTGGAGAATTTTTCCTGGCGAGCGATAGCGAGCCTGTAATTTTAGGAAGAACAGGCCTTCGGCCAGGACATTTTTCTACCGAAAAATGAACAAATTTATCTTGAACAGGGGTCTATGGGGTGATTTTTAAAGCCTGATGGCGGTCTAGCGAGGAAGAAAAAGTGTTTTTTTAAAGTTTGATGGGAGGTCTAGCAAAGAAACAAATAAATGAATACATTTGTAAGTAAATAGACCAACAAAATAGCCCCTCCCCCCTTAATAACCTCTCCCCCCTTAATAACCCCTCCCCCCTTAGTAGCCCCTCTCCCCTTAATAGCCCCTCCCCCCCTAAATTGCCCCTCCCCCCTTAATAGCCCCTCCCCCTTAATAGCCCCTCTCGCCTTAATAACCTCTCCCCCCTTAATAGCCCCTCCCCTCTTAATAACGCCTCCCCCCTTAATAACCCCTCCCGCCTTAATAGCCCTCTCCCTTAATAACCCCTCCCCCCTTAATAGCCCCTCCCCCCTTAATAACCTCTCCCCCTTAATAGCCCCTCCCCCCTTAATAGCCCCTCTCCCTTAATAACCCCTCCGCTTATAGCCCCTCCCCCCTTAATAGCCCCTCCCCCCTTAATAGCCCCTCCCCCCTTAATAGCCCCTCCCCCTTTAATAACCCTCCCCCCTTAAACCCCTCCCCCCTTAATAGCCCCTCCCCCCTTAATAACCCTCCCCCCTTAATAACCCCTCCCCCCTTAATAACCCTCCCCCCTTAATAGCCCCTCCCCCCTTAATAGCCCCTCCCCCCTTAATAACCTCGCTCACTGTCGGTATTCTCGACCCGGATACTTACAACACTTACGACCCGGATACTTACAACACTTACGACCCGGATACTTACAACACTTACGACCCGGATACTTACAACACTTACGACCCGGATACTTACAACACTTACGACCCGGATACTTACAACACTTACGACCCGGATACTTACAACACTTACGACACGGATACTTACAACACTTACGACCTCCAAGCCCTTACAACCGTCTTATCTTCACATCTGACATCGTAATTTTCGTCAGTCAGTCAGTCAGTCCTTTTCTCCCACAAGGGGTAGGGAGGATCAACAAGAGACAATGATCTAGTAACACATCGATCAGGTATTAGTCGTTTATCTTAAGGGGAGATGGGTCGTTTTTCTGGTCCCCCTTTCTCCCTCATGTTAAGCCCCATTAGTTTTGAGATTTTAAGATGTTCGGCCCACTAGTTTGGCAATTTTAACACCTTTCGCCCCATTTCGTTGTCAATTTTACGACCTTTCGTGCAATTTAGGTGTCGATTATTTTCCTGGCGAGCGAAAGCGAGCCTGAAATTTGAAGAGGAACTGGCATTCGGCCGGGACATTTTTCTACAGAAAAATTTATAAATTTATCTTGAAGGGGGATCAAGGGGGTGTTTTTCTAAGCTTGATGGAGGTCTAAGCGAGGAAACTGATAAATAGAGGAATAAATGATTTAATAGACAAAAAAATAAAAAAAAACGGCCCATCTCCCCTTAAGCCTGCCTTTATATTGTAGATATCGGTGAGTTATGACGTCGGAAACATTGAATAAGTGGCTCCATTTGAGGTCGTAAGTCTCCCTCCGTGTCGTAAGTTATTCTCGTGCCAGCCACTCTCATAAAGCACGTCATAACTGAGTATATTATCTTGAGACGGTCTGATCGGTATTCTAGGTACACGTAAATTATAGGACGCCCAAGGTATTGAATAAGCTGTTGCATCGATAGGTCGTAAGTCGCTCACCAGGTCGTAACTTATGACCTCCTTTGAGAATCTGGGCCCTGGTTAGTGACACCCCGTACAGTACCAGTGACGTCTCTTTTATTTGATTTCAGCTACATTTAGACGATTTTATAAAGCTTAGGAAAGATATTAATTAATTAATATTAATAAAATTAATAAATTAATAAATTAATAAAAGGATTAATTGAGATGATCTGTAGCCTTTTAATGGGTAATGTTCCTGTTAAGCTGAATAAAATCGTCAATTAGTTGCCAGAATGTGATGAAAAGGACGTACCCTTAAGATGGTTAATGAAATAGGCCGTAAAATCAGAGAAGTTTCAGGAGAACCCCGGGAAACCCTCTGGCTCAAGCAAAGACTAGGGATGGCTATCCTCCGGGGCAATGCCACCAGCGTCATGAGCTCAGTTCGACTGGACTGGGTCATGCCACTGTGTGAGGCCCGGGCAGGAGTGGTGTATCCGTAGTCTTTCCACAGTAGGGTAAAACAAACCATAAACTTTATTTGTATTTAACATGTGTGATGCACATAAATAAAAGGGGATGTGTCGGATGGTTGAAAGCCACAGTTGCTCGAGCGTTTGGGGGCTAGCAACACGTATTATGAAAAACATGTATCCTCCATCATTCACTGTCCCCCCCCCCCCCCTTCACTCACTCAACCCCATAATTTGCCGGAGGATAACAGGTTTTTCACAATACGTAGACGGAGGTCTTTTTTATGAAAAAAAAAAAAAAAAAAAAGTTAACCTTTCAATATACTATAAAACATCCTTCCGTTTTCTTTCTGGCTGATTTTATCAATATTAGAAAGAGTTAATCCGGTATCAAACGAGCGCTTTTTCCCTCAACATTTATCCTCAACATTGGTCTGGCAGCTTATGAGATCAACATTTATAATATTTCGGTCACCTATATTCATCTACCATCAGTCTAGTTTCCGATACCAGTGCAAAATACTCCAGAAATGTTGCCAGAAAAATGTTGATCATCGAATGTTGACTATAAAAGCTTTCGTGTTATATATACCGGCTTTATGCGTAAGGATGTGGCGACCTCATCCCCCGTCACTTTTGTGGCGCAGATAGCCCCTGGAGGTTGGGACTGGGAATCCCACCTCCAGAATTTACTCCCACTAAGAGATCAGGAAGCCTTTTTTTGCTGATCCTCCCTACCCCTTTAAGGGAGAGCGGGTTTGGCTACTGACTGACTGACTAGAGAGAGTTCAACCCCTTCAGGATTATGGCGTGTTTCAGCACTTAATTTGGTTATCATTGGACGATTGCTTTGACCTGAATGTTGGTTTGAAACAGGGGTGTGTGATGTCCCCGTGGTTGTTTACTGTATATATGGATGGAGTCATGAAAGAAATACTATCAAGAGCAGTGGATGTTGGTGTATCGCTGAAAAGGGAGGGAATTGAGTGGAAGCTACCTATACTGCTGTTTGCGGATGATACAGTTCTGATGAGTGATAATGAATGGGAGTTGCAAGGTCTGGTAAATGAGTTTGGAACAGTGTGCGGAAAACGGAATTTGAAGGTAAATGCGGGGAAGAGGTAGGTTATGGTCTTCGAAAGGGGTGAAGTCACAGAGTGTGAGGTGAAGCTGAACGGTCAGGCTATGGAGATCGTCAACTCTTTTAAGTATCTGGGCAGTGTGTTGAGTAAAGATGGGACTATGGATGAAGAAGTGCGGGAGAGGGTACAACAGGGGAAGAGGGTTGTAGGAACGCTAAAAGCAGTAACAAGAAATAGGGTGGTGAGTATGGAAGTGAATAAGTCCTTGCATGACAGTGTGGTAATCCCGACACTGACTTACGGAAGCGAAGCATGGACGTTGGTTGAGAGACTCCGACCAAGAGTGAGAGCAGTGGAAATGAATTACTTAAGGAGTGCGTGCGGAGTTACATGGAGGGATAGACAGACTAATGAGAAAGTAAGAAGGAGGTGTGGTGTGGAGGTAGATGTGCTGGAAAGTGTGAAAAGGAACAACTTGAGATGGTTCGGCCATATGGAACGTATGGAAAGCGAGAGAATGACTAAGAGGGTGTACGAGAGCGAGGTGGAGGGACAGAGAGGGAGAGGTAGACCGAATGAGAGGTGGAAGGATGGAGTGAGGAAGTACATGAACGAAGGCGGTGCTGGTTGGGGGGAGGGGCGTCGACTGACTGGGGACAGAGGTGCATGGGGGCGGTTCGTTCGTGGCCACCCCTTCGGGGATCACGGCGTCAGGCAATAGATAGATAGAAGCATATGGTCCTCCCGGGATTCGAACTCGGGACACCACAGGACACCACACCCACTTTAATGACTATACAGTGTGTATCTGTTCAGGGTCATGTTCCTCATTGGGGTAATCATCACTTACTTTGTAGGTTTTATTTTTCTGACTGTTGGTACCTATATCTTTGTTCCCACGGCCTTAGTAGTTTATGAGGAGAGAGAGAGAGAGAGAGAGAATGTATCTGGTTTGCGAAAACAAATTATATTATCCTGCTCTCTCTCTTTCTCTCTCTCTCTCTCTCTCTCTCTCTCTCTCTCTCTCTCTCTCTCTCTCCTAATAAAGCTATCATCATCCTATTACTCACACAAATTAGCCATAGCGGCAATGTACAATCGCCAACAAGAACGTACATCCACTAAAAACGTGTCATTAAGGTGAAGCTGATGGACTGTTGAGGTTAAGGGGAGATGGATCATTTTTCTGGTCCCCTTTGTCCTTCGTGTTAAGCCCCATATGTTTTGAAATTACAAGATGTTCAGCCCATTAGTTTGGCGATTTTAACACCTTTTCACCCCATTTCATTGCCAATTTTAAGACCTTTCGTGCCATTTAGGTCTCAATTATTTCCTGGCGAGCGATAGCGAGCCTGACATTTTAAGAAAAACCGGCCTTTGGCCGGCAAATTTTTCTACCGAAAAATGTACAAATTTATCTTGAAGGGGGGTCTAGGGGGGTGTTCTTCTAAGTTTGATGGAGGTATAGCGAAAAAACTAAGAAATAAAGGAATACATTTATGTATATAAAAAAAAAAAAAAAACGGTCCGTCTTCCCTCAACCTGTCCAAGATTATGACGCATTAGGGCAGTTTCTTCTGGTCATCATTAGACGAGTTTATACATTTTAGGAAAGATCTGTGGGAATTATAAGGGTAAAGAATACATCAATTTAGGTAGGGTCTGTGGGAATTATAAGGGTAAAGACTACATCAATTTAGGTAGGGTCTGTGGGAATTATAAGGGTAAAGACTACATCAATTTAGGTAGGGTCTGTGGGAATTATAAGGATAAAGACTACATCAATTTAGGTAGGGTCTGTGGGAATTATAAGGGTAAAGACTACATCAATTTAGGTAGGGTCTGTGGGAATTATAAGGGTAAAGACTACATCAATTTAGGTAGGATCTGTGGTAATTATAAGGGTAAAGACTATCTCAATTTAGGTAGGATCTGTGGTAATTATAAGGGTAAAGACTACATCAATTTAGGTAGGGTCTGTGGGAATTATAAGGGTAAAGACTACATCAATTTAGGTAGGGTCTGTGGGAATTATAAGGGTAAAGACTACATCAATTTAGGTAGGGTCTGTGGGAATTATAAGGGTAAAGACTACATCAATTTAGGTAGGGTCTGTGGAATTATAAGGGTAAAGACTACATCAATTTAGGTAGGGTCTGTGGGAATTATAAGGGTAAAGACTACATCAATTTACCCTCTGACTTCCATATACCCTTCCTAATCCGAATAAAATCGTCCAATAATAGCCAGAAAACAGAAACGAAATGCGTCATCGTAACTTGAAAGGGTTAATACGAGACAGAGACATCCTAGTTCCATTTGGTTGCCAGTATTAATAGAGAAATCCGTTGCTAAGGGATGGAATTTGCCTTTCAGGGGGTGTTTTTTCTGGACCCCCTGCTCCCTCATGCTTAGCCCCATTAGTTTTGAGATAATAAGACGCTTGCCCCATTAATTTGGCTATTTCGAGACCTTTTGCCACATTTCTTCGTCGATTCTAAGACCTTTCGTGTTATTTAGGTGTCAATTATATCTGGCGAACGATAGCGAACTTGCATTTTAGGAATAACCAGAGCATTATTTCTCTAACAAAAAAATGCACAGTTTTATCTCGAAGGGATGAGTTGGGGGTATTTGTTTAAGGGGAGAAGGGTCGGTTTTCTGGTCCACCTTCTCCCTCATGCTTAGCCCGATTAGTTTTCAGATTTTATGACGTTCGGCCCGTAAATTTGGCAATTTTAAGACTATTCGCCCCATTTTTGTTGTCAATATTAAGACTTTTCGTGTCATTTAGGTGTCGATTTGTTCCTGGCGAGCGATAGCGAGCCTGTAATTTTCGAATGAAGTGGACTTCGGCCGGGAAATTTTTCTACCGAAAAATGTACAAATTTATCTTGAAGAGGAGGAGTAGGAGTCTAGTGAGGTGATTTTCTAAGCTTGTTGGAGGTCAAGCGAGGAAACTAAATTAACAAATCAATCATTTACATTAATAAATACATAAGATATTCCGCTTCAACTGGTAAAACAACAGACTATATAATTATACACATATACCCAAAAATGGAGTTATTGGAGGTAGGGCGTGATTTGTTTTAACCTGACTGTACTCCCCCCCCCCCCCCCCCCCTCCCAACCCCAACTAAATAGGCTACACAGATATACCCCAAAAACTGACTTATTGGAGGTTGAGCATGATTTGTTGCGCCTGACTGTACTCCCCCCAGTCATAAACTCTAATATCCGTCCTTCCAATGGCAATAATCTTCCTCGGCTTAGTTATCGGCACTTAAGTTTTTTTTTTTTACCCTCGTTATTTCTGACTTGTCGGCTCTAGCTTTAAGGGGAGAGGGTTGGAGTTTTTGCTCTCCCCCCCCCCCCCCCCTCCTCCTCCTCCTCTCCCTCATGCTTAGCCCCATTAGTTTCACATTTTAAGACGTTCGGCCAATTAGTTTGGCGATTTTTAAAGCTTTCACCCCATTTCTTTGTCAATATTAAGATATTTCGTGCCATTTAAGTGTCGATTTATACATGGCGAGCGATAGCAACCCTGTAATTTAGGAGGAACCGGCCTTTGGCCGGAACATTCTACTACCGATATATGTACAAACTAATCTAGAAGGGGTACCTTTGGGATGTTTTTTTTAAACATGATGGAAGTCTAGGGAGGAAACTATAAAACTAATAAATACATTATTAAATAGACCAAAAAATAAACCCTTCCCCCCCATGGCGTTAGCAAATAAACCCCCCCCCCCCCATGGCGTTAGCAAATCAGAGTGGCCGTTCTATTCCCAACTTCCTATTCTTACCTAACCCATTATCATCTTATTATTAAAGGAGAGAGAGAGAGAGAGAGAGAGAGAGAGAGAGAGAGAGAGAGAGAGAGAGAGAGAGAGAGAGAGAGACAGGCCATCTTTGTCTTTGGACGCCATTTTGGTGACGTATTTATCAAAGAACGGGATGATACTTTATTTTGGATCATATCCAAGGAACAAGTATAAGCGATTCTGTACCAGTATTGACTAATGTATAATGTATATAATGGGTATGGATTTATGCGAGTGTAAAGGCAGGCAAAGCAAAAATAATAATAACATAAATAAATAATAATAATAATAATAATAATAATAATAATAATAATAATAATAATAATAATAGTAATAATAATAATAATAATAATAATAATAATAATAATAATAATAATAAATAAATAATAGTAATAATAATAATAATAATAATAATAATAATAATAACACAAGTAGTACCCAAAATGGCGGAGGTTGGCCGATCTCCGTTACTATAGGGTCTGGACAACACAGTAGCAATAAACTGTAATGACTATTTTCATGGTAATCTTCTAAATCATACATATCATCACTTCGTTTGACGGTCCTTATTATCTCCGCCGAGGAAGTTGGACAGCGGAGGTTATGGTTTGGCCTCTGTATGTATGTCGGTCTGTTTGTCTGTCTGTAAACAAGATATCTCAAAAAGTTATGAACCAATGTTAACGAAATTTGGTGGGCAGAGAGGATATGCGCCAAGGAAGAAGTGATTACATTTAGGAAACAATCGGTAGAGCGCGTACCTCCGCCAGCGTAGGTGGAGTTACTTACTCTCCCTAGTACCCCTCTAGTTGTTGATTGCAGCTGGATATATCTTTACTTCCAAGGTACAGTCGGCCTAATAAGTGTTGTCTTGGCACCAATTATGTGTTGATCAATAATTGGTGTCAGCAATATGTACACATAATTTCTTCTTTTTGAGTGAGATATACAAACATGTTCCTACACTTACCCACCCTATTCAACATCTGACAGACATTAATACAGCACAGAACGAGCCAAACGTAATGACAGCTCAGACATGACTTATGAGCGCCACTGTACACTCGGATACCATATTTTTTTTTTTTTTTTTATTATTATTAGTTTTTTTATTTGTATTTATTTTATTTGTTATTGTAGTCTTTAGCCCACTCATAAGAATTGGTGGATCCATTATGATTTTCTTATGCAATTATAACTGTCTGGATTTATTTTTGTTTATATAACTTGCTATTAAATAAATATATAGTATATATAGTTTTATAGTTGATGTACAGAAACATATATTCATAAATTCGTTTCCAGAGATAAACTTCCATAATCAGAAATAGGAGAAGTACACTAACAGTTATGTCTACGGCATCCGAATGTACTAGCAAATTAGAATGGACTTTCCATTCTTAATTTCCTCCTAGAGCTGTCATCACTATATCTTTTCTAGTTACTGACTGCTCCATATTAGCTATATAATGATGTACACTACCTCATGCCGTTTGTAATAAGTAGCCATTACTATCTTGTCACAACACTATCTTTGATCAAGCTGTTCATCACTTAATGGTACGTTCCCATTTCCCTGACAAGTATGATTATGTGTGTACTTGCAAAGCAGTAAATAGCAATGAGAGTCTTGTTACAGCAATTTCCTAGTCACATTTATCGTCGCTGCTATATATTACGTCTTGCCTGCTTTCTACACACTCCAGTTCTCTATCCAGTGTGTTTACGATGACTATAATGATGACTATGATTATGACTGTGACTATGATTATGACTATGACGGTAATGACGACTCAAATGATGATCTAAATGCTACATCAAGCTTACAAAAACATCCCCATGATCCCCCCCCCCCCCTTCAAGATCTACTTGTATATTTGTTTCGGTAGTTAAAATGGTCTGTTCCTTCAAAATTACAGGCTCGCTATCGCTCGTCAGGAATAAAATCGACACCTAAATGGCAGGAAAGGTCTTATAATATATAACTAAATGGGGCAAATGGTCTTTAAATCGCGAAAACTAATGGGGCAAACGTCTTAAAATCTCAATACTAATGGGGTTAACCCTTTTCTTTGTTCAGTATTATACTATAAAATCTTAATCCGTCTAAGTCCATTTCCCACCAAATACATCAAACATCTTTTTGTAGTACAGTCGCGTTAATAAGTGATGTTTCGCCACCAAGTATGTTTTGATAAATAATTGGTAACGGCAATATCTGAGCTTCATTTCGTCATATCTAGTGAAGTATACAAACATGTTTCTACACTTACCCACCCTATTCAACAGCTGACACACATTGATACAGCACAGAGCAAGCCAAACGTATATATTGATACTTTTATTTGCCGTCATTTCCATAAAGTTTTACTTATATCTATGATTTATCTATTGTTGTGCTTGCTTGTTTGCCCTCATAGCCATTATTTGTTGGTAGTAACACATATTTTTATTTGTATATTTTTGCGTGCTTGCTTGTCCAAATTTCCCTCAATTCTGTACTTGGTGAGAGATGGGTGATGGCGCCAGCAATGATGGTGTCAAAGGTGGGAGATAACGGCAGGGGCAGCGCTGTTTTACGATCTCGATAATGATAGGCTCATTATCTTAATTCATTACAGCGGGGGGTGGGAAGGGCTCGATAATGGCGGTGTTAGAGTAATTGACCGGCTCCCTGGCCTGTTCCGACGAAGGCGGAGGCACACGTACGCCTTTTTTCCCCCACATTTTTTTTTTTTTAAATTATTATTGTTATTATTTTTTATTTTATTTTTATTTATTTATCTATTTTTTTGCGATCTGTCGGAATCACGCAAGCGATTTTTCCCCCACACAACTATTTTTTTCCGCAACTTTGATCTGCTGGAGTTACACGAGCGCTTTTCGATGTCGCTATCGCTCGCCAAGATAAAATGAACAGCTAAATGGCACGAAAGGTCTTAAAATTGACAAAGACATGGGAAGAAAGGTCTTAAAATTGCCACACTAATGGGGCGCACATCATGAAATCTCAAAACTACTGGGACTAAACATACGCCAGAAGGGGGTCCAGAAAATACCCACCTCCTTAAGGGAGCCCACCTCGCTTTTTTTCTCTTTCTCTCCCTCTCTCTTTGGCTTGTATCCGTTCGGCCCCATTCAGCCTACTGTTTTAAGACGTTTACCCCCATCCAGGTGTCAATATTTTCCTGGCGAGCGGTAGCGAGCCAGCATATATATATATTTTGGTTTTACAGCAAGCTAAATTTGTACATTTTTCGATAGAAAAATGTCTCCTGCGAAGCCGGATTTCGCCATACAATGTTGGCTCGCTATCGCTCGCCAGGCAAAAATCGATACCTGGATGGGGATAAACGTCTTAAAACAGTTGGCTGAATGGGGCCAAATGGATACAAGCCAGAGAAAGAGAGCAAAGGAGAGAAAAATAACAAAACAATCCACCTTCTTAAGGGGAGATTTCCACCTGGAGGATTTTTTTTAAGGGGAGATTTCCACCTGGAAGATTTTTTTCTGAACCTCTTTCTCCCTCATGTTTAGCCCCATTGCTTGTGAGATTTAAAGACGCTTGCCCCATTAGTTTGGCGATTTTAAGAACCCTCGCCCCATTTCTGTCAATTTTAAGACCATTCGTGCCATTTAGGTGTCCATTTTTTCCTGGCGAGCGATAGCGAGCCTGTAATTTAAGGGGAACCGGCCTTCGGCCGGGACATTTTTCTACCGAAAAATGTACAAATTTATCTTGAAAGGGGGTCAAGGGGGAGTCATTTTAAGCTTGATGGAAGTCTAGGGAATCAACTACAAACCTCCCCTTAATGAACGGTGACTGCCAGATTCATAAGTTTGGCCAAGTATTTATATTTTTGTATTTTGTATATATAATTTGATTATTACTAGTATTATTATGCTCTCTCGATGTTATGTTTATTATTATGTTTATTATTATGTTTATTATTATGTTAATTATTATGTTTATTATTATGTTTATGTTTATTATTATGTTTATTATTATGCTCTCTCGATGTTATGTTTATTATTATGTTTATTATTGTTTATTATTATGTTTATTATTGTTTATTATTATGTTTATTATTGTTTATTATTATGTTTATTATGTTTATTATTATGTTTATTATTATGTTTATTATTATGCTCTCTCGATGTTATGTTTATTATTATGCTTATTATTATGTTTATCATTATGTTTATTATTGTTTATTATTATGTTTATTATTATGCTCTCTCGATGTTATGTTTATTCAAGCTAGGCGAGGCAGGTAAAGTGAGTTTTTGTTTGTATAATAATGCGGATGTAACGAGGACTCCTTACGGCAATATTAAAGTGCGGTGTCACATGAGAGCTTTGTCGGCAATTTGTTCAAGCAATTATCGTCTACCAGTTGCATTGATCTCTATTTGTATTACAAGTCAGCCTGATAATACGTCGATCAGTTTAGTTGATAATAATGATAACGAGCACCGACATCTCTCTCTCTCTCTCTCTCTCTCTCTCTCTCTCTCTCTCTCTCTCTCTCTCCTTGCATTACCCGTATCCTATAAACTTTTATAATCAATGATCTTAAGTTATTATAGTTAACAATCAAACAACACAAACAAACACACAAACCAAACAAACAACAAACAAAGTCAGCTCTCTTGCGACTTTGTATAACAAGCACGTTTGATAATATCGGCAAAATACGATTACCAGAGTTTATCAATCATTATTAACTGCGTTGGTGGTGTAATGGTTTAGGTGCTTATGTTCTGGGTGTGGTGTCCCGAGTTCGAATAGGCTTTCATTAGTTTATTCAAGTACATTGGGGTTTGTAATTGATGATTAATGTTAAGAACGGGGTGTTAATTAATTATATATGTACGGTATAGAAAACGGTGAATACCATAGCCTATATCAACGTTCCCACTCGTGACTTTATTGTTACGTGTTCAATCATTAGCTTATTCTTAGATCCCATATATATACCATTAAGGGGAGATATCCACTTGAGGGATTTTTTTCTAGACCCCTTTCTCCCTCATGTCTAGCCCCATTGCTTTTGAGAATTTAAGACGTTTGCCCCATTAGTTTGGTGATTTTTAAGAATTTCCGCCCCATTCTGTCAATTTTAAGACCTTTCGTGCCATTAGGTGTCGATTTTATCCTGGCGAGCGATAGCGAGCCTGTAATTTAAGAGTAATCGGCCTTCGGCCGGGACATTTTTCTACCGAAAAATGTACAAATTTATCTTGAAAGGGGGTCAAGGGGGTGAAATTTTAAGATTGCTGAAGGAGTAGGAAACAAACTAGGTCGGTCATATAACTTCATTAAGGGGAGGTTTTTAGTGTGTTTCCTAGACTTCCATCAAGCTTGAAATTACACCCCCTTGACCCCTTTTCAAGATAAATTTGTACATTTTTCGGTAGAAAAATGTCCCGGCCGAAGGCCTGTTCCTCTTAAATTACAGGCTCGCTATCGCTCGCCAGGAAAAAATCGACACCTAAATGGAACGAAAGGTCTTAAAAGTGACATAAATGGAGTGAAACTTCTTAAAATCGCCAAACTAATGGGGCAAACATCTCAAAATCTCAAAAGCAATGGGGCTAGACATGAGAGAGAAAGGGGTCAAGAAAAAAATCCCTCAAGTGGAAATCTGCCATTAAGGGGAGGTGGGCCGGTTTTTCTGGACCTCCTTCTCCCTCATGCTTAGCATATTAGTTTTTGAGATTTTAAAACGTTCCTTTCATTAGTTGACGATTTTGAAACCTTTTGCCTCATTTATTAGTCAATATTAAGACCTTTCCTGCCATATAGGTGTCGTTTTTTTCCCCTGGCGAGCGAGAGCGAGCCTACAATTATAGAAGGAATCAGCCTTCGGCCGGGACATTTTCTACCAAAAATAGAACAAATTTATTTTGAAAGGGGGTCTAGGGGGTGTTAATGTTAAGGGGGTCTAGGGGGTGTTATTGTTAAGGGGGTCTAGGGGGTGTTATTGTTAAGGGGGTCTAGGGGGTGTTATTGTTAAGCTTGGAGGTCTAGCGAGGAAACTATACAAATAATAAATACATGAAAACAATCGACCAAAAAGTGAATCATCCCCCTTCAACCTTTTAGTGTATCTTAATATGCAAAACTGGTATGTCATATTATCTATCATAGTATGTATTGTTCTACCATTCATACTCCTTTTAGTGTTAGCTCAACCATTTCCTTTCCCATGCTTTTTCTACACTCGCTTTTTCGTGTATAATTTGCTTGAAGAACGTCATTATCCTATGTATACCAGAGCTTTGTTTATACGCTTCTCTCAGTGTTTGCATCTGTCTTACTGCAGTTAATTAACCACTTTAAATCTCATCCATGCATAACCGGTGTATATATATATATATATATATATATATATATATATATATATATATATATATATATATATATATATATATATACATATAGAGAGAGAGAGAGAGAGAGAGAGAGAGAGAGAGAGAGAGAGAGAGAGAAGATAAAGTGGTCATCGACATAATGGCTTTCACAACTCTATCTTCAAACAGGTCATGGTATTATTCAAGCTTCGATCAGTTCCAGTTGACAAGCCTGATCAGATTAGTTTGGTCTGTGTATTCTATGGTATCTGCACAAACCGTCGAGCCACACACACATAAAGAAATTGGCCTGTCTATCTGCACAAACCGTCGAGCCACACACACAAAGAAATTGGCCTGTCTATCATGTAACTTCACATTATAATTTCGTTGAATCTATAGTTGATGTATTATAATTAGGCCAAAAATCATGACCCCCTAACTTCTCATAACGCAAACAGGGCTGGAGAAAATGAGCTGCACATTGATTTCCTGGTTGACTCTTCCCAAACGACAGCAATAACATCTCAATTACAGAAGCTGTTTTTCGAGTTAATAGAGGTTGGAGGTCGGGCTCTGTGGCCTCCTTATGATGGACAGAGTATAGTATAGATTTCCACCATCCTACTGTATACTCAAGGGGAGATTTCCACCATCCTACTGTATATTCAAGGGGAGATTTCCACCATCCTACTGTATATTCAAGGGGAGATTTCCACCATCCTACTGTATATTCAAGGGGAGATTTCCACCATCCTACTGTATATTCAAGGGGAGATGTCCACCATCCTACTGTATATTCAAGGGGAGATTTCCACCATCCTACTGTATATTCAAGGGGAGATTTCCACCATCCTACTGTATATTCAAGGGGAGATTTCCACCATCCTACTGTATATTCAAGGGGAGATTTCCACCATCCTACTGTATATTCAAGGGGAGATGTCCACCATCCTACTGTATATTCAAGGGGAGATTTCCACCATCCTACTGTATATTCAAGGGGAGATTTCCACCATCCTACTGTATATTCAAGGGGAGATGTCCACCATCCTACTGTATATTCAAGGGGAGATTTCCACCATCCTACTGTATATTCAAGGGGAGATTTCCACCATCCTACTGTATATTCAAGGGGAGATGTCCACCATCCTACTGTATATTCAAGGGGAGATTTCCACCATCCTACTGTATATTCAAGGGGAGATTTCCACCATCCTACTGTATATTCAAGGGGAGATTTCCACCATCCTACTGTATATTCAAGGGGAGATTTCCACCATCCTACTGTATATTCAAGGGGAGATTTCCACCATCCTACTGTATATTCAAGGGGAGATTTCCACCATCCTACTGTATATTCAAGGGGAGATTTCCACCATCCTACTGTATATTCAAGGGGAGATTTCCACCATCCTACTGTATATTCAAGGGGAGATTTCCACCATCCTACTGTATTCAAGGGGAGATTTCCACCATCCTACTGTATATTCAAGGGGAGATTTCCACCATCCTACTGTATATTCAAGGGGAGATTTCCACCATCCTACTGTATATTCAAGGGGAGATTTCCACTTGAGGGATTTTTTTTTCTCGACTCCTTTCTCCCTCATGTTTAGCCCCATTGCTTTTCTAATTTTAAGACGTTCGCCCCATTATTTTGACGATTTTAAGAACCTTCGACCCATTTCTGTCAATTTTAAGACCTTTCGTGTCATTTAGGTGTCGATTTTATCCTGGCGAGCGACAGCGAGCCTGTAATTTAAGAGGAACCGGCTTTCAGCCGGGACATTTTTCTACCGAAAAATATACAAATTTATCTTGAAAGGGGCTCAAGGGGGTGTAATCTTAAGCTTGATGGATACCTAGAGAACAAACTAAAAACCTCCCCTTAACTTGACTTTTACTTTTTTATGTTTCTCTCTTTTATTCTGACTATCACTTTCCGGCTTTCTTTTAGATTGGGAAGGACTTGTGGGAACCAAAGCATTAAAGGGCTTGTATTAGCACCTGGTAATTACAGGGCTTGTATTAGCACCTGGTAATTACAGGGCTTGTATTAGCACCTGGTAATTAGAGAACAATCCTAACATGAATAAAATCGTCTGATGTTGGCCTGATTATAATCTAAATAACGATATCCCAATTAACCCATTCAGTACCGGTGACGTCCTTTTCATCACATTCTGGCCACTATTAGACAATCTTATTCAGCTTAGGAAGGAGCTATGGTACTTGTAGGGGTTTAATTGAAATAGTTTGTAGCCATTGAATGGTTATAGGTTCTTCCTAAGCTTAATAAAATCATCTAATAGTTGTCAAATTACAGTGAAAGAGACGTAACCGGTACAGAATGGGTTAAGGGGGTAGTGGTTAGTCTTTGGTCGATTTATATAATTATATATTTATTTTATAGTTTCCTCGCTATACCTCCATCAAGCTTACATAAAACACCCCGTAGACTCCCTTCAAGATAAATTTGTACATTTTTAGGTAGACAAAATGTTCCACCCGAAGGCCAGGTCCTCCTAGAATTACTCTCACTATCGCTAGCCAGGATATAATGGCACGAAAGGTCTTTATATTGACGATGAAATGGGACAAAAGGTCTTAAAATCGCCAAACTAATAGAACAAACGTCTTAAAATGACAAAGCTAATGGTAAGAAAAATAAGGGAAAACAGCAATTACCTCCACCGTTCAGGGGTTAATAAAAATACCACTGTTACCTAATACAGTGACTCAGCACCCATGGTTCGAATCCCACGGTGGGGCAGATCTTTGTTTATGTAGATGAGGGGGCCGGGGTGGGTGATTGACCTCCTGTCGCCCGGAAACGCACCCCCTAGCGCGCGCGCGCTCTCTCTCTCTCTCTCTCTCTCTCTCTCTCTCTCTCTCTCTCTCTCATTATACGCACCCCCTAGTTTGCTTTCTTCCTCTCTATATTCTCTCTCTCTCTCTCTCTCTCTCTCTCTCTATATATATATATATATATATATATATATATATATATATATATATATATATATATATATATATATATATATATATATATATA